>VXAX01002352.1:780666-921982 GCA_013399835.1 Leptocoma aspasia
TTATTATTGCTCCATAATATCAACCTCACTAGAGTTGAAACTCACAATAAAATACCACTTTTTTGCTATCTGTTCTTTTATGTGACTTTATAAGTAGTAGACTACAGCTCAGTCTGGGCTTGTCTTTCCAGTTTCATTCTCTCCTTTAGCATTTATTTCAAAAACAGATCATAGAATCACAATATGATTTGGGTGGGAAGGGACCTTAAAGATCATTTAGTCCCAACCCCTGCCATGGGCAGGGACACCTTCCACTGGACCAGAGCTCCATCCAGCCTGGCCTTGAACACTTCCAGGGATGGGACAGCCACAGCTTCTCTGGACAACCTGTTCCTGTGCCTCACCACCATCACAGAGAAGAACTTTTGCCTAGTATCTAATCTAAGCCTACTCTCTTTCAGTTTGAATCCATTGCTCCTTGTCCTGTCAATACCTGTCCTTGTCAAAAATCCCTCTCCACCTTTCTTCTGGGCTCCCTTCAGGAGCTGGAATGCCACAATTAGGTCACACCAAAGCTTTCTCTTTTCAGGCTGAACCAAGCAAATTCTCTCAGCCTTTCCTTGTAACAGAAGTTGGTGGCCTCCTCTGGACTTGCTCCATCAGGTCCATGTCCTTCCTGTGCTGGAAGCCCAGACTGGATGCAGTGCTCTAGGTGGGTCTGAGCAGAGCAGAGGGCAGAACCCCTCCCTGCCCTGCTGCCCACAGGGCTCAGGACACGTTTGGCTCTCTGGGCTGTGAGTGCTCAATGCTGGGTCATGTCCAGCCTCTCACACACCAGCACCCCTGAGTCCTTCTCAGCAGGGCTGCTGTCAACCCCTTCAGCCCTCAGCCTGGACTGATACCAGGATTTGCTCTGACCCAAGTGCAGCACCTGGCACTTGCTCTTATTAAGTGGTGCATGCACCTATTTTAATAAATGTCAATCCACAAAATATCTTGACTCCTTTAAAGGCTGGATGTTCAGGGTCCCAGTTAATTGAATGCTGATCATGACTCACCACCTCCTGAGGTGAGGAAGTGGTTTACCCCAATTTTACAGCTTAAGCTTCAGAACCTATACAATTTAAAGACTTAACTGACAAGCTGGATTCTTGCCTAACAACTACAGAGAGGCTGTGGTAAGTACAAAACTCATCCTAAAGCTCTGAAGTACTGGTTTACACAATGCTGAACCTTGCTAGAGAAAACAACCAGGCTCTAATTTCTGTAAAAATTAAGAATAATTATTATATGTCTCTGTGAAAACAATGAAGCCAGTATGACTTCATTGTCATGAAAAAGAGGGCCACTGTGCATGACATAGTCTTAACATCAACCCAAATTTAGGGAAAAGCAGACTTGACAGATGCAAGGTATCAGTGGTGTTTGCAGAGGCAGTGGATGTGTGCTGGCCTTCCACAGAGTCCACAGGCAGAGTTACTGACAGCCTGTGAGAAATTCTATCCACTGCTTCTTAAAACCTTTTCAAAACAAAATGGTAATGTTGTAAGACAGTTCTGGGCCAGTTTTCATGAGGCCTCCCACAAAAAGAACCTCTCATTTATTTTATATTCAGACTAGAAATATGCATAAATTACAGTATCCAGTCTTTATTTGAAGACAAGAGCTGATGAAAACTCAAGGTATATTTTTCTCAAGAATCATAATTTTAATCTTATTTATTCTAGTTTTCAGTCACCAGACCTAATTTTACTTCTTTTTGTCAGAGATTAAGAAGCTGATTAAGGAGCTAACATGCTAATAAAATAATTAACATAGCATTTTTTCTTTGTAGGTGATTGTACATTAAGATTAAGCCATTTTTAACATGCTTTTAGATGAGCGGAACGTTTTGTGGTCACTCTTTATTAAGACTAATGTGCTATAGCTCACATGGACATATCATGGCAGTAAGAGCTGAATCTTCACCATTTCTCCTTGTGTAACCACCGCACATGCAGTTTCTTCTTGCAGTTATCTCCCACTAACAGTTACTGGCTTCAGAGGACACAGGTTGTATGTTTAGCTTATGTGGGCCTGTAAAAATTTTATAGGGAATAGGCCAAAAATTACATGGGCTTTTCCTTGTACTGTAAAAATCTTCAGAAGAAATGCCACAGTGTGCAAAGTCACATGCACATAAGTTACAATAAACAAACAAATATAAATATCTGAAGTTAAATGTATTACTAATTCAATATAAAAGTTCTCAATTGCTTTTGATAATCATAGGAGAGATACTGTCCTGGAGGTGTTCACTGGATCAGCAGTGGTGTTATGCAAACATGGCTGAAGGACTAGAGCCCTGGCTGTCTCTTGGGACTCAGGAACACAAAATATAAAGATTCTTAATCTGTGCCTTAGTACTAAAGTCATTCTGTCTGTTATATCACCAGACAGAAAGCTATGGAGGACTTATCAAAGCTCAAATCAAAAAACCTTAGAGAGTGACTTTAATATTCAAACCTGGTTTTTTTTTTCAGGCTGACAGATAATACATAACACACTAATGGGTGGAATGACTTCCTTTAATTTTAGTTCTGGGTTAATAAATTGTATATGAATATTTTATGTTTCTGAAATTACTACAAAATTATAGAAATCTACAATACTATAAACAATCAACAGCTCACTTTCACCTCTATGGCTACACCCCGGACATTTTTGTATTAATATAGCAGTGACAACTATTAATCCCATCCCACTGTCTAGTACAAAAACAGAGCAACAGCACATTGTTTAATTTTTCTTAATATCTTCTTGCTTAATTTGTAAGTGGCTATAAAGTTGATGCTCTTACACAGTTTAGTAAGACAATAATCAAATGCAGAATCATTCATCTACATTCCACATTCAGCTTTACTACTTTTTGCTTTTTTTAATTTAAAGTGTTTGTGTGTTTGTTAACCATATGCTCCCAGAATTCTCCACAGCAGAGGTACACAGACTGAAGTGCCTATTTTTGCTCAAGTAATGAGAAATCTAAATCATAAAAACTTGGTGTGCTATCTCAAAGATACATACCAGGTTCTGTCAACATCTAGCACTTCTGGTGTGTGCAAGAGTTACAGGTGAGCTCTATCAGGCAATTCTGCATTAGGTGGTAGCTCTAGAAATGAGGCTTTGACTTTTGGGGAGGATGGCTGGGTTAGTTTTGCTGAAGACAGTGTCAGGATCATTTAAAAATTGCTCATTTCCTCAGCAATCATCAATTCTGAAAAAAAAGTACATGTACAAAAACCAAAGGAACTGAGTTACTGATATTTGCAAGTTTACTGAAGAGCAAGATATTAAGTACTTATTATAAAAAAAAAAAAAAAAAAAAAAGCAGCATATTGCAGAAATAGTCTGTGTCANTTTTTAAAAAAAAAAAAAAAAAAAAAAAGCAGCATATTGCAGAAATAGTCTGTGTCATCCATTTAACAGCTTCAGCTCCGTGCAGAGGTGCTGTAGCTCAGTCTCTCTGGAAAACAGCAAGAAAAGCAGCAGCACAGCACATCCCCATGCTGTGTGCACCTGTCAGCAAATGGAGAGTACCTAATCCCTGAGCCTCTGCAGGGGAAACACAGGCACTTAAACAAAGCTCCAACAAATGAAAAACGAGGCAAGCTCTGTGGAAGAGTGCTTAACCTGAACTTTTCAGTAAATTTCATAAATGGCCCTGGCCAAGTAAGAAGATTACATTGAACTGAGATTAATTTTACTATAAAAATTGAATGAGAGGTGCAGATTCACCCTTTGGAAAGCTGATTTGCTGATATGGTGTAATACAAAGAAAATATAGTCTAGATTTCTTAACACCTTCTAAAATCTATGATGATAGCATGAAGTGTAAAACACATAATTATATAGTGTAATTATTATTCTAATCTTCACATTAATTCGGGTGTTAAAGAGATGCATTTTTATGATTAAGAATCAAATAGGTAGACTTCCTAAAAGAAATAACAGAAAAAGCCATATCATCTGATAAGTGCTTATATTGACAGCTAACTAACTGGAATTGCCTAATTCCATTTGAGAATTATTCAAAATCTAAAATTATTGTAATTAAATTTAATATTTTAATTTATTTTCTCATGTAAGATTAAAAAGTAAATCTCTAGCAGCTGCTAAGTTTTTGCTTCCATTTCCAGATTGGGTAACAGCTCTAAGACACTCTTCTTGTAATCAATGTTCTGCTTGATGCTGTGCATAGAAAGGACAAGAAGACCTCTCCACTTTTTCTTACCATTAAAGCCCAAGAGGAGGCAAAGTCAGGCACTACAGAAAAACAACCCATCATGAAGGGCATAATGAGAGAATATCAACCATCACAACAAGCCACAAGCATCCACAGCAATTGTCATTTATCATGATCATTTCTGGGGGAAATATGACAAAGAAGCTTTTTAAAGATTTTTAAATTGCCTGAGGCAACCTGAGAATACATTCAAGTGCAAGGTGAAGAGCAGGAGAGGGAACATCAGTTCCTTCTCAGAGCACTGGAAGACATTATATTTAATGTGGTGGAGGAAAGGGAGCTAAGAAATTCACGTGGAGAAAAGAGAATTAACACAGGCAAAGCTGCAGTCTGTATATCTGTCCCCTGAATGGGAATAAGTATTGTTGTCTTTACTAGCAAAAAAAAATGAAAACTTAGACAAAAATGCCAGTTACATAATGGATCCAATACAACCACTGAATGATGCATGTGGATAGGAGAGGACATGCACAAAGCATCAGCACATTCAGATCCAGTGTGGATGTAAGCATCTATTTTTGAAGCCAGGGTGACAGGGAGGATGGGTGTATCTAAAAAAAAAAAAAAAAGTAAATCTCTTGGAAAAATTATTAAAAGCCTTATTTGGACTTAACAGATATGAAACATCTGGACATCGGTGCTATTACATCAAGATTGCAATTTGGTCAGAAATAGTCTGCTTCAGCACAGAAGGATAAAACCTTTAAATTATTAGTATGAAGGAAGCAGTTGAATGTGTTTTAGTTCAAGACTACTGAAAAGTAAACTATGAGAGAAGAAAAAGAGGAAAGCAAGAGTGGGGACAGTAATTGTAACATATAACATACGTAGCAAAAACAACAAGGATAGGAGAAGCATATAACAAGGACATATAGCTATATAATATACAGCTGGTATTGTACAGCCTCTGGCCCTGTTCTGACAGTGCCTCCAAAATTCAGGAGCTGTAAAGCTTCAACTGCCTATCTGAGCCAACTTGTACATCACTTCTGCTCTTACTTTTGGAAGAGGTGTTAGAGATCAGTGCTGCTAGGGCAGAGCAGAGGTGCTGAGCTACAGGGTCACCTTTGGAAGGGCACAAAGCACCTGTGTTCCTCCTATGACGTGCTGTCTGTACAGCTTTAATGCCCATCTCTGCTTTTTCACTGCTGTTCTTCAGACAAGTGTTTTTCTATGAAACTTCATTAACAAAGATTACTTGGTGGATCCATAAATGCCTCTCACCAAATAACTGATACACAAAATGAAATACTACTTGATTTGAACTAGTTGGTAGTTTGTTGATGTATCTCTTTCTGTTTATCCTGTCATAGACAATCAGGATCTACGCCAATTCAAAATCAGGCCTCCTGTTGAATTCTGCCAACAGCTTTCAACAATATCAAATGTTACTGACAGCTGGAATGTACAAGGGTCTCAACACTGGGCATAGGATCCTAAACAGCATCTTACTCTGTTCCTTTGCCAATACATTTCTTAGGATCAAGGCTTAATTAATCTGTAACCTGCACAGTGAGATTTGAGTAAAAGATGTATTTTGCAGGTCTGTATCACTAAACCTTTGCACTAACACAGTAAAGCAGGAGGTGAGTGATGTAACATGACCATAACTGTCTTCAGCATCTCCATGGACATTCACAGCACTGCTGGTCACTCACCTATCAGTACTCATTTTTCAAACTTCACATACAGGACAGAAGTAGAATTTCTCCCTGTCTTGCCCATTTTGCATTCCTAATTCCTATCTTTCCATTTTCAGGATGCTATTTTTTGCTAACGTCTGTGAAAAGTGCTCTTTCTAGAAAATCCTCTATATGCAATTATGGCATCTCTCCCTAAGTGCTGTCAAATCATGTTAACTACTCACTCCAAAAGAAATTGGAAATGACCAGGTGCTTGCTGGGGCAGAGATGAACATAACAGTTTCTCATCACAGGTAAGTGCCAATTCATTCTATATTAAAAACAGAAGAGGAAGCCAAAAAAACTTTTGAGAATTGAAACCGTTTTGAAAAGTAGAAGTAATTAAGGCCTGTAATTTTCAGCCAGTTGAAAAGGAGTGCTCTGATGTGGAGATTACCCATAATCTGCAGCTGAAACTAGGACCCTTGTGTTTTCCACTTATTTTATCAGAGAATTTAGAAAACTTTTCTCTCTGCATATGAATTTCTCCCATTGAATTTATTTAAATTGACGGGACTGATGTAGCACAAACAGTGCAGGGGTAAGATACATATCAATTTAGTTTGATGCTGTCATACAGTTCTGACTTGAAATTCTAAAGAGAACTCATTTTAGAATTGTGGTATGTTTCAGTAAAACTAACATATATCCAGCTGGGTCTTAAAAAACCCACAGGGACTGTGCAAACTCTCCTCTGGGGATACAAAGCAAAGGAAATAATCCCTTCCCTTGATTCACCAGCTGTGCTCCACCACTGCAGTGTGTGATGCTGCTGCCTTCCCTGCCTGCCAGGGCACAACACTGACCAGGGCTCAGCCTTTCCAGCAGGGTTGCTCTCCAGCCAGTTTCTCCCTTTCCCTCCCCTTTCTGGTCCAGCAGAGGTAGCCAGTACTGCTGGCCATAAATTGGAGATTACTACTCTTAGAACCCAGTGTTACTAAAGATAAAATAATTTTACTGTATTATTAAGTCTTAAAATTACTTTTTTTCCCCTTTTGAATGGCATTTATAGTTTTAGTGCCCCAGAACAAGAGTTGGTCCTTTGCATATCAAGAAATACCAAAACTCTGGGAAACCTTTCTGAATGGTTAGTAACATCAGTACTTCCAGTAAATTAAGCATGCCAAGCTAAAAAGTGAGGGCATAAAGATTTTCTTTTTCTGAGACACATAGCACAGACTATGGGAAACATTGTGGGGGGAAAAGTAATCAGCTAGAACATTTTCACTGTTCAGCCAATGTCTTGACAGCTTTGATACGTTGAGGCAATAACCTGTAAAAAGGGCTGGAAGATGAGGCTGGGAAATAAAATACCACCTCTTAGACTGGCTAGCTATTTCTGGATCAGTGCTTGCATCACCATGCCTGCCAAAGAGGCTTCTGCATGCAAGAAGTCCCAAGAACAGCCGAGCTGCAGTCAGACCAGGCCTATATTTAGCCTAGAACACCTGGGATAGCAGCTAAAAGAAGAGTAAAATATTTGGGAAATAGCTGTTGAGATGGAAAGACTGCAGTACATCTATTTCCAGACCATGAACCTGCCTTGGCTTTCAGTGTGTAAGCTTACATTTCACAAAGGGAAACCTACTCCTTCCACACCTCTTCCTATTCTCAGGCAAGAGGGCAGAGTGGTTGCTGTCCCACATTCTCCTCCAAGCTTATCAACTTCTGTCTTTTATAGGGGTTTAGCAATCCTAATGCTAAAGGGAGGGGCAGGTGGGGAAACGGGACAGAGACCAAACTCACAGTACAGGTGCTACTTTACACCAACATACTGCTTCCAGCCTCAACTGCTCAGTGTTCTCCCTATGGGAAAATAGCACAGGACTTGTGAATTCCTCCCCTTTTTGTGAAGGGTGGGAGAGGGGCTTTCATGTCAGCTGTTACACC
Organism: Leptocoma aspasia; assembly: GCA_013399835.1. NCBI lineage: Eukaryota > Metazoa > Chordata > Aves > Passeriformes > Nectariniidae > Leptocoma > Leptocoma aspasia. Next base: position 788,461 of record VXAX01002352.1, read on the forward strand.
TTTTAGGGTAGTTTGGGCTTTTGTTTTGAGTTTGTGTCTTGTAGCATTTTGCTCTTCTCTTTTTTCCTCTTTGAGCCACCTTTCCAGAAGCTGCTTCCAAACTAGATCTGGAGCCATCAGGAACTTCAATCTAGTGCCTTGAAAATCCTGGATGTGTCTTAACTATTCTCCCTCTGCTTAGTTCTGCTTACAGCCTGAGATGTCACTAGTCCCCAGATGCACACAGGAAGGGAGGAGACCCAGGATCTGTTCCTCCTCCTGCCCCAAAAGCAGCTCCATACCTGATCAATACAGGCACATTCCAGTACCAGGAGACAAGAACATGTCTCCTGGTATTCCTCTAGAGGCATCAGTCATTCCTTGAGCCATTTGCTGTCAGTCACAAGCAGCAGAGGATGGAATGTTCCCCATCTGCTGTACCAACAGCCACCGAGGTTCTGATCAAGCACTGCCTGCGCAGCTTGTGCTGCTGCACTGGGCTGGGGTGACCACTCCTACTCTTGGGGCAACCACCTACACCCACCTGAGAAAAGCTCCTAAAAACACAATGCAGTGGGAGAGATATGGCATGCTGGGGACACAGAGTGGGAAGTTCCCAGAGGATCACGGAAAGAGGTCACACAGCACAGATGTTTTCCAGTTCAAGCAATCAAGAGACCAGGAAAGGAGAGCAGGAGAAAGACAGGGCAAGCCCTGAAAAGGCTCACCCAATCAGCAGATTATACCTCCCCTTGGAATTTCTGCATTTCCAGAATCCATTTCAGCAAGGCTTTTCATTTTTCCCCATTCTGCCAACAGCCTTAGCTGTAGCAGTTTTGGCTTGGGGGAGGCACGTTCATATTGAAACCATGGCATTCCCTCTCATGTCAGGTAGGCCCTTATTTCCTGGCTCTGCAGAGTACGGGCTGCTCAGAGCATGGGTAGGGCCAGGGCCCAGAAACTCCACAGATGACAGACTTACTTCCATCAGGAGCCAGAAGAGAGAGCACAAGTGTTACAGGTACCTGGAATTTCACCAGTCCCTGCCCTTAGGCACCCACCTTCTCATCAGAGGAAAGCTCAGTAAGGGAAAGGAGATAAAAGAAAATAAAACACATGGTTGAGGGGAAAGAAGGAAGAATCTGGACAATTCAATTATGCAAGCAGTCTGCATATGGAAATTTGAGTATCTAATTGAGTTTGGCAGCGGGCATGGGGGACTTCACACATGACCAGAATTAATTCTTGTGCACCTTCCTAGAGAACATGAAGAAGCACTGTAACTAATTCATGTCCAATGGGATGCTAGAGTGTTCCCTGAACAAGAGATTTTGGTAAAAAGCCAACAACAACAACAAAAAAATATTGCACAAGTTCAGTTGCAGCTATCAGTGCCTGTACGGCACTTTAATCCATTAATTATTTTTTTGCTGCTCTTGTTAATACAGAAAGACATGAAACTCATCCAAAACAGTAACTGGTGATGTTACCTAAAAACAGTTCAACTTACCATGCTAAAAAAAGCATCCATTTAAAAAGGTAAGACTTCTGATTGCACCTTTTATTATACCTTAAATGGTATACAAAGCAGTGCAGTACTATGATGAATACACACACCCATGGGTTGATTTTAGTGAGCTTTTCCCTTAATCCAAAATTCCTGGAAAGGAGAAATCCTTAAGATCTTGCACCACCCCTCCACTCATTCTGAACTACTCTTAGATATATATTTGTTTGCAGGACAGTAATGCAGTCATGCAAAATGTGACTTTACCGTTTAGTCTTGTAATTTACTATCTTTACCTTTTAAGCCAGACTGCTCTTCTAATATGCTAAAAGCTGCCCTTAGTAGGAAAAAAGAAGTGTCACCCAAAAGGGTTTCATTCACTTTTCAGGTAAACTAAAACCTTAGTCTGTGCTGAAAATGACAGCCAGAACAACCAAAATCACACCACAGGTACTTGTTTTTTCCTTTCTTCTTTAAACAGGCACCAACTGATTTTCCCACTGAAACAGTTACACAAACAGTTACACTATCAAACCTGAAAGCTCCTCAAAATTTCAAGTCAATGAAAGCCAGATTCTAGAGGGAGACAACATGGGTAAAAAAAGTATCAATACACATGATATTTTAATACAAAATATTAGCTTTTTTCTTTTTTTTTTTACACAAGTCAGTTTTTTTAAAATATAGAACCTTAAAAAATGAACAAATTGCTATCCACACACTATAAACACTTGTTTGTGCTCAGTTTGATCAAGTTATCAGAACAATTTAAACACCAGTCCATAGTTTAAACACTGCCTTGAAGTTGGATGCAAACTATGCCGCACTGCGCGCTACCATTATTGTATGTACAGGGTGAAGCGCCTTCGGTCGGGTTTAATACGGTAATAAAAAACTGTTCAGTTATCAGGTTCTTTGTGCAAGGATTTCACATTCTACTCATGCTCATGACATTTCAGTGGCACTGGTCTGAGCAAGCACAGGTAATTCTGTGAATGTTCACCAGAAGAATGTCCGTTACATGTTCTGGAAGTACGAGTTCTTCAGCTGGATAAAAGAAAACTTGTTAGTTTAGGGGAAATAACTAGCCTGATTAGCCAGAATTTAACAATTTCTAAGCACTGAAAGGAATTTTGATTTCTCAAAGTTGAATAAAAGTAATTAACTATCACATTTTCACAAAGATTACCTATGTAGCAGGTACATCTCAGGAATATTTGTAATTGCCCGTTTTTTGAACGCATAGAAAGGAAAAAATTTCCCTCAAAGTTGGAGGTCTTAAAAGGTCTTGTTTTAGTAGTAAATCATCCACAAGTTGCAGGTTGTTAGCCAAGTAGATTTAGGATGATTTACTTGCATTACAGTAATTTACACAATTGAGCTTTAGGCATACAGTACAAAACTATGAACAAAAAGGTGAAGCAAACTTTTTTATTTATATTCAGGTAAAAACATTAACCTGATGAAGTAAATTATTGCAGATTTGAGAAATCAGCACATAAAACAGTTGGACAGAGCATTGCTTACAGGTGCTTTATCTGTGTCAAAAGACAAAGGCTGAATTGCTTGTTCCAAGCTAGCACTGGGGGGAAAAAAAAGAAAAAAAAAAGGAGAAAAACTACAAAATTAGCCAGGAACTTAGATGAAGAACAGGAAATCTGTTTACTCAAACAGGGAATGAAACAACTCATTTGTCTTTTAAAAAACTTTACATCAATTCGAAATGCTCTGGGCCTTACCACAATACACGCTGGCCAGCCCAAGCTGCTGGACTTGAACTACATGAAAGAAAGAATTCTTCCCTGCCTCCCATACGAGGCTTTTGCTGCATGAATCACTGTGTAAACAGCTCTGGAGCACTCTGGTAACGACTGTCGCCATTATATCCTACCACTACAGTAAAACTATGCTATAAGAAAGGTTCTACCTAGTTACAAAGGCTGAATTATATTGACAATATATATTTGATTTCAGTAAAATTTAAATTATCTTAATCAGAGAAAGAGGCATGGAGCAGTTAAATGCCCATGCTAACCAAAACATAACAATTGTTGAATGTTGCACACAAAAAGAACCGAGTGAATTGCACATCAGACAATACATGAGGATGGGTAAAATTAGAAGCAGGTGAGGGTACACAGAACTAGTCTACTAAACTAGATTTGTCAAATACATGGTGTATTTTAATTTCTGTACTTATGTACAAAAGTTGTCTTTGGAGGAAAAACTTCAGACTTAGCTAGATGGATACACACAGCCCAGTATTAAACTGCACAGCGACATTTATTGTTCCAGCCTGGAAAAACATCCCTTTTTAAATTTCACACAGCAAAGCAAGTTAAAAACTTCACTCATCAAATAAATGATAATTTAAACAAGAACTTGCTAAAGAAACCTTGTCACAACAACTTTTAGGGCCTGATCACTTTAAGTCCATAGGGGCTTTTAATGAATATCAACCAAGTGTCTTTGCCTATAATCTGCAAGCCGTTTTTCTACAACAAGAAGGCGTAACACGTTTCCTTGACTCAGGTGATATATTTAGAAAAGAATCATGAGTTTCTCTTTTGCTGTAACAGGCAGACATTGCATTTTTCATTGTGATCAGGAAAGATGGAATGACTGCTGCCCTTCTCTCGCAGCTATCAAGAGTTTTTCACGCATTATCTCAATAGTCGAATAGTCCGGCAATTTGAGATAGTTCACACAAGTCATTACTGAGGGTAAGAAATCATCGGGATTCTCTGTGGACTCAAATGTCTTCCGTACAATCGTCAAGGGAGGATTCAAACTTCGAAAACCTAGTAATGAGAAAAGACACTCAGAATGAGGCTGCTCCTCCTGAACACCCACAGCTGGCTGCAGACATGCCCAGTGACAGAAGCACATATTGCACAACTGACTTCCTGGACACCTTTAGAAGTTCAGAATACTTTACAAAATCTTTATAAAGCTGCACAACAAGCTAAAAATACCTAAAATCCTGCCTGTAAGATTTGTCTTACAAGATTAATTTAAAATAAAGGAATAAGCTGCATGAATCTCCTTTTAATTGGGTTCTGTATGTGTAAAAATTTTATTCCAAGCAGTATTTTTATGTTGCTTCACACACATTTTTTAACAGGAATCATCTATGACTCTAGTACTTGATTATTCTTATTCAGCTATCATTTCTACACTCCTAACACTCACTTGTGTCTGCACAATGTCTTCATAGAAGAGCTCCCAAAATATACTTAGAAAAAAAGAATAATCAAGTCCTTCCCCCAAATCCCAAAGAACATAAATATTGGAACAGATGCATGAATTCTGTTTTCACCTACAAAGCACTCAGCTGAGAATACAGTAAGATGTGTCTTCTACAATAGTCTCTAGCAAAGACAGCAAATTACCCTATTTACTGCACTCTTACCTAAATGCTGATATTCAAAAGGGGGAGAAATTAAAGAAGATTAATACTATCCTGAGTATTGTCTCCTTTCTAGAACGGAGACTATTGTTTTCAGGTTACAATGCATCATTTTGTTGCTGTAACTTAATGCCCCTCTAGCCAAAAAATACAATATTAGAAGCTTTCCATTTTATTTAAATTTTGAACTCTCTTTCACCCTCTGAAAGACTTTGTGGCAACAATTTAAACCTGGAGAGTCAACTGTAGGAAATGTCATGAGATTAACACAAAGATTATGAGAATTATACCTGACGTCTGCCCAACCGCTTCTGAAATTAGCAATGTGAAACTAGTATGAACATCTCAAATACGTAAGTTAAGGAATTTCTTCCTATACTGAAGTAAACATCTTATTCAGAAACACATCAATAACAGTGATTTCATGCACAGCAATATGCAATAAGGAAAACCTACCTCCTACAGGCAGTCTGGGGCTGCCTGTCACAAACTGAAGAAAGAGTCTTTGCTGCTCACTATCGAAACTACTGAGAATTTCAAAGAGATACTTCACTGCTCGACTGAGGAGGGAAAAGAACCAAGACAGTATTATTTTGTTTATAGTTAAAATAATTGCATCAGATTCATATTCAGCACATTATGAACATTTTCAAATAAATGTCATAATTCCTTTAGCTTGAATAACCATCTATGAAGGCAACTTCAAGAAAGTATTTTCTACTGTTTTAGTTTTCTGTTTGTTTAACAAGACCAACATGGTATTACCTGTCATGCGTATAACCGTGATCAGGCCTGCAACACTCCATTAATGTCTTTGCATCCCAAGTGTCTGTCTTGCTGCCACACAAGAGCTGCTCCAACTGTAAAATTAAACAAGGAGTAAATGTTCCCTTTCCCTTGCAAAGCACCAGGAACACAGGAGTATCACAAAGGCTTGGCTAACACATTGTTCCAAAGTGTGCTTTAATGTTTGTTCTTAAAGTCAAAGGTCTGAGTTTATAAAGGTAAACAATGCCCTCAGAGTACAGTCTTCAAACAGACTCCCTCAAAGAAGAATAAAACATTCTCTCTTCTAGCCCAGAGAACCATAATTGTGACTCAATTCAGTCCACTTAAGAGTGTTGAGAATTTTACAAGGAAATTGATATGGTGGTGGTGAGAATAAAGCAAGACCAACTACCCTTATTCTTTACCCCTTCATCTGAATCTCTTCTTACTGTCTGAAGCTTTGCTAAAGAGCTGACTACTTGTTTTATTGCTCTAATAGAAGATCCAGGTAGTGTCCATATCTATCTACAGCTATTCAGAAGTACTGCAATACAAGGAATTAGGATACCCATACTCCACAGAGAAATGAAGTATGATGCATAAATTAAACACTTCTCAGAAAAGCTGGATACACACAATTTAAAGAAAATGGAGCTGTTCATAATAAAAGCATTAAATAAGTGACTACTGAACAGAGAAATCTTTAAGAGTTAAGTGTGGAATTTCAGGGACACTCAGTTTTACTAACCTGCATCAGAAATGCAATTTCATCAGACTGTCACAAATGCCCTACACCAGGTTAAGACTGCCCATACATGGATAAAGGTTATAAAAGCAGCAGCAAAAACACTTTCACCAACCTCCTCAGGATAGAAGTACTGAAGATGACTAAGGGGAAACACCGATTCAAATCCATCTCTGAAGGAGTCAAACTGTCTGGCAACACCTTCATTTAGTGCCCAGAATATAACCAGCTGCAGGGAAAGAAAAAAAACAAAAATGAAAAAGCAGTTTGAATACAGGAAGCATGCAGTGATCACTACAGTACAAAGAAGTACAACTGCAGAAGCCAAACTCCAGCAGCCCAGCCATATGCTCACTGGAGTTGCCACAGGGTGCACATTGATTCATGGAGCTGCTCTACAGCATTCCTCATTCTGCCTTAATTCATAATTTAGACTACCCTTAACATGAAGGTTTTGCAGAATTTAAATAACTTATTTACCTTTGTTTTTAACAAAACAAAGAACTCAAAAGAGCTGGTTAAACTGAACCCATTTAACAGAATAATTTAAAGAAATCTGAACATTGGTTATCTTTAGAAGCCTTACCTAGGTGTTCTCTCTCTACACCTCTTAAAATGCAGCACCTGAAGCAGAAATCCATAGGGCATCATTTGGCAATATTATCTTAATTTCCCCCATGGAAATATATGGGTCCCTATTCTAATATTAACTTAAAAAAAAAAGCAACTCTAGCCTGTTTGATATATTAAGCAGCTTAGTATTATAATAATACATCGGAACAAAAGCAGTAACTTCATTTCAAGTTACTGGAATATGGTTAAGAATCATAATGTAAAAGACAGTAAGACACTAATCTAGGCTTTTTGAGTCTAATTTTTCTGTTTTGTTTTGGTTTTATACCTGTAGTTACCCCCTCAACATTAAAATAACTTCCAAAGTGGACAGCACATACTGAAACAACAATCAGTGGGGGGGAGGAAGGGCATATGACACAAATGAGACCAGAGTTCCTTTAAATAAATCTCCTGCAGCCAGTATTTCTCCACTAAATAAAGGTATTTTACATGGCAGATTGCAGGCCAAGTTCAGATTCTCTTGTCCGTCAGTCAGTAATCAGCTATTGCTGATTACACTTGCCTTGGATATCCTCAACCCCAGCAGGAAACGAGGACTGGTTGCAAAAGATGCACTGTCAACACAGAACTACTAATTTAAAACGTGTTAAAAGCTCTGGCCTGTGGTGCTGATTAAAGTCATCTATGGATACATCTGAACAGGATTAAAAAGTTCACAGATCCTGCTGGAGCTCTGAAGCAAGTATGTAACCCTATCCCAACAACTGAGGAGTTACTGGTTCCAGAAAGCTCTCAAGGTACAAAAGCTTGTTAGGATCTGCTGATGAGTTTTCTGATACAAGAGTCAGGCATTGAATTTCATGTGACATACATTGTACTACTTTCACAGACCAGTTTTAATACTGAAGAGGAAGGTAGCAAGCACCAGCAGCACAAAACTCTTCTACAACACAGAATAGTCTATGGCTATTCTAACCGCAGAGCTGCTTACCTACAATTGTGATTACTTTTTATGATCAAGAGCATGTGGCATAATTAAGCTGCACTGTATTCTTGCAGATTCAAAGAGAAGATCAAATTGCTAGAAAAAACCTACAGTACTGAAACTTCTTGTTCACAAATTTAGAACAAGCAAGGTGGCCTCTTTATAATACAGGGGAGAAGAGGAAAAAAAAAAAGACAAAAAAAAGACAGAATAGAGTCTTTCATTATATTGGTAATTGAAGCAGCTCTACTTTCTGATAAAGGCAGCTCCTGTGGGAACTATCCTTGGGGGGAAAACAGGGAGGTAGAGGGAAGAGTGACATGATGGCAGGAGAGGCATGAAAAGCAACATTAGCATATTCCAGCTTTATAAACTACTTTTTATGTTAATCCTCACACAAGATTTGAATGAAAATGACATGTTCAAGAGCAGGGCAGCTGACCCACAGGGTGCTATACAGGCCAGCTGATCAATTAAATATATTGGTTCTAAAATGCAATTCATCATATTTGTGATGGAGAGCACACTAATTTTCCCTCTGACATATTTTCTATTTCTTTCACATCAAGTCTATAAAGCTGTGAAGACAAAGACAGGAAAAACTGCACAGAGGTCCTTTAAGGAAATAGTTCCAAAAAGTTTTTAGAAGGAGGAGAGAGTTTTTTGTTGTAATTTCCCTTTTCTTTACAATGCCAGAAGCCTGCAGCAGGACAACTACAGGACATCTGAGCCATCTGTAAGCCTTTCTCAGTGTATCAGATACCGGATAAAGTTACTTAGGGAAGGAGAAAAAAAGATTGCAAACTATGGAAATCAGACTAGAATGCTTGAATGCAACATTACTCATTAAATGGATACTGCAAATTCTGTTTCTAATAAACTGTGGAAGTTTGTATTACTCCTCTGTTAGGTCTGCAAAGAGCTTTAAATCCAAATATATTTAATTCTGTAAGTGATTCTTGACTAGCAGAATTTACTTTTAACAAATAAACACATGAGAAGTGAATAGGTAACACCTTGGAACTATAAGGTAAACAGAAACTGCTCAGTATTCACTTGTAAGGATTACAGAACAGCTTTGCAAAATTTCTCAGCTGATAGGAAGGAATTTACATGACCCTTATTGAATCGTTTCTACCAAAACATCAGATGCTTTGGTAGAAACTTAACACTCCTCAGAGGAAAACTGGCAGTACCCTAACCTGTCAGGAAATGCATTATTTAGTAACTGCAATACAGTGATCCTCCCCTCCATCCCACTCACATCTTCATGTGATAATATTGCATTCTTCCTGTCTTACCTCATCTCTTCTCCAGGCTGTTTTTAATCAATTCCCTTTATCACTTCCTTAGACAGGAACAGTTTCCTACCTTTGTTCATCAATATCAACCTTCTGGTTTTTTATGTCCCTTTTGCCATAGGAATGAATCAATACACAGGTGCACTGTCAATTTATTCTGGCAATGTTTTGTTATCTTTATTTATTCTTTTTAGGGTTTGGGGTTTTTTCACATGTGTTTGGGGCTCTCTTTGGTTGACTGGTTCAGTTTTCCTTGGGTTTTTTGTTGGTTTGGTTTTGGCTTTTGGGACAAAAACTAATGTGTTATTTTTGACTCACAACTGCTGATGTTTTCGTAAGGCTGAGCCCACAAAAATTACACTACTATTACAGCAGTTCAAAGGCCACTGGGTAACAGATGATAGATCACTGTTGCTAAATAATTTGCTAAATCACCATTCCTAAAAAATTCACTATCGTAACCACTTACAATGAATCCACTTAAAATACTTCTTCTCCAAAAAGCCAAACTTTTGATGACTTCATTACATATAAACCAGACTTTTTGTACTACACAATTTTCAAGTCAGGTGCAATTAGACAATTAAACAGTTTTACTGTAGTAATAAACTGCTACAGAAGAGACGTCATAAGTAGGGAAATGACTGTCATGCCTTGCTTATGAGAATGAACTGAAATATATATGGAAACAAACTACCTGGGAGCAAGAAAAAAGAATTTCAGTTATAAGCTTGCTTTTACATACTCTGAGATACTCCTCTAAATTGTGGATAGTGACCGGTGTATCTTTTCCCCCTTTTTTCAGCTCTATATTGGGAAACCCAGGAAGTGTGAAGTCCAGCCCTAGATCTTCCACTGAGCAGCCATTCATAGTCAGAGCCTCCAATGCATACTGTAGACTTTCTTTGGTCTAAAAAATTGGAAGTGAAAACCAATGAGAACAATTAATTCAAATAAACTTATCCAAAAGTTATGACTTCTAATGCAGTTTTGACTAATCAGACATTACTGTAAGAGTATGACCATTAAAACTGTTACAGCTCTCCTTACTTTCCTTCTGGAGTTTTCATACATAACATGAAACCAAGAGAAACCAGATAAACAAGCTTAATGGATAAATTAGAAAGATCACAGGAGTACACTTATTTCTAGCAGTTTTGGGATTATGTAATATGCCAGAAGACAAACTATCTAGAAAATACTACTTCAAGAAAAGGCAATGTGAAATATGCTGCAGCTCTCTGAGGCTGTTTTTTCCTCAGAAGAGTTAATGGCCCTCATATTTGGCATGCATACGAACATTTTTCAGCTTTCAGGTTTTCCAAATTCTTGGGAAATTAAAAGCCATGACCAAGGAGAGAGCGAGACAATGAGGTAAAGAGGAACAAAGATGCAAAGCTTGCAATACTTTCACTAGTAACAAAGCAGATAAATGTATTTAGAGTATAAATTAGGTTATTACTTCCTGCTATCTATTAACATTGGATGCTAGAAAAAGCATGTGTGCCAAAGACCTTTTACCACTAATGCCACAGTGAACTGTGGTATTTTCAGCTAAGAGTAGACATCCTTGAAAAATTAGGGTTTGAAAGAACCTGTATGCTCATGCATGATGACATTTCACCTCAGTTCTGCATACAGCTCTTCAGTGAAAAAAAACCAATCCTGCATAAAAGGCACTTCTGTGAAAGTATGAAATTTTGATTAAACCAACTAGTAAAAAAGCCAAACTTTTGACTGTTCAAGAAGCAAGGATACATTTTTTCCTCCGATGTTTAGGTTGGTTAGTCTTTTTGAAGTGAACCAAAAGAGAAGTTAGGCAAACATCTGGCAGTTTTTGACATTTCTAGACTGTGTTCAATCACATAGAAGAATTCCATAATGAATTTCTCATGCTAGACTTTACCACAAGACTGTTTTATAATTATTACCCACTGATCTAATAACATTAAAACTACTTTGTGTGAGAACAAAGCAACTATCACTATTACAATCAGTTTCAATCCCTATGATACCTTCTGAATTAATGCTATTTCATAAAATCCAAATGTGTAAAGATGCACTCTTCCATTCTTAGGGTTATTTTCCCACCTGAGTTTTATCCTGTTCAAGTCTTTTCTTTTGTCTTACAATATCTTCAAGGTGGTATATTGATTTGGCTACTACTGGATCAATACTGAATAAGTCATGCGATGTCAAGGAGGTTTCCTGTCGTAGCATCCACTTATAAAAAGGAAGTCCAAGAGGAAGGTCCACCTGGAAACCAAAGCACTGAACTGTTTAGTATTGAACTGTATTCCAAAAGTGTATCTTTTACTACTTCATGTCTTGACCAGCTCTACAATACTAGCTCATAGTTGTGGCACACACCAAAACACCATGTCCTAGTGGTTTTGCCTCAGAAATTTACAGTCAAGAAAACCCAAGTGACTGCCTAGTGCATATGCATTAAAGCAATCAGCAACTGGAGTAACAATGAGTCCAAAACATTATTGAAAGAAGACTGGAAAGAGACTCCAACACATAGCAGATAATGGCTCTTCCTTTCTACTCTATGGTCTCAGAAGCCACTGTAAAGATCTTCAACATGTATTACCCTTTTCCCCCACAAAAGTTCAGCTGCATGCTTGTCCTCCTCCCTGCCCTGCCTCAGACTGTCCTTACTTCTGGAGCTGAAAGTAATACCATTTAACTCTTAATGCTTTTATCCTTCAACAGTCAGAGCTAGTATTTTTATGTGACCCCTTCAGAATAGATTTTCTATTTCATTCTCACCAGTCTGAAGTCCATGATTGCCTTGGCCATTAGTTTTCCCAGAAAGCGGAACTTCATTTTAACTTTTGCAATGTGAGCTGGCTTGGCTGTTCTACCAAAAGGAAGTGCAAAAAGGCCTTGAAGGTTATGAATGTACTTAGTACCTTCCTGGCTTCCTGTTGAGGAAGAAAGAAGGAAAAGAGTTCAGTATTTACTCTGCTGGTTTCTTTCAAGATGCAAGTGGCATTCAGATAGCCTTAACCTAAGCTTCTTATTAAAAAAAAAAAACAACCAAACCAAACACACACAAGAACCCCAACAAAACCCACAAAGATCCACACACTATAATCAGATACATTATCTGACCACAAACTGAGGTGCTCTTTACATAACTGAAGTCAACTTAGAATCAATTCAATGTTAATCAATATTTATAGATTAGGTAGTAGAGCAATTACCTTTTGGATTGGCTAAAGTTACTTCTTCTCCCCTCCAAAGGCCTAAGTCTGCTCTCTGTAGTTCCTGAGATACAAGTGCATAGAACTCTAGTGTAGGGCCTAGGCCTGTGCCAACCTTCAGGGGACAGAGGGTGAGGGGAGAGGAGAGGGAATGAGACAGGTAAGTCCATTAGGTCAGTTTGAATATAAAAACCTTTACTTAGTCTGAGAAATATTATACACTGTTTGCTACAAAAGACTGCATGGCAAAGAGCATCTAGGGAACCTAACTACAGGAACATTTACAACCTGACAGAGGCAACCTGGAAAGACCACATGTGGAGTAAACAGTGGAGTAAAAGTATTAACCACATAATGATCATATTATAGAGCAAACACACACAGCTGTTTATAGTTAGAAAAAAATGAGCTCTGCTGACTACAATTGATTATGAAATTTAGATCAGAAAGAGCTTCTCCTAGCAACAAGCAGATTAGGGATAATTAAAGGATAAAATTCTTTAGCACCAGCAATGTGAAAAACAAAGGGTTTGACCAAGCCATTTTAGGAAAGCTGTAGCTATCTTGTATTAATCTTCAGTAAAAAGGGGTTAAATTAGACTGCATTGATATTACTTACCTCATTCTCATACTGGATTTCCAACATGGCTCTTGAACTGCCTAGATCCTGCATCACAGATTCTGCCTGTTTCAACAGCTCGTCTCTGTTCACAGTGCGCTACACATGAGAGAAGTTTCATGTAGTGAAATTACAGTTTTAAGTCCCAGCTCCCAAGGCAGTTACAACAGGTAAAAAATCAGGTTTTCCACCCCATGCCAATAGTTCCACAGTTCGGTTCAACAATTTGTAAGCTTATGCTTTAATAATTCTTGCTTCTATATGAAAACTGTTTCTAATTAATGTGTTCAATATAAAATGAAAAAACATTGACATCAGTATAACTAATAGCTACTATTCATGCCAAGAATATGGCAATAGGACTATGGTATAGCAAAGTATTGTCACGTGATGTTATATACCTCAAACTAATACGTAGAGAAGAAAATAGAGTAAAGATGCTGAAACTCAAACAAAAAACCCAACAGCACTGGGATTTCTACATGTGGGCAGCTATATTCTTTTTGTACTTCATTCTTGTGTCTCCCGCTGCTTTTCCCCACAGGTATTCAAGATCATATAGAATATATAGATCTTATTTTAAGATAATCTATCTCCAGACTCAAGGCAGACATCTAAGACTCCCTCAAATTTAACACAGTCATAGCTTACTTTTATTATGTTGTGACAGGTGATTTACCTTCCCCAAATACAAGGACAGTATTTTTGTTTATTAAGGGTCTAAATCCTGTTACTTGAATTCTTCTGAGAATCAAGCAAAACAGAGGTCTACAAGCCAGTATGTGGAAATATCACTGATGCTGCCTAAAACTCTGTGTTCACTGCTGGAGTTTAGTTTCAGGAATTATGTCAGGGTGCCCCTCCTGCCCTCATGTGGCCGGCACGGAGAAGACACTGAGCCTTCTGCTGGGGGACTGCAGGAACAAAATCCACCTCCCGTTCTCCATACCACCAGAACATCAAGTTCTACAAATCAGCCTTGCTCATAATGATATTCTTAAAGACAATATAAAAATAAGTAGATCCTTCATGCCATTTTAAACAAGATGTACTTACTTTTTTCCTGTCCAGCCGTGGTGCCACTCTGCTATCCTGAGAATCCGACTGATTGATTTCTGGATTAGTATCCAGGAGCCTTTGCATGGCTCGATCACGATCAAAGGCCGTCACATAAAACAGCATTTGGCGGGTATCAAATGGAAAGAAAAACGGGCTGTGAAGAGCATTGGATTAGTCAGCTGTGTTCCAAGCAGCATCTCTGACCAGCATTTAGTTTAAAACACAACAGAAGTGTAGTATGTCCAAAATTAGTGCTTTATTACACTATGTGGTGAAAGCAGCCTCCAAAGGAAGCCCTCCAGAGCACACTTTAGTCTTAGTTAAAATGCTTAGGAGCAAGAGTTTTGAGAAATGCAATACATCTAAGAGACAAAAAATTCCAGAAACTTTTGACTCCTACTGAAAAGTAACTCAAAACACTTGAAAGCCTTGGCTGTGCTAAGTTTACACCAGACAATAAAATTCCTTGTTCACTACTGTGCTACAATTAATAAATCCAACATAGCAAAGATTTAAGCTCAAGCTCCCGTATTTGGCAGCAGAAAGACATGAGAATCTGCCTAGAGCAGCACCACTATTCTACCTTCCACCATTTGCAAAAAATACTTTAAATAATTTGTGAAAGACTACCAGACAAACTTCTTGTTTTATCACTTCCACTGTTCTCAAATGTTAACACTGTGCTCCCCCATTGGCATTAAGTGGAAATGCAGTTTTATTGAACAAATAATGCTACAGATGTTTAAGTATATACATTCATGCTCATCATCTGTTATCTGGAACATTTATGAAGCAAGTTAAGAGATCTTATTTTTAAAATGAAAAGCCAAATAGTTTCTCTGAGTATGTAGTTCCAGTCATCAACAATATTGCTGCAATTAACACGCTCGAAAAACCCAAGAAGGTCAACTCTAATTTCTCGTTCTTTCAAGTGCAAGAACTTTACAGCTTGTACTCTCTATCAAGATACTACGAAGTGCTATGTATATAGCTTCATAAAAATTATTTCGATTCTTTTATCAGTATCATTTATAAACATATCTTCATCTGTATCATACTGAATATGCCAAGATAAATCCAGTGATATGGTAAGAATGCTATTAAGCAGTTTAACAGGAGAAAAAACACCACCTGAATAACCAAAATTTCAATGGAAAACCCTCAGATTGCTCAGCAATTCCTGTAAAAAGTGGTCCAAACTCTCCACATAGTCTACCTCTCAGAATGTGATTTAAACTATGCAACGTAGGTGTAAACATCCATGCCACTATGCAACTCGGCAAGACTTCTGTGACTACATTTTGCACTCTCAAGAGTCCTGTAAGGAGGATACACTGTGCCACCCAGCCAAGATTCCCACTGAACTGGAACTAGAGACACTACACAGCAAATCTCTCATACCATGTTTTTCCAAGTTCTGTCAGCCAAGTCGGGATGTTTCCTGTCATGATTACCAACGGATCCTGAAGCTGCCTGTTTGCTTTCGCTGTCAGTTTACTGTTGATAAACTCCGAGGTTGGAATTATCTCCTTGCAGACTGCATTCTGTGTTAAATAAAAGCAATGTATTTCTAGTTAGAGAAATACTGAAAGAAATAGCAAGTCTTTGTTAACAAAGATGTTTAATGCTTCTAATTTGCTTATCATGGAAAATAAAAAAACTTTCACTGCCGTTTTGTTCATGCAGAGCCTCAGACATGAAAGGAGGACTGAGTACATGTTTACTACTAATTTCCTTTTCAGGAATAATGTTGGTCTTTGAACTTAACGAGGGACAAAGCATGGATATTGTGTTCAACACAGTATAAAGAAAATATGACTGTCTGTAGGAATTTTCAGCCTTCATCTTCTCAAAAGTTAGACAAACATGTAGGGGAAGATAGCAGTATTAGCATTTTTCTGTCTTCATGAGGGGCAGTGGACAGGGGGAAAACATTATTTAAAATGTTACAGATGGTTCTGTTCTGAATCAAGTATCAAAGTGATTTAAAAAGTGCTCTACTCACATCATACAAGTAATACCAGTATCGACTGATAGCATGTAAAACTCTCAAAAGAAGAATAACATCTAATGAGGGGTCTTCAAATGTTATATTTTCAGGTGGAGTAGATATGAGGTAAATTTCCAGAGGATTTAACACTGAAGGGCATACACCATCTGGCAGGAAAAAAAAGCATGTTAGCAAAACAGCTCAATTAGAAGTTTTCCCAAGATTTGATTATTAGGAGCCTAGGCAGTATTAGTCATGGCATTCACTTAACTACAACAGTTCAGTTAAACAACTCAGTAAATAGCTTAGTTTTAGTTTTAATATACAGCTAAAAATATATGCTTACTATTTTTATACTATGCCTGCTTTAAAAGAAACACTATAGTGGCAGTAAACATTGTGAAAGTTCTGAAAGGACAGAGGAAATGTAACATATAGCAAGGCACCACACTCACCATGCCACAGTTCATCATGTTTTTTAGAATTTCTAGGAGAGGTTTTTGTGGGAGCAGTTTGTGCTCTTCCTCTTTTACCCCCAACACAGTCCTTATTACCATCTTCATCCTCTCGCACAGGTTTGTACCTAAAAAATAAACGAAGGTTAAAAATATGTTTTGAAATGCTAACTTACAGGGAAACAAAAGCACTTTTAAAGGTGTTGGTTCTCAGATTTCCAGAACTTTACTTGAATGACAGTTAAAAGCAGAAAGACAAGAACACTGCACTGGGATATGATCCAGACTCTGAAGGGAAGTATTTCACAGGGGAGAAAAAACAAGGACCCTTCAGCTACATGAACTGGAAGGAGAGAAGGTGAATGTATAAGCAAAACCCCAAAGTGACTAAGGTTAGAGTTATGTTAGGTTTTGGCATCTTTTGATTGTTGTTTTATGGGGTTTTATTTGCTTGCTTTTTTCTTTAGCACATTTAAATGTTAAAAAGAGACTGCTGAACATTAAGATGTTCAGCACAGTCATGTGTCAATGTTTCTTGCGAAGTATGGCCAAAGTACACATTCACTTTCACAGCAATCAACTGGAAAAATTAGTATGAAGTTGACTATTAGTTGCATACTGCACGTTCTCTACTGTTTGTGGTTAGTTACCTAACACTAAGAATGGTTTCTCCCCATCTACCAGGAGTCATTTAAAATTCCCCATTTCTTGTTCACCAGCTTTACTCGGAAGCTAGAAAGAACATTAGGAGCTAGCAATGAATTTTTACTAAGTTTTAAGTATCTCAAGCACATGAGGAAATTCAATGCTCCACAGTTTTCAAAGGGGATCAAAAAGAAGACAGACAGGTGTATTCTGAATTTCTTGATGTCTATACGTTCAGTAAACTGGAGAAGTTATTCCTGGATTTCCGCAGACAACTTACCAAATCGTGTGCGTTTTTGTCCAAATCCCAGCTCTTCCCAGTGGGTTGCTTTCATCATCTGTAGACTCCCTCTCTTCCTCAGCTTGTAAACTGTACTGCCTGACTGCTTGGTACACAGTCATATTGTATGGCAGCAGGTGATCTCCAATGTAAAACTGCAATCTATGTCTCACATTCCCTGAATTTAAGAATTGAGCAGCCTGAACAAAAAAAAAAACCAACCATACAAGTTAGGAAACTTGTTGCATAGCTTTTCTTTAAGGCCCTCCCCACACTGCACCCTCCCTGTACTCCCAGAGCTTACCAAAGATTCATCTATTTCTTCATCTGACCCATCATCATCACTATCTTCATCATCTTCTCTAACTCTTCCATAGCCTGAGGCAAGAGAGAAAAAAAGACATCCTCATTTGCTTTTTTCATGAAAAGGTAACAATGCTTTGGTACTCTGACTGTTGTAACTTCAAAAATTTTAAAACAGTTCCAAAATGTATCAGTTAAAAACAGTAAGAGTCAGATCTGCTAGAACAAATTTCAGTATCAACACCTGGCATCAAAACTGCCAAGCTACAGCCAGTGTGACAGTAAAGCACTAATACTTCTGTTGGTATTTTGACTGAACTGTTTATCACAGGAAACAGTTTGTCCCAGAAAAGGAAGATTCTCTACAGCTTTAATCTCATCCCTTATGAGCAAGGTATCTTCCAGGTACTTTCCTCACAGCATAATCCTCACAGGTTTTTACAGACTCTATACTGACAGCAGGAACTACTCCAAAAAGGAAAATGCAAGTGACTGTGTAATATATAAATACCTCTAACTACAAGGTATCTTTCAATGGCTTGTACCAAAGCCAGAGGATCAATCTTCACAGGTCCACCTTTCCACTGTTTCACATTAGCACAGTCTGGATGTCTTTGCAGTTGGCATTTTAATTGATGTGTATTGAAGAATTTTAAAGCTTGGGATCCTCTGTTAAGAGAAAAACTCAAAATAATTTGTGAAAAAAGTTGCTACACAAAGAATCTAATAACCATAATTGCATTAAAAATGCAGTAAAATAGGCTTATATATGCATTTACAGTTTTACTTGTTCAGAGTATTATTTGTCAGTCTATTTCTCTAAAAATAAGCTAATACGGTTTGGATAAATTGCTCAAAGTTTTCTTCTACAAGAACACCAGAATCCTAGTTGAACAAAATCTGGAAAAGCTACATGAATTGAGACAAAGCCCAGCCTGAGGTGTGATTACAACATGGCCTATACTGACCATCTTTGAAATCTGAAGTAGTTCAGTGGTCAGCTGATGGCACAGGAGATTTAGAGCTGTGTTTATGTGCAGTGCAACAAGGATCAGAAATGGGCATGAAAAATGCAAGTATTCATCTAAACAGATTTTTTCCAACAAGGACCTAAAGAGAAAACCTGAAAGCTCCTCTGTTTTTTTTCTTGCCAAGAATAGTTTATATACACATTCCACCTCATCAAACTATCAATACTCAAGCTAGCTGGTTTTATACAACAAGCCTCTTATCTTGGGCTGCTTCTATTTCCAGGTGCTAGTAAAAGACTACCAAAACTTAATGCTTCAAAATCCTCATTGACATAATCCACAGTAAAACTTGCAGTCAAACAATGCTTACAGCACCCTGGCTTCCCATGTTTCATTTTCTATCAAAAAGAACAGCAGGATTTTTTTTCCTATCATTAGCAGCTTTTTAATTTTGGTAGTTATCCCGCTTTTTGCACAAATAATATACTTAAGGAAGCATTCTGAGATTACAGAGCACATACTATTTGCAAAACCCAGTACAGAGACACTAATTTCTTCTAATAAGAAATCTGTGTACAGAATTAATTCCCACTGATCTTAAGTTTCACAAAAAACAAGTACTGAGTTTTAATGCTAGTTAGATTGATGCTATAGTGTGAGAGTCCAATACACCAAATTAAATGGATGTTGTGTCACCATTAACGAAAAAAGAACCTCTCCACACTACCTTACTACTTGAGACACAGAAGACCTTTGCCAGTTCTAAAGCAGAATTTTCAAAAATTCATTTTCAATGCTCCTCCTCTTATGCTGAGCTTTTAGCCAGCACCAAAGAATACTTTCAAAAGGTGTGCACAACTGTACTGAAACAACTTCACTGTTACATAACAAATCAAAACCAGTGCTGATTTACTGAAGTACAGAAAAGAAATTGTACAAACAGGTCTTTAGTCACTCAGATTTGTTACTTAAAACACAACTACCAAGCTGGATTCCAAATTTATTCTGTATCTTAAGACTCAGAGCAGGCCTACAGCTATTTTAAACTCTATTGACAGCCAAAACTTATCACTTAATCCACAATCATCCTAGAGAATAGAATTTATACGAATGAACAAATTGAGCACTGTAATACGCTCTCTGCAATTTAATTACTCTACTAAAATAATCAGTGTCCAAGCAATAGATTGTTTCATTCCAATGTTTGTTACATGGGGACAAGGAAGACATTTGGATTTTTAAAGGGTAAATTTAGAGATTGCATTTGAAGTTTATCACCCTCAATTTAAGTGAGACAAGTTTCAATATGGTGAGCAAACATTTAGTAGAACATTCCATCTTCCACTGACTAAAAAAACAACTCTGTCATTGCTTTTGTCTTTAACAGGGTCTGAAGTTTCCATTACCTCCACTTGTAATTGCACTTGTCCTTTTAGTGTTCTTTGAAACAAGTTTTAGAAAACAAAAGCTTCCAACAAAACTGTTACCTGAGCATTAATCCTTACCTGCTCCCTGTTCCATTTCCACTAGGGAAGTCATGTACTTTAACAGGAAACTGTTCCATCTGACTGAGGCAGTTGTTCATTTTATGGACTAATGCCAACAAAGGTGCATTTTCTAATGGCTCTAATCTTCCAAGGGGCTCTTCTCCAGGAAGCTGAAATATAGTCCAGTCTTTAGTTACCTGCTTGAATTAAACCATCCTAAACAATTCATACCATAAATTAAGAATCCCTGCTCTCACTGAAAGTAGCAGCAGTATCAGGATGAGTAAATGACACAAGTTTATGAAAGACCTGTTTCAAAGAATTTACTTTTGTCTCCTGGTTTCAGCTGAATAGCCCAACAGATTTCAAGCATTCACCCCTAACCATGAACAACAAGCTTTTTGGAAGTTTTAGTTATCCGCTTTCCTCTCTTCCACTTCAAATTCCTTCCTTGAAAAACAGAACACTAGCTCCTTGCAGTATTTAGTCCTAAGTGATGATATCACCATCCAAACTCTTTCCATACCAACTTCTTAAAAGACAGAAACAACTTTTAAGTTGTTCAAGACTCAGACAATTGGCCATTTTGGCATTTTTTCCATTGTTGTGTGGAACTTTCTGTAATTACAGGGTATTCAAAAAAGTTCATGACCTATAAAGATACTGAACAATGTCAAAGTTGCAGTGATATAGAACTTAGACATAAACAAAACATTCTTTCTGTATTCCACCTTTAAGGTAAGGTCAACACAGAACCTCTCAGATGGTTTTTTGAGAAAGAAAGTTTGAGAGAAAGACAACTAAGAATGCCAGAAAAATAAACAAGAAAACTTACTGGAGAAGAAAAAAATACATGAAGAAATCTTTTCAATCTGATATCCCTGCTAACAGCATCTTTTTCACTTTTAGATGTCAAATAGAGCAGCAGTTGTTTAACAAACCCACTGTGCTGGATTTCAAATGAGGAGACGTCAGATTCCGAGACAATGCTACGGATTTCTACAAGGCACTCTGTTCCACCATCCACCTGAAAAATATGAAGAGAGTGTTTTACTACCCAAGTATTAAGGGCTTAAGAAATGCTAGCTTTCTTTCTACTGCATGGAACAGCTCTAAAGGGCATGGGGAAAAAAAGGGAAGTCTGGAATGTACAGTAACTCAATACAAGCAGCAATGCAGGGCAAATAATCTGAGGATAAGCACGTCTCTTCTGTTCAAGGGGAGACATTACAGGCAACATCTACATTTTCTCTGTTTTGAGAGAAATACAAGGTCCCACTTCTGTCTTATGCAAGGCAAAGATGAGCTCCAAGCAGGGGTGCTTCTGTTTAAAAAAAAACACAAACAAAATCCTAACAACTCAGATTGGTGTATGTTTTATGTGACATCTGTGTGGGAGAGGAGCTGGGAAAGTTTCATATTTTAACGATCAAAGCACAGAACACAGCTCAGCTCTTGTGCTGGTTTAGAAGTTACATGTTTGGACCACCTATCAAGGACCACAACTGTCTGAAAAGCAAGGCTGAAGTTCTTGACACGCTAACACATTTACCACAATCTGTATTTCTTCTACCATTTTAACAAAACGCTGCTTCCCTCTCCTCCTCCCCCCAGTCTCAAAGTTCTTACTACAAATGTTCTTACTTTATTCTTTAAGAATACAGTTGATCCCTGACACTTAACTGTATAACTTTTGAATTTGAAATAAAATGCTATGCAAATGACAAATTGCTAGGACTGGTCTTTTATCATAAGTAGTGTGTGTCAGAGCGTACACACTCCAAGTCATAATGATTCATAAGTCAAGGCAAGAAATTACTCCCCCCCACTCTAAGTAAGTTTGCCACTTCTAACCTGGAGGTTGAGTTGTTCAGTTGCAGTGCAAAGTCTCTGTAATACATTTAGTGCAGGATTGCTTCCATCCATGTTTTCAGAACTAAAGTAATGTTCTACAAATTTATGGGCTTGCTCCTTAATCCAGCCCTTAATTTTTTCTCTGTAAAGAAGCACACAAAAGGCATTTAGCCACACTTCGCATTTGCATATATGAATATTACAAGTAAATACAGCCTGAGTGTAATTCTCTCCATGTTAAACAGCAGTCACAGAAAACCCTTTGCTTTTACTCCAACACAGCAAAGTACTTCTCTCCACAGATCATTTCTTGCATACTTTTTCTCAGTTCTCCAATTTTTCCCCACCATGCAACTTCAGACTATTCAGGTGTTATTGTCTCTACCTTAATTTGATTATTTTTCCAGAATTTTTTAAACTGTGGTTAAACTCCAACTTCTTTGTAGCTGCTACTTAATCACCTGATCATAGCCAACATCACGTAACAAGTACTGTGATTTTTTTTGTGTGTGTACCTGTTATTGGAAATGGTATCCTTGGAAGCAGCCCTTGCCAGACCACTTACTCCTGCTGTTCGTGCTGGTTCAATATTATTACTGTTGGACTGTGTGCTTAATCTTCCCCATGTTTTAGGATTTAAACTTGCCAAGAAAGAAGATTTAGGAGACTGAGTAGTTGTAGGGCTTTTAGCTGGAGGAAGTAAAGACAAAATTTAAGAGAATCAAGAGGTTTATTACAGCTAGCTCTTTCTGCAGTTTATAGGTTTATTTTAAAAGGAGATACAAGTATCATACTTTCAGAATTATTTACCTTGATTGTCTACTTTGTCATCATCTCTTGGAGGGGAGTATTTTGGTCTCCTTGGCCCTCGTTTTGGCAGTCTTTTTCTCTTTAGAACATCACTCAGTCGTCTTTCCAAATTTAAAAATAAAGTTACTTATTTCCACCCATGAATATATACTCATACACACACCCCTCCCTCAGTTTAAGATGCATCTGCCAACTACTTCCTTGAGAATTAAAGAACGGGTTCCATCCCATAACAAGGATATTCCCTAACTCCATCCAGAAAGAAAGGGCTTTTCTGGCTGTCATCTTTCTATTATGAGCAGCCAAATACAGCCAGAAGTGACACTAAACAGAGGTTTCTCATTATTTACATGCTTTAATTTGTGCAACCATTTGTTCATCCATTTATTTGAATACACTTAAAATGAAAAAAAAAATTCCCCAAATCTCTACTGAATAACCACCACTGGATATTTGACATGCCTCCCCTACAAAAGCACAGAAACCACTTCAACAATTTGTGGCATTTCTGCTTGTCCATCACTACACTTCTCAAGTTCACATATATAATTTTTTGTTTAAAGTGACACATATTTGACCTTTAAAATAAGAGCAAACTAGTAATTTATTCCTACACTGTATTTTAATCCTGCAAGTGTTCAAAATTATTGCCTTCCAACAAAACTTAAGGATAATTTCTTTTTTCTCCAGTCTCCAGCAGAAAGGAACCATGCCCCACAGCTCTGAAAGAATCACTGTACTCAACAGTTAGCTGAGACCACAAGTTGTTGCTCTTCATATGCTCCCAAAACAGAAAATTATTTAATATAGTTATGACCTAACTATCAGGTCAATGCCTTTTTTCCTCTTTTAAACATTTAATATCAAATGAATCAAAAACTACCCATCGAAAAATTCAACACCACTCCAATTCAGTTCTTTAGAGGAAAATACCACAGCAAAATGCAGATAATGTGGGCAGCCCCTGTCACTCTAGACTTTAAAAAAAAAAAGTAAGATAAGAAAAACCCAAAACCCCACAAGAAAGCACAAAAGCCAGCATGCAGATTACTTTTCAGAAGTGCACTTACCCCTGTGGGCTCAGATCCAAGGAATCCTCCCGGCTGTGCTGTAAGCTGGGAGAGCCCAGATCTGCAGCTGCATTACTGGCAGCAGTGGCTGTCCCAGTACTGATGGTCGTAGTGGTGCCCAGCGTTCCTGATCCATTAGTGCATACTTTTGGGGGGCTTGTTAGCAAAGCCTCAGACTCTGCCAAGTTTTTCACTTGGTGCATCACCCCTTTGAGAAAGAAGAGATCTTTCTTTGGTGGGTTGGTCTGGGGTAGGGGGAAAGGAGGGGGTAGTGGAGATGTGGTGGCAGGAATAAGAGTGTTTGAAAATGTAGAACTGAGTGTTATTTGAACCTCTGCTTTGACTATGGCAGTATTTGCTCACCCCACCCATCAATACTAAGCTTTAAAAGCAGTTCAATCTTTTCTTCAAAAAGTTAACCTACGTAGTTGAAAAATGAAAAATCAGAGCAGTATGAACAGTAGCTGAAGAAACCCCAAGTGCAAAGACCAATGCTAAGACTTCCTGCCAAAAATTCATCCCTTTTCTCCACTAAGACTTCCCGTGTAATTTCAGTGAGCCATCTTCAGCCTAAGTGAGTTCACTAGTATCTAGCAAGCCTGTACAGGCTTGCTTCAGATTCTGAAAATACAAGCTCGTTTCCTCCAGAGTCTGGGCCAGCTCCTCCCTAGTAGTACGAGGATAGCTTGCACAGATCTGCCTTTACTATTCAAGAACAGTATTTAACTTTTACAGCTTGGGAAGAGTGGACACACATTTTTAAAATACTACATAAAGAGGTGAAGAGAAAAAAAAGAAACCACGATTTACCTTCTCTTCTGAAGTAAACACTAAAAATGTCAGGTAACTTTTGCATTAAAATCTCTGCCATCTGCAGGGCTCCAACTACTATCTTAAGGTCTTGACTCGACAGCATGGAGGCAATATGACTAAAACAGATAATTTATTAGAATTAGCTTTGTGGTTTTTTGGCTGGGTTTCTTTTTAAATCAAGTCAGTTCATCTTGCATACAAAGCACTGGAGACTGAAAGCAAACAAATTTCATAGTGCTTTTATAAAAGCTAACAATAAAAGGACTGAGTTTCTCTTCCTACCTATATCACTTTTACCAAATGGCACAAAGGAGAGAGTCTTTTATAAACATGGTGTTCTGTAACTCAGTAATGTATTTGAAAAACTATTTGGTTTATTTTCTAGTTGCATCCTCAGATACCCAACTTTATATGTAACACGTAGGAGAGGTTTCACGACAGTTGAACGCTATTAGTGTCTGGTATTGCTAACACTGTATTTCCTCAAAGTTATCTTGCCCTCAGAATTGCATAGTCAAGTTTTAGAAATCAAAAAACCAATAAAGGGGAATATTAGACACTCCTAGTACACATAGCCAGAGGCCACCTAAGTTTCTATTAAGAATGTCTAGCATTGGCAACTACTGCAAAATCTATGATGCAAAAAAATTCCTGCAGAGCTGGCAGCCTCAGCTTTTAGAAAATAAGTAAGACTTTTAAACTATCGTTTTCCCCTGAAAAAGATGATTCAAAAAAGTAATCAAGTTTGAGCTGTAAGCTCAAAATTAATTTCATTTGCAGCAATTGAAGAACCCACCTTGAAACAGCATGGTTTTTCAGTACATCCTTCAGAAGTTCAGCATCAGCAAAATAAATTATCCTAAGAATTGCTCTAAGGCACTTGTGTCTAACAGCAGGTCCAGCTGAAGAACTATATACTTCATAAAGAACACCAAATAGTGTTTTGATAAAGGATTTTGCCAGTTCTGGGTCCTCTTTCATTAATTGTGCTCGAGCATCATCCTTCTTCAATTCCGAATGTCCACCTGTGAGAGAGTGAGCAACAAATCACTGGACAGATCTTTGCATCTCTGCTCTGACGATTACTTTCTTTTGTTAAAACCGATTCAATTCAGCTCTCTAATTGAAAACGTAAAACTCAAGAACCAGAAGTCAAAGTGACTAAGTAGGTACAAAACCTCCTCTTTCAAGTTTAATCTTTTTTTCTTAAGTTTTCTTACATATTTCTGTATAATAGTAAGAAACCCTCACAGAGTCTTCCTTAAATAGAAGAGCTGTATGAATAGAACGGTTTCAGAAATTCCAAGCCAGAAACGCCCCCATCTCCCTCCCAGTTCAATACATTTTCAGGTCCCAGGAGGAGTTTACATGTTAAAACACATGCATGTCAACAGCATGAGTTTTGTTATGAAATTTTCTTTATATGTGTAAATCAGAACAGTTTGATGTTCCACAGAAGCCATAAGAAATTTATTAGTTAAGAAGTAAACTGCTGCACAACCTAGCACACAGTAGCCACAGCTAGAGAGCCCAGGTGTTTCCTGAGCTGTACTTACTAGTGTTTGTACTGGCTAAAGGGTTTGGTTTTCGCTGAATGGCACGAGCTGTTCCAGTATCCTCATTTATTTGCTGCATAGAGTTAAAATCAATAGTATAGACACGCCCAAGTGTAGACAGGCTTATCTCATCCTCACCAACCTGATGAGCTGCCTAAAATCAAGGAATAATATAAAATTAAGAAATCCCTAGCAAACAGAAAACAATATGAAAGGTGAGGAGAGGGGTAACACAGTAGGAAAAACAGTGACAGAAATTCAATCAGAACAGCGATTAAGTGATTTGGTATGGCTCAACACCAAAATAGTGCAATATTACAGCAGGATGTTTGAGGAAACTTGTGTTTCTTATTCAGAAAGATCAAGAGTGATATTTTCAAAGACAGAGAAAGCACTCAATTCCCTATACAACCGCACGCAGATTTGAAAAGCATCACCACACAAATGTGTGGAATTACTACCTCTATTATTCGACTATCAATCCTGTTATAGGGATGCCAGAGACCCCTGTCATCTCGCCATTGCCATATTGCACCATCTGTATTTTGTGCATTTCCTTTCTTTAGCATAGTATCAACAGCAAAGATTCCCTCTTTTGGCAGGCAAGGCATCAGTTCACTGTAAAGAACATTAAAACAGTATTTTACTAGAAGTATACAATCAGGTCCGTCTAAGCTGAAAACTGTTTGCCTTATTTTAGTGAAGTTAAGGATTTTAATATATCAACCACACCCAAAACCTAGGACTGCAAGACTTACCAGATAAGGGAAGTAAGTTCATAAAGTTCTTGAGGACTTCGTGGAACAAGGTCAATTTGCTCTTGACAACTCCCATTTGAGGCTCCACAAAGGAGGAAGTGAAGTGTTTCTGCAATATCTATAAAAAATTATTATTCGTGAGACTGCCTGTATCAGATGTGGATTCCAGACACTTTCTGTTGGACACTATACAGAAGAGATAATTACTGCCCAAAGCAAACACAGAGTGGACTATAGGACAAAAGTGTTTCTTTGAACACTAAGAAATTAGTTTGTTCTCAGGTCTGGGGTTTGTGGCTTTTTTTGGGTTTGTGGTTTTTTTCCTTTAAGGGACAACTAGGGGAGAAATACCACTCAATATACAAGACACAGAAGAAAACAGGGAAAGATATAGGGCAGTTGAAGGGGTCAGTCAAAATTTCTAAGATGGAACAAAGAAAACAAGTAACAACTAAGACAGCTCTACAGCAGTTACTTTTGTTAATGTTTTCTCCTAGAAGAAGTACTTAAAGCACATGGTAAAAACTAAAAAAATAATTACTCAGCTTGTGTTGGAATGAGAATCGTTTGTGCAGCCAATACAGAGTCAAAATTAAGTAAGCACTGCAATGACAACAGCTAGAACTAGGAAAAAGGATAAAAACCCCTCTGGATAAAAGCTTTCAACAAGTTTAACTCAACTTTTTATCGCAGGGGAAATATAATAAGAGAGGAAAAAAAGAAAGAACGGAGTATTTCTATAATCAAGCGCACAGAGGTCCATACTGACTGTAGGCATTAACATGAACAGGCCCCTAGAACATGGCAGAGTAAGAACTCACTTTGCTTCATAAGCTGGACTGCAAGTGTGGGGCAGTTGGAGCACATCAGGGAGAACATGCGCACCACCATGATGAACATTCCTGAGCTCAGGATAGGAGGTGTCACGACCAAGAGCTGCTGGATATTTGTTAACAAGTCCTTGGAAGCAACCTGCTGCAGCAAGTTCTTCAAAGAGAGAACAACAAAATGGGAAATATTAGTCCTTGAAAGACGAGCCCTCAAGAGAAACAGGGTGGGTGGAAAAGAAAGCAGAAATGCACCCTCACCCACACTCTTACCTCTTCATGCTGGAAGTTGTCCACTAGCCGTGCAAAACACAGACAAGTGCTTTCAACAGACTTTTTGTCCTGTTATAAAAAAGTTTTTTTTAAATTGAAGTATTTTAACTTGCATTAGAACATCCTGTCATTTTGAGGCATTCATAAAATTTCTCCAAAAGGGCCAGCCTAATCACATTTTATAGAACATTACAGCTCTGACTTTTAAACTCACTGACAGTCTAAACTGACCTCCTAATATAGCTGTGCCTCCTACATATTCCCTGGGAAACACCCCCCCCTAGCAACACAAATACCTTTTGGGATGAATAATTCATCTCTAATAGTCTTTTTGGATTCTGCAAGGAGCAAACAATAGGGAAAAAAGCTACAGAGCCAAAGTAACAGGAGTCATAGACAATAAGCAGGAGTGAAGGCTACTGCTCTACAGACTACATGAAGCCTGATTTTGATATTATGCAGCACAGACAACACAGTAAATTCAAAGACACAAGTAAGGACTGCCCTGAAAATAGCTCTAGTTAAAAGGTCAATGAAATGCTCAAAGAAGTTCACCTGAACATAACAAAACACTAACTGTAAGGGTGGCTGAGCACTGGAAGAGGTTAGCCTGAGAGATTAAGTCCCCATCCTTGGAGATACTTAAAAACAGAAAAAAAAAATCATCTGGACATGCTCCTGGGCAATTTGCTCTAGCTCAACTTGCAAAGGAGCTAGGACTAGGTAACAGAGCTCTCTTCCAACCTCAACTATTCTGTTAAGAGCTAACTCAAGATTCTTTTCCAGAAAATTTCCACTTCAAAATTTCTTGAAATCTTACTTTGGTGGGTTGTAGCTTCTCTTCAGAGATCAGGATCAGTACTTGTCCCTACTACTGGTGAGAATGGTGCTTCCTGTTTCTAGAGTACAATCTAAAGCTGTCATTTGGCTTCTTAGAAGCTGCCTCAAAGATTCAAGTAGTCTTTCAGCAAGATGATGTAGGCAAAATTAAGAATAGCACAAGAATACACAAAACCATTACCTGGAAGCTTCCAATTAGTTGCATTTGTTAACAAACAAAATATTTCTCCTTTTCCATCTTTTTAACAGGGATCTGCCAACCAAGCAGATCACCAAAAATCTCTTTTGGTGCACCAGTCATTTTAAGTGCTCATTTATGAACACAGTAGCACTGCAGGATATGTAGCCCTTAGGAGCCCCTTGATTTCAGATTCATCACTTCAAACTATTGTACAAAAGCAGGAACTTTTCCAAAATGCCACAAACCCCCCCCAAAAAGTTAAAGCACAGAAAACCCACAAAAATTGAAACTGAGGGTGTTCTGTTTTAAAGTGGGAGAGAACCTTGCAACCCATCTGTTAAGAAAAAATAAAACCAGTAATGCAATTGGGACTTCCTCTTTCTGATGTCCTCGTTGTTACAAGGACTACAAAAGTACTCATGCTTTGGCTTAAAGTACCTTATTTGTCTTGTTTTATAAATGTCACGTTTACAGAACTACAAAAGGTCCATATATACATTGGTATACCACAACCTGACAGTATAGAAACTTAAAGTCACTTATCACCTTGGAAAGGCAAGTAATACACAGCAAATAACCAGGTAGCTGGAAATATCTTTAAACTGCTTTCAGATCAAAATCAAAATGTTCCATTTTTTAACAACTTCTTACCTGATGGGTTAACCTTTGTGTTAGAAGTGGCAAAGAGTCTGCCACAAAGTGAAACTCATCAGGTGTTATACTCTGGCAGCAGTTGGCAGCGATAGCTAGTGCATTCCTTTGTGCATTTATACTGAAGAATTCCAGATACAGCAAACAGTCTGCCAACCCACCCTGTAACAAAACAAATGAACATTTTCACTCTCAGTACTGCTGAAGTCACAGAAAGTTGTTTTCTTATTTCATCTTCACAGAAGATCACCAAGATGTAGAGCTGGCAGAGACAAAACCGCCTCTTTTTGGTTTTACTTACTGCCTGCAGAATGGCTTTACTGTGCCTGCGTGACAACATCTCCAGGGCTGTGAGCGCCTGCTCTGCCACGTCAATGCACTGGATAACCTGCAGCTGCAAGAAAACAAAAAAGCTTGTACATCAATTTCTAATGCGATCTGCAAAAATAATCATCTTGATTAACACTCAGACATACAGCCTCTACTAAGACACATATGCTAATGAAGCCAGCTCTGACCAAGCCCAACAGTTTAAGGCTACCTCAGCCATGGAGCTACTCCAAGCGGCAACAGTTCATGTAATTACACATTTTGTATGTTTGCAACACCAATCCAACAAAAAGTTCTCAGTGAAGGAGAGAGCACTTTTCAGTAACGGTCACAGCAAAGATTAAACCTGGATTTAGAAGCTTCTCATGCATTTTATATTATCTTGTAAGCCATGAAAAGGAGCCACCATCTTAATGGCATTTCCTAAAGTTAAAACGAAAGATAAAATCCCCTCATGCTGTTTTATCACGGTTTTGATTTCATTTTACCTTTTCCAAGAAGACAGGAATTGCATCTACCACTACAGCAGAAGATCTGGGAAGTGCTTCCATCATGTATGTTAAGGCCCGACATGCATGATTCATCTATTAAATATACAGATATTTGATTTTAAGTTCACGTAACACTTTTATAATTTCAAAAGCTTCTTAAATATTACAAACTACTTACAATGTCAAAGTTGTGCTCCATCTGCAGCAGTGTTATCTGTTTAAAAAAAAGTATTGTTTGTTTAGAAAAATGTATCTAGATATCATCATAAAAAGGGTACAAATCACTACTGTAGCTTTTGACTCAGGATTTTGAATGTAAGAATTCCAAAAGAACCACTGCCTATTCCTGAGCTATTAAAAAATTATTAGGACTATCAAAGTTTAGCAAAACATCCTCTCAAAACCAAATAAGATAGATACACATACTTAGAAGACAATATAAATGATGATGATTTAATTTAAGCAAGATATTGAGTGAAATATTATATCCTCCAATAGAAATCTGAGATTAAATCTTTACCAAAGCTGGTACAACACTCTTGACTGGAAATCCTCCTAATGTTTCTTCATTTCCCATAACCAACAGCTGGCACATCTCAATCACTGCCTGTAGTTGCTGACTTTCATCAGTGGCTTGGAGACCTTGTAAAAGCTGTTGAGCTTTGGAACCTAGATACCCAGAAAAAATTTAGGAAAAAAGATATTAGAAAGTTTCCAATGGAACTGTTATGCTATACTTCTGCCAGAGTGGAAGACCAGACATAGTTTGTTTTCCTCTGTATTTGTAGTTTCATTTCCTTTCCCTGTCATAAAAAGGGGGAATAGGGAAGGGAGACAAAATCTCACTCTTGGCAGCCTTTCCAGTGCAGACTGGTCAGCACAGGGAGTCCGCCACACTGCTCAGCGCAGCCATCTTGCCAGCCTACAGCAGGTGCCAGAACCCAAACCATCCCACCTCTGTGCAGCAAAGGACTTTGCAACAGCCCCCAGTTAATACAGCACATGGAGCACCCATGAGACCCCATCCTCTTCTTGGCATGCAGTGTAACAGGCTGCCTCTGGCTTTCCTGGGAAGCCAGACTTGGACTGGAAGGTGCACATCCCATCCAGCTGCATAGCGCAGACCTGGTGCAACAAGTCTAAGGACCAAGTTCTCACTGACACAACATCTGAAGGAAATTCATTCTGACCAAAACCTAAGACACTTCTGAAACTAAAACCAATGTAACTTAGAACTGACATCTACTAATTGTTTTAAAGCTAGCTTAAGCATTTGTTTAAAGCTAGCAAAAAACCCAACGGGTTTGGAGAGGTCTTTTGTTAAGCAGCCCATCATGCAAAAGAAAAAGATAAGGAAGGGGTGAAAAGGCAAGAACCCTCCCTTCCCCACCTTGAAGGGAACATCAAGATGCCCCAAAAAAGAAAAGCAAAGAAATACAGCTAAGGCAAATTTTTCTTCCTTAAAGGAAGACAAGTAATTAAAATTGTTGACAAGTGGTCTAGCACTACCATGACATACAAGTCTCCAACACGTAAAATACTATATTAAACTATGAAGCTAATACAAATATTAGAATCACTATTGGCTGAATTCTACTAGTCTGGAAGTGGAAAGAATTAAGTCAAATTAGACAAACTTTGCTTACTAGCTCCACTTCCAATTGTCCTGTGGAAGAGCTGCGACATCCGAGGACCAAGAGGGCCAAACAGGTGAGGAGGAAGACCCCTAGCCTCTAATAGAGCTAAAAGCAAACAGAGGATAACAGCCGTTGTCAAAGCTTCTACGTATATTTTTAAAAGCTTAAATTCCATGATGTTATCATTTAAGACTACTAGAATTTTGATACTTTAAGAGTTAGGATTAGATAACTGCAGCTACTTCGAGTTTGAAAAAACACCAAAAAGATGACCTTAAAGGAACAGTAACTAATTTCTGTTTGTATCAGAGCATTAAGGTCCTTTACGAAGTCACCCGCTGAGTTTCCACAGCTGTGTATTTCACAAAAGTAATCTCATCTATTAAACTGTTGTAAGCCTAGAGCCAGAACAGCAGATACATCAGGCTTTAATTTCAAACCTGAACTCAAACTACACAGGATAGGTTAAGCTTATCTTCATGTTTTCAGGACCTGCAGGCACTACTACTCTGAAAGAAAGACACTGCAAAACAGATTCAACAGCTTTACTTGCTGATGAGCAGGAGAGGGAAGAACTCTGGTAAGTATTAGCAGGTTTCTTTTTTGATTCATTTGCAACACTTTAGAGTACTGTTACTTAAGCTAAAATAAGTGGGTGATTCTGATCTTTACTATAGTAACCACGAATACTGCTGATCAATACCTGTCATACTCTCTGGTTTTGAGACCAGACTCCTTTTGCCCAAGCACAAAAGCAAGCATTTTAAGAACATTCAGACTTTTTTTGGTCAAAGCTTACAGCAACATGGGTATCAACGACAAGCACAAAAAAAAAATGTTATCCAGAAGCAGGCAGACTATAGTAGGCCTAACCTACTCTCAAAACATGCTTGTAAAGAGTACTTTCATATTTGAGCTTACACACTTAATAGGACTGAGCTCTCAGTTCTCTCGCCCTCCCCCACCTCCTCCTAGAAAATCATCAGTATTAGGGTATTACACATCACTTAAATGAATAAAGACACTACCCCGGCCCCCTCCAGACATCCTTGCATCTTTTGTGATCGTTTATAGGCTGCTAACAACCAAGAAGGTAAATTAGTAACAACTTTTATACCTTGTAGTCTTCCCATCTCAGAATCATCTGACTCACTTTCTCCAGATGTTGTCATACCTACAGCTCCAGCAACAGAACTAGAAGCTAAAGGAACAACAAGAGATTAATACAAGTTACAGTGTCTTTAAAGCCACAAAACTCACATCAAAAAAAGGCTCTGCTATCAAAAGCACACACTGCATTTAACACTGCCACCAGCAAACTGCTGTAAAACTTCCATTTTAAAACAGACCAGTCTAGAGGACTAGTACTTTCCAAATGCTGAAGAGAATGGCTTTATCAACACAAAATAACAAAAAAAAACCACAGCTAAGTCCATAAAATTAAGTTGCAGACAGATTTACCTGTATCCTTAATAAATGTATACTTTGCTGTACTTAGTTTCCATTACTTCTTCTTGTACCAGTGTAGCACAGAAAGTTTAATATTTTCTCCCATTCAGCATAATTACTGCACAGTTCCTTTGAACACACTGATTAGGACCAGATTATAAAATTATCATCTAACAGAACTGCGCAAGTAACAGTATTCAATTTGGTCACAAATTTCTCCAGTACACACATGCCTGCAATTTCAACAGAAAATCTGTAGAATATTTATGAGTAGTTTCAACAGAGCTTTTACAGGTAATGTATGCCTTCTGTATTCTGAACAGTTTGGTATCTTTTCAGTTGATGGTATTTATGTAGCATCAGCTGAAGTAACTTTTTTTAAAAGTAGCAGAAGCTTAAAAACTAACATCTGGATTACTGGATATAGTTTGGATACTACAAAAAAGCAAACTGAAACATATACCAAATAGCCAAAAATCACACTCAAATGTAAGGGTCCCTCTCACTCAAAAACCTTCCAGCATTATTTACCAGCTTCAAGAATTTTTCTTCAGAACTTAATCCATTTAACTATTTTTAAATGCAAAGAATTTTATACTAGCAACTATGCTAAAGATTCTTCAGCTGGAATTCCTTCTTACCTGCAGCTCCCTGGGGAGGGTCATCTGTCCTTGCAGCTGAAGAGTTAACTCCATCCTGGTTGTTGTCAGGATCAGCCATCTTCTCCTGTCGGCGAGCTTCAGCTGCTCCTCTTTTGCCCAGGCCAGAGCCTCGCCGACTAAAAGTTCAAAAACAAAGTTTCAGACCTTACGAACTAAAGTAAGACATTTATTAATGTAAGCCTACTAAAGACTACATAACGTTTATGTACATCACTGCCACAGCATTGCACAAACGAGCAATGTGTGGAAGAATCAATCTTCACAAAATTATCCAACCCTTCTGTATACTCCCTGCCCTGCACCATGGCAGTGATTTGTTTACACTAAAGCATTACAGACAGGTCCTTACATTTCAAGACCAGGCAGTCTACTAAAATATAACAGCAAAAATGAGCAAGCTTAAACTGACTATTAGTTATAAATCATACACACATTTGAAAAGGCCAATGATACAGTAATCATCTTTAGAGGAAGTTCTGAACTACCGAAATCAAGAAGAGTACTCTGACATTCAACTTGGTTTTCAGTGTCAGAACAAGTTTGAGAGGATGAGCCTATTTAGATCTGCAGTTTAAAACACTACAGCCTTCATCACTACAAATACCTATGCGTTCAAAGTAAACAGTCAAATTCAAATACACACTTGACAACAAAATCAAGACATCAGAAACTTTTTTTAATGGTGTGGAAGAGGGAATAGAGGACGTGCTAGAAGTACTAAACAGTCTAGGCAGTAAGAACAAAAATAAAGCTTGTTAAAGCTTCCTACATCTAGCCCCACAATATATGCAACTACAGAAGTTAATTGCATCACAGGATACATTAACTCTCCCCTCCCATTTAATCTACCAGCTGTTTAAAATTACTAATTCGGGACTACTTCTCCTCTGCACCAGGAAGTACATTAAGTACTTAGATGCAGGTCAGATGAAACTGCTGACAAGCTGAGTCAGCTTAACAGTGCACCCTATTAAAACTGACTCCTGTGTGGTACCATGAAGTCTTGTTTTTTAAAACAATTATCTATTTCACTATTCATGACAGACAGTAGCTCAACACTACTATCTGTGTTAAGTAAGTAGTTCAGCACTACTGTCTGTCTTCTTAAACACCTTTCTAATGACAGGATTACTTAAGTTTATGATACTGGCTTTGGCTGTTTCTCTTCTTCCACCTCCACAGCTGAGGGATTTACTGGAAGTCTGACGGTGACAAATTCTATGTGCTATCCATGACACCGGTGTACAGAGTAATCCAGCAGGCCTGAAAAGCTACAGCTACTTTTACAATAGCCAAGTCAGAAACAGACAAGGCCAATTTTCACACATGAAAATGACATGAATACCAACCCACTGTAGTAATCAAGTTTCATTTCCCGAAGTTTTACCTGGTGCTAGCACAGGAGCCCGTGGTCTTTTGCCGTGTGCTCCGCCGTAAACTGGGGAGCTCAGCAGGTGGTGATTCACTGCGCTTCTTTGTAGATTTTCTTAGACCTATGCAATATGTAAAGAATTGAGAGTAAATCAGTCTTTAAATACACAGCAGCTCTACAAAGAAACAGGAAACCTCCACATAGAACAGCTTCTACATAAGAACCACAATAAGCCCACATCAATTTTAGTCAGCTTACACTGAACTGCTATAACAGTAAAAGAAAGCTTCAGACATTTACTTTTACTCATTGACGTAAGTAATACTGAACTCCAAGTTTTTATGTAGGCAACTTTTACTGAACTATGTACCACAGCTATACATCATCTTTCTCATGCTAAACAGGTATCACGCTATGGGATTCAAGTGTATTATTTCTACATTCAAACAATTAAAAGAAGATACTTTAGCCTTAAACAGAGAAAAAAGAAACTACATTTTGAGAGGCAACACAGTGGTGGTTGCAATCTCAAACTTTAGTCAGTTTTATGGCTAGTAATATGGCTTAAATATGGCTTAAAAATAACTGTCTTCAATCAGAACCATGCTCTCCTCCAGGAATCAAGCACTGTCAGTGCTGAGATCTATCCCATGTTATTATTTGTGTTCCTATTTCAACTACAGCCCTTCAGCCTCTCTTACTGTCATAAGGTCATCCTTGATATAAATAAGCAAGCACATCCTCATGGCTTTGGAAAAAGAGTTCCAGTGTTTAATTCACAAGTATTTGCACTGTTGAAAAGTGATCAAATTGATAACAATTTGCTCTAGGCGACAATGCCATTGTTCTGGCAACATCCCACCACAGAACCAGGTTAAACACACAAAAACCCCATGCAATACAACAGTCTCAGATGATTCTCAGCAAGCTTACTATCAGGTTGAAATATCGAACAGCAGCTCCCAAAGCACAAAACTCATAATTTAGGGTAAAAATCAAAAATTTTTATCAGGCCCAGTTGGACATTGCAGTAACCCCATCCACACACCTCCACCATAAATAAATATAATAGAAGAGAATATCATAATATTGAAATCAGACATGTTATTACTAGAACAGATGTAAACAATTTTGAAAAGTAAGTTAGATCACTGCTCCCTCTTCTGGCAACAAAGCAGAAATAAAACATATTTAAACATGCAATGTATTTGAGTTCAGAAGTTATCGAACTAGCTCCTATTTCCTTAATCCTAAAACATTCCAGGAATGCAGAGTTGTGGTACTCAGGGATGAAATGATAACTATGCAGCCTCTGACTGGATAGTTAACAGAAAAGGAAAAGTGATCTATAAAACTACTACTGATCTGGCCAATAGTGTGTCCTTTCAAACACCGCAGCATATTCAACCCAGAAACACAATGCTGTGTGCAGTTAAGGTCTATGCAGATGAAGGTTAACCTGATATTCAGGTATTTGCCACACACTTGGCTTAGCAACTCAAGAAATTTGGCAACCTTGAGAAAACAACAACATTCTCTATTTAAAAGCCACCAAACACTGAAGTGAAGCAGGCCAGTCACTTGAATTTCCACATAGTCTGTACATACAGAACATATGTGACTTTTTTGAATATTCAGAAAGTACCGGCATTTTTACTACATATGCTTTAAAACCATAACTCTAAGTTGAAGTTACCACAACACATTGACTCAAACCTTACTTACACATAATATATGTAATACTTGGGGGGAGGGGGGGGAATGACAGGTGTGACAGGAGAAAACATGTTGTAAGGTAGAGATACAAGACATAACTCATTTGAGATGGTTGCAGCATGATCCCATGCCATAGCTACACTTTTCAAGTACTCAGAAATACAATGATACATCAAAATTTGCCTCAGAGCTGGTTGTACTTTACACTAGAAAATGCATTCTTCAACTGGCACTAGGTACAGCACTGTACTACTCCACAGGTGAAATGTGTTTGCCCCACTGAGTTCAGAGATACACTTTCTCATATATAACACATTTGGAAAACTAGTACCTGTAACACTATGGTGAAATTCTAAGTGAAATGCACTTTTGCTTTACATTAGAAGAATAAATGAATCATCTTCATACAGTGAAGTTCACTGTGAAAAAAAGGGCACATTTTAATCTTTTATGCCAGCACACCATTTACTACTTCCAATCTGTGGGTAGTCATTTTCAAGTAGTCAAACCTAAATTAGGAAACTTCACATTAGGTTAGTAAGGGGCTATTAATGAGACACCACACATCCACTGTAAGTGAAGATTGACTTAGCTTGTATCAAAACAGGATTTCTGCTAAGGGCAAGAGTTTCACAAAGCAGCAGAGCGAGTTTAACAGCTTACTGTTGTTTAAAAGTATGGCCCATCCATCTCTTATTTTCCCCAAATCAATCCTAAAATGTACAAAGTACACATCTGACACACACTCTTGTTTTCGTATTCTGCCAGTTTGGTGAGCTGAGCTTGCTTAAGGGTCAGATGAGCAGAGACACCATCAAGCAGTAGGGCCAAGATGCAATAAAATGGGTCCTTTTCCTAAGTGGCATTAAATTAGCTGAACCATCTCTTTAAACTGCATTACCTCAGAGGGTTGTAGAGAATGTACAGTTACCTAGTTACTGCTTGGTGGGTGAGCTGCAGAATACATCACACCCTGAGCAACCAGAAACACCAAGCACGTTTTCTCCTGCTGCTCAAGAAGGTTCTATTTGTCAGATCTTTCTACGTGTTTCTTTTCCCAACTCTTTACTTTTCTGTCTCTGTGCATCTACCAGGGTACAACTGAGCTTCCACCGCCCTGTTAATTTCAAAGGCTAAAAGAGAAAGCGAAGGAAGTCCTCTCACAGCATGTTCCCTTCCTGCTGTTCAATATCACTCTGCCCTTAAGAAGCCTTCTTAATCAACTTTAAGTCAGTCTTACCACCTGCATCTTTTGCAAATCCTTCGAGCCTTCCCAATACCATAACTTCAGGACTGCTAATTTCTTCAGACTGAGCCTTCTTCCTTTCACTCACATTGTCATTAAAATTTGGGACAGCCAGCACAGCCTGAAAATTGAAGGCTAGTCCTGTGTCTTTAGAATTTGCAGGAGGCTGAAAGTGGCAAGCATTCACCAGTAAATAGAGCACAAACAGTGTTCAGCAAAATGAGATTAAAGATGCCCTGTGTATGCCTGATGGAAGAAAGCACCAGTCACACTGTCACATACAGCAAGGGCTCTCAGAGGAATTGGTTTGATGTTCACCTCCAGAAGTTGTTTATTTAACACTATTTCTATAATACATAGAGCACTTGTCACAGACAGGCTGGGGCTGAAGTGACCCTTCAGAGACCATCCAATCCCACTGCTACAGCAGGTTCACTGGTCCTGTCCAGGCACGTTTTGAATATCTCCAGAAAAGGAGACTCCACTGTCTTTCTGGGCAGCCTGTTCTACTGCTCTGTCACCCTCAGAGACGTCTTCGCTCTTATTTAGTGGAACTTCCTGTATTCAGTTTGTGTCCTCTGCTGTTTGTCCTGGTGCTAGGCACCACTGAAAAAAGACTCTGGCCCCAATCTCTTGACAACCACCCCTAAAGTATTTGCATGCATTGGTAAGACATCTTTTCTCCAGGCTAAACAGGCACAGGTATCTCAGCCTTTGCTCATGAGAGATGCTCCAGTCCCCTCATTACCTTCACAGCCCTCCACTAGACCTTTTCAGTAGTTTCTTGTCTTCCTTGAACTGGGGAGACCAGAACTGGACATAGCACTCCAGGTGAGGCCTCACCAGGCAGAGTAGAGGAGCAGAATTAACTCCACTGATCTGTTAGAAGTGCCCTTCCTAACACCCCAGGATTTTGTTGGCCTTCTCAGCCACAAGGGCTCACTACTGGCTCGTGCACCGTGTGCTCTCCACCAGGGCCCCCAGGTCCTTCTCCCCAGAGCTGCTTTCCAGGAGTTCAGCTCCTAACCTGCACTGGTGTGGGACCCTGCACTTGCCTTTGAACTTCATTAGGTTCCTGTCCACCCAACTCTGCAGCTTCTCCAGGTTTAATGGAATGGCAGCACAGCCTCTGGAGTATCAGCCACACCTCTCACTTTTATATCATCCTATGTGCTGAGGGTGCACTCTGCCCCCTAATCCAGGTCATTGATGAACCAGTAGAACAGGACTGAACCCAATATTGACTGCTGGGGAACACTGCCAGCTACAGGCCTCCAACTGGGCACTGTGTTGCTGATCACAACCTCTGAAGTCTGCCATTCAGTCAGTTCTCAACCCAGTTCATTGTCATTCACCTCACCCACACTTCCTGAGCTACAGGATGCTACAGGAGACAGAGTCAAAAGCCTTGCTGAAGTCAAGACAGACAACATCCACTGCTCTCCCCTCATCTATTCAGCCAGCCATTCCATCACAGCAGACTATCAGACTAGTCAAGCATTATTTCCCCTCGGTGAATCCATACTGATAACCTTCTTTTACTTCACATGCTTAGAGATGACAATGCAGGATGAACTCTTCCATCATCTTTCCACGGATGGAGATGAAGCTGACCCCAGGCTGTTCCCTGGGTCCTCTTCCTTGCCCTTTCTGAAATGGCACTGGCTTTCCTCAGGCACCTCTGCTGTTCTCCATGGCCTTTCAAAGATGATGGAGAGTGGCTTAGCAGTAACATCTGCCAGCTCCCTCAACACTTGTAGGTGCATCCCATCAGGGCCCATAGATTTGTGGGTGTCAAGTTCACCTAAATGATCTCTAACCCAAATCCCTCAAAGAAAATCAGGTTTAAGCATCTTTTATTCAGCATCTGCAAAAACTTCAGAAGTAAACTTCAGAATGAAAGCAGAAGCACAGGCTTTCTTATGGCAGACATATATGGCTTATGCCCTGACATCATCCTATTTTGTATGCCAAGCACTCATGTTTATGAGTCAGAAGGAAACTACATTCCAACAGGCTAAACCTGAAATAGCACAGCCTAACAAATCAAACAAAAATCTTAACTTCACATTTAAGTGAATAAATACTTGTCAGCATTTTTTAAAGGAAGATTTTGTTGTGCAAAAGGAAAGTTCTGAATGCAGCTGTACTGCAATCATTTATTAAGTCTGAATGTATTACCCAGGTCAAAACAAAGTTAGACAAACTTTCACAGTTCCCATAACCTAGAAAGCCCTTTATCTGCAGTTCAGAAAGGCAATCAGGAGTGATTTACTTCTTAGGAATGGAATTTTAGACTTCAGATTGGCTCCTGTACGAGGCTGCTCTTCTCACTAGCTGAGATATGGTAAAAAGAGCTGTAGCAGGGTAAGGCAAGACAGGCTCCTGTCATTGTAATATTCCACTATTACCCTCCCTCAGTAACAACCCAGACATCCCCAGCTCTTACTAAAGCCTCACACAGCTTTTTTAATTGTTTAATTTTTGACTTGTTTAATTGTCACCACAATTAAAGTATCTCCAAGCTAGCCATCTTACTGCCTCAGTCCCAAATCCACAATTCCAAGGCTCTACCTACCATCACCCAAACCAGTGCTGTGCCCACAATCCCAAATAAACTAATTCAGAGTTGTTTTCTGACTCTTTTCTCCATCACCTCTGCCAAATCCCTCAAAGCCAGGAGTTACATACCATTCACACTCCGTCTTTATGTTCACAGAGCTTTTCAGTGCATACACCACTAACCTCCCTAACCCCCCAAATCTCCAAGGTAGAGACTTCCCAGGCAGGGACAGCTATCCTAAGTTACCCCACTCTTAGCACTGTCCCAGCCACTGTTGCTAGCTTCTTCCTCCTTAAGGGCCACAAGACAA
Organism: Leptocoma aspasia; assembly: GCA_013399835.1. NCBI lineage: Eukaryota > Metazoa > Chordata > Aves > Passeriformes > Nectariniidae > Leptocoma > Leptocoma aspasia. The sequence continues at coordinate 830,161 of VXAX01002352.1, forward strand.
TACACAAAGGACAGCCAAAGATTTCCCCAATAATGGAAACATAATTAAGCTTGATTTTATATTATTACATAATCAATAACACGACCCAATTTGCAATGTTTAAAAACCCCTACAACAGATATAACCTGAAAGGGATGTCAAATAGTCAAGTCATAAGAACAAAATGAGATGCTTTCTTCCTCTCTTCCCCCTTTCCCTCTTGAAGAAATATTCAACTACTCAAATAGATGTGAAGAACTTTAGTGCGGCCTGTTTTCATTATTCCAACATTCTTTAGTTGTTATTCAGTGATGTCACTGCTCTGTTACAGAGACTGCTGTGTAGAGCTTAACACTGAAAAAGTCACCTGGGCTGGATTTAACACCTATTTAGCTATTCAGGAGGACTGGACCAAAAAACCTCAGGGTATTCTCCTCCTTCTCCTCCAGCATGTGAAAAACTTCTGCAAAGATGGACAGCCATGTTCCTCCTCATTCTTCTCTTGAGTAAAGTCAGTCAGATCAGCTGCTCTTATTTTTCATTCAAAGATCACAACGCCTAACAATGATTCTTGTACTCCTTGAACTGCATCACCTCCAGAAGAGAACAGCATTGCATTTATATAGACATGACTGACCAGATGGGGCTTTGAGAACATCGTGTAGTGGAAGGTGGCCCTGCCTGTGGCAGGGGATTTGGAATGTGATGGATCTTTAAGATCCCTTTCAACCAAACCATTCTGTAATTTTGTGTTAGCCTGAATAATCCCCCCTCTCCTCCCACTTACTCTCCTAGAACCACTTCCACCTATCATTCTCCTGATGTTTTTGCAGTTGTTATGTTTGCTTTTTTATCTCCCACTAATTCTATAAGCCCTATTTCAGACTTCTCCAAACATGTTTCATAATACATACACCTATAAAAGCCTACCAAGTTTAAGCTTTTCGTTTCTACACAGAATTACTATGATTTCTAAGGACTTGTTTCCAAGCAGAAGGGTGTACACCTCGATTTCACCTAGATCACACTTTGCCTTCCCACTTCAGAAATCCCCAGGGTGTAAATACTTGTGTGAGACATCCATTTCTTCTGTTCCCTTATCCCTAAGGCTACTGGTCTGCTACAGAAAACAAATATGAATTTACCCATTCGTTCTCAAAAACCCACCCCAATGGTTTATTTTCGTCATATCTTCATGACACTTCTCAGCATTATGCAAAATGTGTGTTTTGTTAAAATACTTCAATTTTTTCCAAATAGTTTGCAAGTGTATGTCACACACACTTTCTCTTTTTTAAAGCCACTAAGCTAACAGTAGTTATTATTGATTCCAAGATCATCTCAACCTGTTGTCAGAGAGCACTATTTGAAAGGCTGAGACTGTTTGAAAATATCATAGTTTAAATCTTCTGTTCTAGGTTGGGCTCTTATAGTGATATTTGGTGATCAATAATATTTACTGGAATAAGTTTTGCTGTAATCTATGGTGAAGTAAAGAGGCATTAGACATTTTAGACTTCCTAATATCACCTGTTAGTACTTTCCCCCTCCCTCAAATTGAAATGTCATCTACAGAAAATAACTTTGTTCTCTATCACATGTAGAAACATCTCTCACCATGCTTGGTGCCCCTTAGTAGTGACATTTTATACACACACCTACAGTCCCCATCAACTTGGTTTTGTCACATATATTTGAACATCTTCTAGCAAAAGACCTTTAGCTCTTTTATGACCTGGAAGTTAAGTCAAAGTACCTTTCTCAGTTCAGTCTTTGCAGTAACAGTTCAGGCTCACATTCTCCAGGCTGTTTTTCAAGGTACACAAGACATACACAGCCTTTACACTGTGCTATTCCACTCTTCCCCTTCTCACTCCTTCCAGAAGTTTTGTAACTTATCACATGAATTACTCTCTGCCTTCATCTTCTTGTTCACTTGTTGGAGGTAAATTCTTCCTGTTGCCTTTCTTTGTTGCCTGTAGCCTGACATCTCAGAACTTGGTTGTTCCCATTGTTCCCTGACTTCTACTCACTTCCCTCTCCTTCCACCCCATGCAAATTCAGAGTTTTGATTCTGGAATTCATCACCTGGTAGCCTAGAATCACAGAGCAGGTTAAAAAAAAAACAACTTTGCTTTTGTAAAGCAAATAACTCCTCTCTCCTTTCCAAATGCCGTTCTTCATATGTTAGGTTAGGTCATTCCAGAATCAATACTCCAGTCATGCACCTTAGCCAAAACACACCTGTTAAATTTAATTGACCTATATTGATTACACAGAAAGACAGCCAGTTGCTTTTGATTATTTCACCTATTTGCAGCATTAGTATTAGCCATGGATGTGTCCCAGCTAGGACAAGCTACTTGTGATCATGCCTAAGTAAAGGAATAACAGCAAGCTTAGGAATCCAACCTCTTACATCAAGTTTTAGAGAAGGCATGCAGTAAATAAATCATCCAGTAGACAAAGGCAGCAAAACACATTTTAAAAAAAAAATTGTTCAAGAAAACAGAGCTACAAGCATATCTGCATATTGGCAAGCAGGTGCTCTGCTTGGAAACAGCCTACATTTCTCAGTGATCGTGTTCAGGAACAGTAGCTGCTATTCAAACTCAGCACTCAGAAAGAAGCCATACTTTGTAAGAGCACTTAGTAGATAAAGTGACTAATATCCCCAGCACTACATACACCACATTTACAAGACTACAGCTCTTAAACATGAGATTCTCACAACAAGGAAGAATCAGGAAGGTAAGTCTGAAAGAAGAAACCACCTATGGGGTGTTTGTTTTCCAGCATTTATCATTCCCACTCAGAACAGAAGACTTAAGAAAATGAGGGGGAATAAAAATCTGAGAAAAGGAATATATTCAATAGTGTTTTATAACATACATGCCCCCATCACAACATCCAATTATTTTGCATGTATTTTATTTTTAAAATCAATTTGTTAGGCGCAGAAGCAACTTAAATTTGCAGAACACTGACTGAACTTAAATCATCTGCTTTAGCTGTAAATAGTTTCAGTTACAGCTTTACTTAACTCAGCAGAACATACTAAAAGTTAATTTTTCTAGGAAGAGCTCAAGCAGCTTGAAAAAACAGTAGTATTTGTTTAGAAGACTTGATTTTAAAACACATGTGTTTATTCTTCCAGAAAAGAACTACTTACTTGCTAGTTTAGCCTGTAGTCCTGAAGGTCCAGGTTTTGATGTCTCCGATTTGGAAGAGCCTGGTAGAGACAGTTTTGTTTTAGGGAGACTGACTTTTGGGCTGAATCGAGCAGCCCAGTCAAACTTTGAAGAGCCACCTGTTTTACTCGGTTCTTTGTCCCTGCTACTCCTTCTTGGACTGGGGCTCGATGCAGAACGGGAACGTCTAGCCTTACTCTGGTCCTTTCCCTGTTTCACTCTGGCACCCTGAGGAACAGTAGAAGAAGCAGAGGCAACAGCAGAAGAGGAGGAGGAGGTGGAAGCTGAAGAAGAAGAATCGGTGATGGTGCTACACCCAGCTTTGGCTGAGGTCACCGATTTTGAAGCCAGCTTGGAGACTTTAGCTGACTTTTCTTCAGTGCCAGTTGATTCAACTGATGACCCACTCTTTATACAAGACAGATTCTCTGTCCTTTTCCTTTTCTGACTTCGGGAGCTACCAGCAGCTCCACCCTTTCTGGTGTGAGCCTTGCTTGTTGATGGCAATTGTGTAGATTTGGGCTGCTCTTGGTCTGAGTGTCTTCTCTTAGATTTAGTATGTGGCTTGTTAGTTTCTGAGGAAGTTTCAGTGTGTTGAAGTGCTTTGGGTTTTTTAGCAGAGCTAGGAGAATTGGTCCTCCTGTAATCTGGACTAGCACTGCGTTTAACTCCTCGAGAATTGTCTTTCTTAGGCACTTGCCCCGTTTTTTGCTTTTCTGAAGTATTGACTCTCTCTGGATCTTCTTGTTGTGGTATTAAAACAGCAGATGAACTACAGCCTCTGTAGAAGTAAGCAGGAACAGCATTAGAGTTGAACTCAAGAAGCCTCACAGCTCTAAGAATTTTGCATGATAAATGCCATCATTCTTTAATAATGAAGGATACTGCATGTAAGAAACACTGTTCAGTTTACACTGAAGCAAACAAAAACCCCCACATGCTTGTATGCAGTCACATTGCACGAATTTGCTAGCATAAAGCCTAAGTAGATCGCAAAATAAAAGCACAATACACTGCTTTTTTAAAAAGTAAGTTTAACTTGATTATATTTTACTTTTATATATATGTATGTCAAACTGATTAAAACCAAACAAAAAAATCAAGCCATGAAGCTATTAACTGAATGCTTGAGAATATAAGTTCCACAAGAGAGTAAGGAGTGTTCAGTAATGCATAACTAGTCATAACTGGATTCTAGTTCAAGAAAGGCTCTTAAAGAAAGGATAGTTTCTCATCAATCTTTAAATTGATGTAGTGAATCACATACAAAACTGGCAAAATTCTCTTCTATGTGATAGAAAACTGTTCCAGTGTGTATACAGCAGAAGCATATGAAGAGCAGACAAGTAATACCAAGATGATTACCCTAAATACAGGCCTACTTTAGATTATTACACGTTTCAATTCATATTGGACATTGCTCTAAACTCCTTGGGCAATCTTCCCCCAACATGAAACAGAAGAAGGGGAGAAAGACCTTGCAAGTACTCCAGGACTAGTTATGCAGAAATTGTTTCCTCCCCATCACTGATGGAATGCTCTTAGTTGGTGAATTAGAAAAAGAAAAAATAAACAAAACTGGAAACACTGAAATATATCCAGTGAATGCAATACCTATATTAGTTAAATATTCATTAGTCATACGTTTTATTAGAACTCTGTATAACTCAATAATTATACAAATTTTTGAAGTGCAGATAACACTGGTTAACATATTAATATGAAGCACAATTACCTTTTAGAAAAGTGTCCCTTGGACTGCTCAGAAGTAGTATTAGACTGCACTTTGGGTGTCTTTGAAATAGATTTTCTACTCTCAGGAGGGCTATGTGCCTTATGTTTTGCCTGCCCTAAATGTGACCTGTCAGCAGAAAGTCAAAACAGAAAGCTATCAGGATTCCAAGATACAGATACAGATAGGTGGAATATTGTTTATTTTTGGAGCATTTACACATATTAATTTACAGCTACAAATTTTTCCATGTCAGCTCCTAATATTAAAGCAGCATTTCAAAAGAACCACCTGATGCAGTTACAAATCACTACCAGTGTAACTGTTTTGCAAAGCACACAATTATTTAGTCATTTTAAATGAATAAAACATCTTCTTACATCTGAGTTTTGCAGATAACTTCAGATCTTTCTGGTGTGCAAGATTACTGAATTATTTACTTAAGCATTAGCCTAGCAGAGCAAAGCACAAGACTACAGCATCTGTCAAAGATCTCTTCTGAAAAATAGATATATACTCATCTACCTCCAGATTCCAAGCATTAAGACTATACAGTTATGGTTATTTACATCTTTGCTCTCCAGTTTAGAAAAAAAAATCAAGTGCTCAGAACGGGAATGCAGCCAGTTCCACTTGGTAGGAAAGCTCAACCATACCAGTTATTTTCTGGCTGCAATATCTACAAGTTCAAAAGACTGAGAGCTGTTTGGTAACAGCTGAAGCAAGAGGAATGAAGAAATGCACACCACCAATGAAGGCAGTCAAATGAGACAGGAAACTTGTGATGTCAGAGACAGGAATGAGTTTCACATAGATAAGCTGTAAGAGGTCTTCTAAGCAGCTTTCAGCTGCATGAAAAAAATGGTTTATTGTATGAACTCTGACTGAAGGACAAAGATAATACTATACACCATGGATAAAATTTAAGACTTAAGTTACATTTTTATATATTCCACATTTACTTTGAAACCCACTAAGAATTACCATCTGCAAGACTCAGAAGAAAGTGCTCATCAGCATTTAAAACAGGACAGTATAAATAATTGCTAAACCAAGAGACATCTCACTTGCACTTCCCTGGATAAAATGCAGTTTTTGACTCTGCTGGCACCAGGAAAACTCTACTGCACATATCCTACCTATACAGAAGCCCCAAGAACCACTAATCTTTGAAAAATTTCAAACTAGTCTAGTATTAATGCTGAAAGAGGCAATGTTTCAAAGTTAAAGAACTGCTGATTACATGGTCATATGCTATTAACCCAGGCCTCAACAGCTTTCAAGTTGAGCTCTGCAAGCATCCATGGAAGATGGGGAGGAATGTGGACTTCCAGTTTAAGTGTCCTGCTCCAACCCATGACCCCAAACACCAAAGTTTAGCCTAACAGACTAAGTGGAAGCAGTAAGAGTTCCACAAGCTTTAAAATAACTTCTTCCAATGAAATGCCAGAAGTCTAGTAGTAAAGGCAGAGCTAAGTATACTACTGACCAGAAAGCTTCCCCATCCTCTTCAGGATTTCAACACAAACTTTCATCTCAGTAAAAAACAAGTACCAAATCTAACCATCCAGATAATAACGAAATGCTAATTCACTTGGAGTCAAAACAGTAAAACTTAAGCAATATGACTATTTTTCTTCATAACCTTCCTCCAGTCTTCTTATTAATTATTCTCATTTGGGCAGTTACTCAGATGAATGCACATAGACAGTACATATTCAACACTTTCTATGCCCCATCTAAGAGTGTGACAGTCTGAAAAGATTACATTAGCAGCACCTTCTCCATTCTCCAGTAATTAATTTTTATTTATCATACTATAAGAAATATTGTTTACTATCAAAAGCAAGTGAAATAGAAGTTAGATCTTGAGGTCACAATAGCAAACTCCATCAAGGTAAACTTGGGAATGTTTCACCCAGTCTTGAGTGTTTGGATTTTCCTTTTCCCAACAAAAGATTAAGGCGTGAAATTTAATTTTCCCCATGAAATGTTTTTATTATGGGAGTAACAGACATTATTACATAATGCACTTGGCAGGAATCTCAAGTTTTATGTAAGCTAAACTGATCAGGGTTCATTTATTCTGAAGTATATTTTAAAAGGTTACTTTTTGGTAAAGATTTTTGTTTTGCTTTAGATATTCACAAAACACAGTAATTTAAGAACTTTTCAACTAAAATACTGCTAAAACAATAGATGCAAAACATGCACTGAACAGTTTTCACTTGTTTCTGGCTCCCCCCCTTTCACACTTAAACCCTTGATTCTTACAAGTTTTACATATACACTTCCATACCAATGTCCAATTTGTGTGGACTATTAAAGCTACAGCCATATCCTAGGGATCATGAATACATGCAGAGTATTAGCATTTGCTTTGCTTTCTTTTTGCATCAAGCTATCAGTACAAACAGCCTTCTGAGCAAAAAGGTTACTCTAGAAATGTCACAAATGGGGAGTCACAACTGAGCTTATTTTTTTTACATTTTATTTTAAAACACCTACTGTGCTCTCAGTTCTCACTGAGAGTTTAATCGTTCACCTTGCATGTATTGCAAAGAGAAGGTCCACAATACAATAGCAACTGTGCATGCAATAGCATGTCAGTCACCAGGAACGTGACATGAACTCTCCTCTCAGGTTTATACAAGAACAAGAACACTGAGAATTTGATTACAGGATTAAGGTAAAAACTTCAGCCATACGCAAACAAGTATCATTGTCCCAATTTATATTTAAGTTGTGACAGTTTACTTAAGGTCTCCTTAAAAAAGCTAACTCACATACAAAGGTAGGTAGAATAGTCTGTAAAGCTCAGAATGAGCAATGCTTGCAGAGCAATCAAGTGCTATAAAAGATACACGTGGAACTGGAAGGCTGCTTTTGAGGTTGTAAACTACACGTACTTTTGTCTATAATCCAAGGCTTTTCACTTGTAACTTATCAATGCAAGTTCTTCAGTCTTTTCCATTAATGTATCATTCATTAAGAACTGTCACTCCAGCAACAAGTGTTTTAAGAGACTAAGTTCCTCATTAATGACAAAAAAATCATGAGCTAAGTATTTATGAGCTTGTGTTCATCCATTTCCACTTTCAGGGGCAGCTCCAGAAAGACTGAGCTCCTGCTACACCTGCAAGCTGTGTTTTGTAGGGGTTTTTTTGTATTCCTTCCCTCCCCAAACTTAAAGACAGTTTCACAAACAACTTCAAGGCTTCATTCAACTGGGCAAAGCTTCTGCTGATGCACATTTTAATTCACAGGCAGACACTCAAGTTTAGAGTAACACACATACAGAAGTTGACAAGCTAACCGCCATTTAGCTTGCTGTGTTACATAAACAATATGGTGGAAAGTGCCAGCCCTGAGCAAAACCATAATAAAAACCAACTAGAACCTGCTCTCAGAGAGTTACTCTGTGCATATTTTTAAAAAAATCTTTTGAAGTTCGTTAATAAACAAAGTATTTAAGTCATGTCCCTCAGCAGCTGAGCTATTAAATGCTTCCAAACAAAGTCTGCAAAAACTATTCTTATAGTTCTGTCAAAAATGAGATTAAGAAAAAAGCAATAGCACAGATGAAAAAAGCTGTGGAAAAACACCAACTTTCTTTCCTCATAAATACTCCAAATGTCTTCCTCACCAACTGAAACACCATATTTAGTTTTTTACATGTCTCAGGTAAGTTAACATATCAGCAAGACTGGTCCAAAACCAAATCCTGTTTAGAACAAAAGCAATATAACTGACAAAGGCACTCTTTCTGCTTATATCCAAGTCCTACACACAGCCAACAAGATCTCATTTATCTTTTAGCCTTCAATTCCAAATACACAAGAACATGTATATATTTTATTCCAAAACATTAAACTTTGCTTATAAAGTATCCTTTCATACAGAACAGCATAGCAGTGATTTATTTCTAAGTGATACGCTACTTCAATACTACTACTCCTAAAGACTCCTTAAGACTAACAATATGCAAAAAGATAACCACCACTGTCATTTAATGCCACTAATAAAAAGTTAAAATTTTTGCAGCACTAGTAAAAAAAGTTGTAGTACATGGGAGCACTTCCATTACGCTATACCAATACAGTGAAACATTGCTCACAACTGAAAGGAACTGAAAGTCAACTGCTCCATGTCCAGAAAAGATCTTATTGTGTGACTCACAATACTGCTTCCAAATTGCTCCCATTCAAAGTAAATCCTATGGCATCACTGGGATCTAAGCCAGGAGGGCACAATTCTTCAACACACATGGTAACAGTGTCAACATACAGTTAAGAAAATGACAGTAAGTACCTTCCACCCCCTCCTCCTACCCCTATAAGAAAGCTTCATTAACACATCTGCTTCAGTTTACTGCTGCAAAGGGAAACTTTAGCACCATTATTGCCTCCATAAAAATCTGCAAAGAGTCACCCCTCAGTGGAGAGTGCTCCAAGAGACACTTCAGACAGGGTTCATGCTGTACCCTTAGAAAGGTGCCATCATAATAGTAATTCTAAATTCATAGGTAAACACTAAATACTTTTCAAAATGGTAGTAAATAAGAACTATAATACCCACAAGAACTGAAATTCATCCAAAGCACAGTTATTGCAATATAACTACTGAAAACAAAAAGTGAAGAATCGCGTTAGTCCAACTTCACTAAGGCAAATTTGCTTATATGCATACATGGGAAGGGAATCACAACACCACCAGCTCATATACCCCTTTTCAAATACAGACCCCTTTCTTGTTTGAGATAAAAGCACACATCACTGTTATAGCACAAACTGCAAATAAACAGCACCTGTCTTTCTACACTTCCTTGAGCCTAGCATCATTGTTTGTACCTTTAAACAATGCACCTCAAAATCAAACTCTAAAAGCTCCTATCAAGTTAACTTATTACTCAAGTTAATCCTGAGTGTGAAATTGCTGGTAAAGGTCCAGCAGAAAACCATTACAGGCGTCCCCTGTTCACTGCGACTCAAGTATTGATGTTATGGGGACATCAAACAAGCCTAGTCTAGAGGAAAATGGGTTTCCATTGTTGCTTCCAGGTTAAGCCAGTCTGTCAATACTCAGTGTAACAGGAGGGAGATTCTGCATTTAGAACAGACCAGAGAGAAGTTTGGAATTTCCAAGGTCTTCATACTAGTGAACAGTAGCAGCTCAGCAAGTTAAATTGGAAGAGTTTTAACAAAAGACTTTGAAGCTGTACAAGTGTCAAAGACTATAGAAAGACATACATTAGCACTTCAGCTTGGCAGCACTATCATTCTCCTGACTCTCTCTTTTTTAACACCTTTATCAACTAAAGTCTCTTGCATTCACTCCAGCCAGAGCATAAAAGAGATCGAGGCAGCTCTGATGCTATTACAAGGCCATCTGGCCATACCACACGCTTACCTTGGATTATTGGCCTTCACACCCAAGTCTGAAATTATGAGTGACAAACTGCATAAACTCTCCAAGCTTTCGTCACTTAATTTGTATTTTGAAAATGCACGCACCCCAGCCACAAAAAAGCTTTAAGAAAAAAGCTGTTGCATTTCCAGCACTGAGAAAGCTATTTATACAAAGCAGAAATGCAATCAAGTACACAAGTTCAGGCAGTATCGAAACCTGTCCTTGCTCGAAGGGTTATGATTGCATATCTACGACCAAAGTGAAGTAACCTCCAACACTTCACAAGGTGTGGCCCTTAAGTCTGCTTACAAACTTTGTGGCTAATTTTAGGCATGAAGCAACAATCCTCTAGGGAGTCACATTACTGTCCAATTCCCTCTTTTTTATTGGCAAGAGGAGGGAGTTGGGAGTTTTCAATCTTTGTGTATTGGTTTATTGTTTATTGGGGGAGGGTAAGAAATAGGTGGATCTAATAAAGCGGCTGAATAAAATCTCACACTGTCTGTACAACAACATCAGTAAGTAGTATGGATCAAGAGAAGAAAATCTATAAAGCAAGACAGTTGCCATTAAGTATCAGTGTCTACCATCTCTGCATTTCAATGATTTCTACTTCAAAGCATACCACATTACAACCACAAGTGACCAGCATACACAAACTGCTCTCATAGAACACAACTTTCAGTTCAGTTTCATCCAAAAAGACTCCAGTTCCAAGTGCACCAAGACCATTCCACATTAGCCAAAACACAGCAGGTGAGGATGACTGACTGGCTTCAAAGGAACATTCCCAGCTCCAACTGAAATACTAACATAGATACATCCCAAGTTCACTTATTTGCACAATATGAGCATATTGTTGAAACTAGTCTTTCCACAGTTCGTTTATTCTATTTTAAGCAATTTTAGAGCTGAAACTGAAGAGTTTCATTTTGCTGACAACAAATGCAAGAAAGACTGAAAATAAATCGTCTCAGGCATCCCAAAAAACCCCCAATGTAAGAAAAGGTGTATTGTTTTTGCTCAGTTTGATTGGGGTTTTGTTGGATTTTTTTAATATAGCAGCAAAAGCAGTGTTTATCACTGGAGTACAGCAAGGCATAACAAGACACATCAAGCCGTGAGCTCTAGACCCTCCTGTATACTGCTCAGCAGCAGAACTGAAACATACTATAGCAGTGCATGCTAGATATGTAAAGGATGAGCCCTGTGAGGTTTGTGTCCAAAGCGCCAGCTAAAAAGTATTATCTGAGAGCCTGTCTGTTTCCTTGTCATCCACAAATTTTATAAGGACCTGACAGATCAAGCCCAAGGTACACATATTCAACAACTGCACCAGAAATGTATCTGAGGGAGTAGAATAGACAGATTTGCCTACCATCACACTATATAACCTTTCTTCGTTAGACTGATCTTTTACAAAGTTAAAGAAACACTTTTATCCATACAGGATTCACTCACAGCAGTAACAATACAGTCATCTATGGAACAGTTTTAAGGATCTCCTTTGTTCTGCACTGCAGAGGCAACCAGTTACAGAGCAAATACAATCTGTTCTGCTTGCTTACTATATCAGGCATATTAAATTCTGGCAAACCTTTTTTTTCTTGAATTATTCAACACCTGCACAGGATTTGTAGGCAGTACAAAGGTAACAGAGTACCAGTTATTCAGTCTTCTCAAAGAGGAACAATTTCCCAGATTCCGGGTAACAGACTCTCCCTGTCATCCCCCTCCCATATTTTTAATATCAGGGAAGAAAGGGAAAGAATTTGTTACTACCTGTGATTTATGGAAAACAGCTTGTCCCCCCTATAGTTCTACTACTGCTATTCCAGCTGAACATGTATGGTAATGAGTTATCCATGGGTTTATCCCATGCAGTAACAGTACAGGTAGCATTTCAGGGACAAAAAGATTTTATGCAAGTTTCCATCTTAGATCGCAGGGTGGAAACCATTATTCTCTAAATCACATCCATTTCACTGTTACACATTTGAACACTCACAGATAGCAGCCATACCTTCCTCCTACTGCGTCGTCTTGTGGCTGGGCCCCGGCAGTGTTCCTCTGTGAACGTCGCAGTGACCCCCCTGGATTGTTATTAGGCCGGTTGGACATTGGCACCTCTCTCCTGAAGGGACATACCCTTTCTAGACACTATCATTCACTGAAAGACAAGAGAGGAAGAGCCATAAGATATGTGGCATGAAGACTCACTGCCACACCTCCTGAGGCAAATGTAAAATGCTAACATTTAAGCAAAAACTGAAGAGAAAAACATTCAAACAATTTTTAGTTAAAAGACACATGGACAAGGTTCTTCTCAAGACATTTAGAACCTTATTACAGAGCAACCAGGTTTTGGTATATATAGCATACAAATGATCTCCTGAACTAGATGACCTTTAAAGATCCCTTCCAACCCAAACTACAAACTCCTCTACGATTTTGTGATGACATGCTTCTTTTCTAGCAGGTTTCTCTAATTATAAGGAGACAGGACAAATGCAATTTAGGAGAATCTGTGTTTATCAATGTTAAGGAAAAACTCAGCACTTGATAGCAACAGTATTCAAGTATTTTAACTTTCATCATAAGCGATGACAAAGCCCATTTCAGGAGTAAGCAGCAGTATTCACACCATAACTACAGTTCCTCAGCTTCTTTCTCTAGTCTCATTTATGCAACTTTCATTTGCATAAAGCAAAATATATAGTCATTCAGGAAAAAAACTACCTTTATAATCAGGAAGTTCTGCTCATGAGAGCTAAATTAAAAGGAAAAGGTATTTGAGACAGAAGGATTAATGAGTGCATACAATTATTTTTTAAAATTGATCTATGATGGCTTTGTATGACTCCTTTTGGTATTGCTTTGTGACTGTTAGAGGTCTACAGATATTATTTTGGTAGTTATTTATTGAAGACTACCATAACCCCCAGCCACAGTCCTCTGAAACGGATATATTTCAAGAACAAGCCCAGGTAAATTGCTCAGTGAAGAGAGGTGACTTCTGTATCCTGTGCTAAATTGGTATTTCCATGTAGACCATAGCAACAGGACCACAACCAGCAAATCCAGTTTTACTGTTTCTAATTTTGTGGAATCTGGTAAAAAAAGGTATTTGCAGGTGAAAAAAAGAAGCTGCAAGAAGGAAAGTAACCCAGGTTTAGAACTCAGTAGTCTATATACTGATTTGGTATGCAGAGCACAGTAAGCAAGAAGTCTGTCATGAAAAAGTTTAAAACACTGCAGCTTCAGATTCAAATTCAAATGTCTCCAATGAAATAATTTTCAAGATCTGGCATTGTCAGTAAAAACAGTGAATAGCTGAACATAATTGTCCATTCTTCTGAAAAGGGCCTATAGAAGTGAACAAAGGTAACAGGAGGGGAAAGGGGGGACAAAGAAAGAACCCTAAATGATGCAGTTTTACTGTAGGCCATAAGAAACCAGGCATATAAACTCCTATTATGCAAACCATTACCTCACATGTGATGCCACAAGGAACACATATATCATCCATACACCTGTGCAGCACAGGAAATTACTAATCAGGATTCTGCTAGCTCAGATTCAGTCTTGTTACACTGTAATAATACAACCGAATATTGAAAGGTCACACTTAGCATGCCAGAAATACTTTAAATATTTCCAGGAATTGAATAAGAATAGAAGTTAGGCAGAAGAATTGCTCTCCATCCTAATCCCCTCATCACAGGAGTCCAAAGCATCTTCTTAAAGTTTTTCATGTTCTTTCTACTAAGAAGTCCAACACAGCAGCAAACCGCAAACACAAAGTAGAATTAATTAACAAATCACTTTTACCTTCATTTGTTTTGGCTGGGGTTTACTTTTACCTTATATTTGAAATTTGAAAGAATAGAAGTAAAGCACTTTTTGTGCTTTAAAATGTAAAATTTAAAATTTAAAATGTAAAAAAACACAATCCTACAAAATACAGTTGTTTGATGAACCTCTTAGCTAGAAATCCTGATGACTAAGCTGAGAAAGCTATAAACACTACTACTCACAAGGTGAACTTTCCCTTCTCACAATTGTTTCCTCTTATTCAAACTCCTTAAAGTCAATATTCCCACTAACAGAAAGTTTTAAAGCTTTTCAGTAACATCTAAGATCAATCTACAACTTCTAATTCTTTAGAGCACAGGAAGATTTACAATGAAACAGAAAAAGCTTGCAACTGCTGAAAATCATGCCAGCTTGCTGGTGTAGCCACATCAGTCAACCCTAAGTTGTAGCATTCTCTTCAGAATAGCAACGCAAGAAATAAAGCCTAGCATTAACCAGGCTGAAAGCTGAACAGGGGCCCAGCACTACCTAGGGGGTCCAGCTGAAGTCAGTCACAGGCACTGTCAAATGTTGCTGTGCATTCTCTTTCTATTTTCTTGTATTCCAATATCAAGTAAAAAAAAACCACACACACACAAAAACAAACAAAAAAAATCTCTGTACTATCAGAAATGAGGCACATTTTGTGCATTTTCTAAAAGGAGGGAGTAAATGTCCCCTTCTGCCTGAAGGTCAGCTGATAGTCTGAAAGTCTACTAATATCAAACTTTCAGTCATACTACAAAATGGTTGCCACAGAACTATTATCTCACCTTTTACCAATTAAAATGTGCATCCCAGCAGGTTTCATTCTGCAAGGAGCAGCACTCACCTAGACCCCTGCTAGGTTAGGCACACGTTTTCCCACCTAGGGCCAGAACATGGGCTTCTCCACACACTACCACAAGAGTCAGTGGAAGAAAACATCACACAGACAATCCCAGCCCTCCCTAGAGAAACTTTAGTTTAACACTGATCTGCCTGGGTGTGCTGGTTTTGTCTCTGACAGACCTGAATTTACTCAAAGTGGCTGGTACAGGGCTGCGTTTCGGATTTCTGTTGAACGCAGCACTGATAATAGAGCACAGTGCTGATAATACAGATGTTTTTGTTATTGATGCAAAGTGCTTAGACAGGGCCAAGGCCTTCTCTGCTTTTTGTACTGTCAGTCATGCTGGTAAGAAGGCTTGAGGCAGATGGGAGGTTGGGACAAGACCCAGTGAGGAGAGGCGATCCAAACTGACAAAAGAGATATTCCAGACCATATGGCTTCATGCTCAGTATATCAAGAGGGAAAAAGACGGAGGAAGGGGAGGACATTTAAAGTGATTGTGTTTGTCTCTCCTGGAGAAGGCTGAACACCTGCCCAACAATGGGAAGCAGTTAATTCTTTATCTTGCTTTACTTGTATGCATGGCTTTTGCTTTTCCTATTCGACTGTTTTTATCTCAACCCACAAGTTTTCCAGTTTTTACCCTTCCAATTCCCATCGCACTGGTGGAGCAGTGAGCAAGCAGCTGCCTGGTGCTTTGTTGCTGGCTGGGATTAAACCATGACACAGGGTTTAGCCAGACACTTTAAGCAGTCTGTGCTTAGAAGTTATGTAGCTCAACGTGTTGTCATACACATGGTATTTTCAGCTGCGTAGAAGAATGAAATGACAACTGTTTTATCCTGTAAAGCACCTGTCAAGATGATGTCCAGAGTTATCTTCTATATTGATACCTCTCAACTGCATTTCTTATTGTGTACTTGTTGCCATATGACTCCCAGTTTGCTTTTAAATATAATGCAGCTTCATGATTCAACCTTTAACATCAAAATGCTAACTTAAGTCTCACTGCAAGCCACACAACACCATGTGCCCAGTTAGTCCAGTAATGAGTAGGTATCTTCACAACTGTGCCTTCCACATCCTAAAACAAGAGCCCACAGGTTCCTAATCTCAGCTGTTCTCATTCAGACTTGTCCCTCTATCTCTGAGCTCACTCCAAGCACCTGGCTTCTTCTTTCCCATCATCAGACACCTACATTCAAAAAAAATGTGCAACTCAGTAGAGACCAGCCGAATGTGCCAGTGCAGTCCTGCCAGATTTTAAGACAGCTTCCTCAACCACACTGATTCTTCCTCACACCCACAGTAACAAAAAGCTACAACCATCCATCAGACCTCCATGTTTCCATAATAGACAATTCTATTTAGGAATTTTTAAGCTCAGGTCTCCTTCTAGCATAAAGTTATCTGCACACAAGCCTTTTTACTTAACGTTTCATAACTCCATATTCCTAGCTAGGATGATGCCGAAGCATGGGCCTGCAGAGGCTCTCATCATAAACAGACTCTTTAGAACGAGGATGAATTCCAAAGGCCAGCATTTCATGTAAACCCACAACATATCTTCTGAAGCCATGTAACGACACTGCTGTCTAGTGCTTATTATGCTGCATAGTATTTTTGAGTTTTAGCAAACATGATTTGATAACTATTTAAAGTCATCTTTGTTATTGTACAGAAAAGCAACTAGAATTGATTTATGTAGACCTAACATACCCACTGCAAACACCAAAGCTAATGTATGGTCAACATACTGCTTGGAGAGATTGTACAGGAACACAAGACAAAAACCACCTGTTACCTTGCAGTGAAGCCTTTACATTTCTTCTTGTGGAAAAGCAAATAGGAAACAACTAACATGCTTCCATGTTTTTGAAGCACACTGGGAAAACAGAAAACTACACAACAAGCCTGTATCAGCCTTTGCTTAGCATCCAAATCACTCCCTGAAGGATACTAGGAACTCACGTAGCTGCCCTGACATAGGCTACTGCGAGAAAAAGACAATGCGTAAATTGAAGAACTCCAACACACTCTAGGGCCACTAATAGAGTAACATGGCAAATCAGTAACAACACCTGTAAAAAAATGAACTGAACTCTTCCACAAGGGCCTTCTTAATCTACTTGAATGAGCTCTGAAACTTGTTTGGGGTGTTTGTTCTCTCTGGATTTGTTCTATTGTTTTGGGTGGTGGTTTTGTTTTTGTCTTGGGTTTGAAGTTCCTTGCAAGAATCTTGGTAATGGCAAGAGGATTTTTCAGACTCTTGCACTCTCCTGAATGTTTCAGTATAGGCCTAGCACCTCTACCTATAATGCTCCATCACAATACTTGTTACCTGCTTGGAGTTGAGCTAAGTATACTGGTCTGCACCCTTCTCTCATAGTTTAGCCCAAAAAACCTGGTGCCTTATTTAATGCTGCTGCAACAATCCAGCTCCTCAAAATTGTACAGACTTACTGCCCTGAAGTCAGTATCAGGCAAAAAGAGCAGGGGGAAGAAGGAAAATACAGGAAAATGTTGATGTACCTTGCAAGTTCAGAACATTTTCTTCCAGCAAGTTGCACATCTTGCCAGCCAGAACCCAGGGTTCAGCATACATATCAGAAAATATTAAGCCTAAGACTTCACATTTGTATTCCTTTACTTCAATGTAGACAACATTAATTTGTATGATCAGCTGTTTCTGTGATAAATCTTGTCACTTAAGATAGAAACAACACTCTAAATATATAAGCATACAACACATTTAAGAGCTCAGACTTCAATTCTGACTAAACTGAAGAAATTACTGCCTACGGTTTAGTAACTGCTGAATTGTTTCAGATTTACATCACTTCCAACTGATCTCAGCTGCACCTCATTTTTGCTCACTGTTCACAAGGTTCTCCTCATTTACCTGCAGACATACACACCTCTTTACTTGCCTTGCAAGCAAGCACTTGCAAGTACTCAATTACTACTACTACTTCAATAGTTGACTTAAATTAAGGTGACTTTTTAGTCTAGGTAGTTTTTAAACTGTCTTCTGCAGCTGATTTTGACGCAATATTCTCCCTTCCTATACTCTCCAAATTCAACTCAATTCTCCAAATTCATATCCACTCATCATCATTCCTTTTCCACTGAGGTTCTCATCTTAAACAGATTTTAAAGCTCCACAGAGGCAGAAGTTTGTATTTTCAGTTTAGCAGACTGTTATCCCTTCTGGTTGTAGAAGCAGCTCATGGAAGAATTTTAGGGAGTAGATACAATAACATATTCAAAACTTCCTAAAAAAAATTTCTGCAACATGTCCTAAAATCCTTATCATCCTTCCCTTCTTCCTGACAGAAAACTTCTATACACAAACAAGGGGAAAATACATTCTCTCATGAGCTGCAAGGTACAGTAAGGTGTATGCATTTCATCTGCATTCATGCAAATCCTGAGTTATTCAGCTGCATGAAACCATTGAGCCTTAAGAAAATGACAAACCTTCGTTCTTTCAACACAGGAAGACCAAGCTAACATTTAATTTCCTTATCCGTTCCCATTTCTACCTTCTCCCCACAAATAAGTTGTCTTCACAATTTAAAGGTGCCAGAGTTCACTAAGGTTTCCTTGTTGCACTGCATCTAATGATGTAAAACTCACATGGTGACTTCTATCAGAATAACTTCCTTTGATAGAGAAACCACATAAAATCATACTGAATCACATACTAGGCTGGACTGCATTCTTTTTGTATTTTCCTTCTCCAATGCCAGAGAAGAACTACAGAACTACACACACAGAACTGCATACACAGACACCCTAACTAGAGCAAATTCAGTACGTACATAAAAATCTCCAGGATAAACAAGACTCTACAGCCTTCTAATGATGTAACATTACCTCACTGTTAAGAAGACAGACAAGCAGGTATCAAGGAAGTTTCTTCTGGAAACAAGCATGTACAGTTGTGAAGAAATAGATTTCTACAGATTTATATAGCTGCACCATTTTTGTCACTTCTCCTTGAAGACATTAATAAGTTATCGATGAGAAGACAAACAGAGTTTAACAGCATGCAGAGGCAGACTCCTGTTCAGACCAGATGCCTTTTTGATGCACAGTTCAATTAAGTACAAGAGTTAAGTCAAAATTACTAAAAAAAGCCTTGGCTGAAAATCTCTTGAGATTGTATGGTCCAACCATCTGCTGAAAGTAGGACCTGAAATTACACTAGATAGCTCTCATTCTAAGAGGTGACAACTGCTAACCATGTTGGCAAAATACACTGAGTCCCGAGCAAGAGGTGAATCACAAGAGCTACCCTGAACAAAGGGGAAAGGGAGACAAAAAAAAAAAATCACAAATTGAGGTATCAAAGCATAAAAGCATGCAAAGAAGACACTAACAGAGTATCAGAAACTCTAAAAATTCATGCAGAGATGTCAGTTCAAGTAACCTGAGATCTCAGACATGTGTAAGATGTACACATACTCAAGGACACATTTCCTATCCCTTCCAAGGACAACTGCTGAGAGAAAAAGAGCTAACTATGGCCCAGCTCCTCACTGCCATCACACAGAGCTCAGAAAGCCCTCCCTTCCCTTTGGCTTCTCAAAAGCACAATCCAGTAACCTGGACTAAGAGGAAGAAGTAAGAAAAATGGGCTTGTAAGCTACAAACTTCAAAGGAGTTCAGTCTCTGAAGATATTATAGATTAGGAGCAGCTCATATGCCCATTTTTACACTAAGTAACTTTGGACAATACGTAACCTCTTAGCCAGGGAACAATTTTCCAAGTTGCCAACAAAAAAGAGAAAAATTTTGGTTTTTAAAATATTCTTCTTAGATTAATTTACAGTAGAAGAGTTCTTTTTAATTCAGCTTCTCTGGAATCACTGGAGTGATTTCAACATGAAGAAAAAAAGTAAAATCAATCAGTCAAAGAACAGGAGTTACTCCCTGTTCCACTGACTTTACAACAAACAGCCATCAGAAAATTAAGGCAAACTTCAGGCCTTGCTGCATTAGGAAGTCAGCTTTCCCTTTCCCAGGCTTTCAAGAGCCCAGCCCTTGCCTACCCTTCTAGCCAAGAAAGTAGCAGTGCCAAAGGCCACCTTGACAGAACAGCAAAATGACTGGCTAAGAGCCCAAAAGGATGTAACCACTACGTAAGTTTCCAGACTGCATTTATGCATATATGTCTAATGACATGGAGACAACTGTGAAGAGAAAGTCTTCATATGTAAGAGGAAGGAAAAAGAGCAAAGAAGTCTACATTTGTGATCTCTTACCGCTAAATGGCAGGTCAAATACTCATTATCTGCAACCAGAAGATTTACACGTTCCCACAGGCGATAAGAACACTAAAAACACCTCTGAAAAGATGCACAGCACTACTTGTTAGAGGAATGCCCAAGCTGTCAGGATTATGTGATCTAAAAGGTCATCCATGCCATGACCCCAAGCAAGCAAAGCAGCACATTTACCTACTGACTTCTGGCTACTGTCCTTCTGGGAGGACTGGAAGATATGAGAAGTCAAGTATTGTTTAAGAAAAGATCTAAATACATGTATCACATATTTCAGCATTGGTAAGAACAGTTCTGTGACAATGACTGAGCTGCAGAAGCTGAATAGTCTCCCCTGCTTCAAGCAGGTCAATTGAATTTGAAGTCTGAGAGTTCAGAGACCTTTCATTGAATCTGGTAGGGGAAAAGAAAACTAAAGACTTCTTCAGGGACCTGGAAGAAGCATAAAAACTTGTTCCATTAAGATTACAGAGAACTGACAACCATCATCCCTTTAGAAATAAAACAATGGATTGGCCTTTATGCCACAGGCTGAACATCAGTAAGTCCTTCTGGGCTGTGTAAAAGTCAAATTGAAATAGCAAATGGGGCACTACTCAAAATTACCAAGAAGTACAGGTACCACTGGCAGTCAACAATACAACTAACTCATCAGCTGAAGAACCAAGAGAAACCTATGGATGGAGAGGAGGGTCACAAGTTAGCTAAAAAAACTTAGAAATTAAGAACCTGCAGAAGTTATGCAGCAGAACATTCCCACTCACCTGAATAGCTTAAAGGAACAAAAAAACCTAAAGCTTGTACAGGATACAAGTGCAAGCTCAGGTATATCAGGCCTGATTGTGCAACTGGTGTTCCCAGCTCATGGTACACAGGAATCCAGAGCTTCACTTCATTACTGAAGAGAAAAATTCCTGTACTTGCGCACTGAGAAATTAAAACCAGGTCTAAATCGTAACGGAACTCTTGCAAGGTGCTTGAGAGGGCTACGTAACATTAAGACAGTAAAAGCCTTTATTCCTATAGTCCTTTTTTTCCTCTGGAAAAACAGAAACTGCAGTCTGAGGAGAAAAACTAAGGAAGCTGCATGGAACAAATATAATGGTCTCTTGAGGGCAGCCCTCTTCAGTTCTGCCACATCACTGCTTTCTATCTCTCATGTTCATCAAGGACTGAAATATTACAATTTGTGTCAATCTTTGGACTGCACTTTGGTTCCCAAAACAACACAAGCGTTAGTCAGATCTTTGATCCTCATCCAAAGGAGAAACTAAGAAAAATAGAAAGCATTTTATTTTTGTTTCCTCTTGTTTCTCTGTAGTTTTACATTATGTGTTGAAAGTGCTGTCAACAGCAACCATTCCTCTTCTTTTTGAGTGCACAAGTCATAGAGTTAACTGTAATCTCCTAGAACATTTACTCACTACTTCATTCAAAGAATTCACCCTCGTAAAAAAATTCAAATATTAAAGATGTTGTTCTCCAAATAAACCAAATTTGATACTTTTCCATGTCACCGTTCATAACATGTCCAAACTAGCTCAGTGCAAGTTTTCCTCTACTATATGGTTTGATCTGAATTTATTAACAAAGGAAGGGAATGCTCTCACTGTGGCAGAGAGCCAGGACACAAAGCTTCAAGCAAATATTTTCATGTTTACAACACCTGTGGTTCCTCAGTCTAAATTCAGTGTTCTATATTATTTTGGCTTTTTAACCGGCTAAACATTAAGTTCTGTTGCACAATTCTATCAACTCTGCAGCACTTAATTTTTTTACTACAGAGATATAAAGATTATCAAAAGCATAAGAACCCAGAAACTCCTGAGTCAATCTATATCAAGGAAAAGAATAGTCTGATCTGGATAGCTGCAAGCCAGCCAGAGACAGCTCAGTTTAAGAAGCAGCCCAGAAGTATTTAAGCCCTGTCAGTAACACAAGATTTGTTAGACACAGAGAACAGGCACACACAAACATAGCAAATCTTTGCTGCAAAATACTGAACCACTTTTCCTATCTTTGTCGACAGATCTTTTTCCCTTTTAGCACAGCAATGGGAAACAAAGAAAAAGTGAGGAACACATATGTTCAAAAGTTTCATTTTCTGTAGACTTGTGTCACAGAGCAAAATTTTTCTGCCAAATCAGTTCTACAGCAAGAGCTTGACTTCACCTCCACAGGACCTTTAAAACTACTGTTACATACTGACAAAGGCTACACTATGAGAGGCTCAGGATGCAATTCTGCTACCAGGTGCTAACAGAAGTGTAGTTTCAACCTGTAATAACAATGAAAAGAATAGTTCTTTTCCTTTTTAAAATCAAACATAAGTAACTCTCTCTAACAGAAAAGAACACATTTTCCAATAGCCAAATTCTGACCAAAACCATGCTGTTTGTACATACAGTGAACAGATGCGGATTCTTCATTTCTTGCAGACTTTTAACTAAAAAACATCATAAACAATAGAGTAAAATCTTACCTGATCTTAATTTTCATATTCTCTAGAAACCCTTGTTTAGTGGCGGCCAAAAGTCACTATCTGAACAGTGGTTTAAGCTTTCACTAACAGTATAATTAATAAAAAAAAAAGTTAAAAAACTGAAACAAACACAAAACCACATTGTCTGGCAAGGATGAAGGAGAAGACTCTACTCAGAAGACAGGAATTCACTTGAATAAGGAGCTTTATCTTCTGTGAGACAACACAAATCAAAGTACAGAATCCTTCATGAAGTACAGGTCAGAGACACTGCCAGAAAGGAAGACAAGCTACAAGCCACTGATCAAGCTAAGACCAAGTAAAAGAGGTGTGGCGAAGTTGGGAAAGGGGGCATTTATTACCAGAGAAAAAACAAAAGAATTACCTGAGTGATTTGTACAAATTTCAATTTAGTAACTTATTTCAGTACTTTCTTGCAAGTGAACCAAGAAGTACTCAAAACCATCACCCACTCTACATCTGCCCTGCCTAATGCTTAATGTCCAAATGTCTTTGAGCTGCATAGCTGCATTTACTTACAACACTGAGTCTGAATGCAGAACCTACTGCTCAAACACTAAGTCTCTTCCCTATTCTGATGCCATAGACCAGATGGTGCCTTATTTGCAGTTTGCCATTCACCTGCATCTGGCACACACAGCCCTTAAGCAAAACCAAGTGCAACAGCGCAAGACAAATACTGATACGATGCACAGCCATGTCCTACCTGCAGAGCCTGTTAGACAATACGTGCCTCAAGTTGCAGCTTGGAAGGTTTTCTGAGGCCTGCCAAAATCCTAATCAACTTTGGCAAGCTGTCTTAAATTACTGAGAGAACTAGCTCAGTGGCTAGTGAAACACGGTTTGGTCACCCAAAGTCTAAATTAACACAAGACAAATTAACACAAAACAATCTCTGCAATCTCCTAGACAACTAGAAGGGTACAGGCAAAAACAAAAAAAAACCAAAAAGTGAAGAACTTTAATCAGCCACTAGACTGAAGAAATTCAGACGCTAGATGTCACAGAAGTTACTGCTGGAAAAAGAAACACAAAAACTAGTTGACTTGCAGATGTGGATTAGGAAAGTGCCACAGATGAACTGAAGACCACAGGTCTAAGGGCATTATAAAAACAAGGTAAAGAAGCAGAAGATTGGGTCTTCATTTTGGTAATACTCAGCTTCAGCTCTAAACCAGTCTACAGAATTGTTCAGTAATAGTAGCATGCCTTAAAAAGAAAAACTACAAAGATAAAAACGAAAATTTCAAAAAATAACTTGTGCTTCCAAGGCCAGGTAGAAGGTACTCATCTGTTTTCTACTCACCTAGAATGGGTCCTCAGATTTTTGCATCTTCAAAATACAATTTAGACAAGTTTGGGACAAATCAGGAGGATTTCAGGAGTTTTCATGTTGTTTTTCTTATCACTAATGTCTAGCACTGATTCAGACTAATGCCTGTTGAGGCTTCCTCTCCCACACTGGCTCAAGCAGGTTATGCTGTTCTCCTAATAGAGACTTCATCCAAATGCTACACAGGAAAGGTAACAGGCTTAATGCATAGCAAGAGTCCTACGCCACATGACACAATCTGGGAAACAGTTTAATTGCAGTCATTGAGGAAGAAATCCATTTAAAACAGGTTAAGTTTCCGGCTTCCTCAGCACTGGATCTGCATATGGATCTTTTGCTATCACAAGAATATTGTAACAACAAACAAAGGGACTAAAACACATTGACGTTTTCTAAACTGGGCAGTGCTCAAACCTGCAGCATCTTGGAATTATGTGCCACAGACATTATCTCTACCACAGAAAAATTTCTACATTTACATTGTATCTTAGGATGATGTAATTAGGAGCAAGCTCCAATACACATACCAAATTACTGACACAGGCACAATTAAAGACATTTATCTTGTATGAAATCATGAACCAAACTGCCTACCAAATATCTGTATAAACAGAAGTTCTGTGTAAACCTGAGCAAAACGAAATCACAAGAAACATCTGCTAAACACCAAGGATTAAGCTGTCTTTAAACTGATCCTATGAATTGTAAGATCATGACCTTACAGTGCTCAGAGCCATTCTTTCATGTTACGTACACAGAACAACATACAATATAGGTCCCACAATTGTATTTAAGGAAGGTTCAAGCTTTTACAGTCATGGAAAAAGTTGTCAGAAGCCAGAGCTTTATGAAGGAATTAAACAACTTTATGGCACACTTTTGACAAGTGTCTACTCCACTCTGCACATTTACACCTTCACAGTTCTCCATAAATAAAACAAGACAATGGTGTGGGAACAAGGCACTGTACATGATGCTGACCTTGTACAAAACTAAACATTAGAGCTCTTTGAAGTGCTTTTTAGCAGGATGCTAGATTTAGTCTTAGTTTTAAGCTGGACAAGAACTCAACATCACTGAATATACACAAAAAAAGTCTTGCTACAAATTCCTCTCATCCTTCCCTTATGTGCAAAGTACCACTAGGATATTTTTCTGCTTTACCTCACCAAAGATTTTTACTTCATCTTTCCCAGGCTACCCACACACTTTCCTTGAACAAGAACAACTGTAACTATGCCCATATGTTACAGCTCACAAGACTAACAAGTTAACACTAATGAGGTGTTTTTCCTAGGGTCCTAGCATGGAACAGGTTTGTCAAAGTCCAAATTTCTTGTCAATAGTCAATCACTTCAGAGTTAAAAGAAAGGCTCCTTACTTTCTGACAACAAAATGTTCCAATAGGTACTGCCCAATTCTGTTCAAGGCTTTTTGTTACCTTCCAGCTAAACTGCTGCTCTCTGATGAATACAGAACACATATCAGAAGAACACAATCTCTTCACGACCCTGAGACAGTCATAAAAGAACAAGCAGAGCTGTAAGTTTTCTATAGCTTGATCAAAATGATTATTTAAGAAGTAGATATTACAATAGCTGGTTTGATAAGCCTTTGCTCTTGCAATTTGCTCTGTGACCCAATCAGAATACTCAAAGAGTTGTCTCCTATGCTGGTGACCTTTCATCCAACACTAATGATTAACTATGCTTTATGAGCAAACCTACAACCTACTGCCCTGCAAAACAACACATTACTTCTGGCCTTGTCTAGGACTGAAAAAGAATATGGTGAGGAAGAGAGGAAAGGAAGACAATGTTTCTTCTAACTGCTTTGTGTATACATCACTGATATAATACCTTGAAACAAAGCAATGCATCCATCTTGCAACACTGCTAAAATACATTTTTGCAAACATGAAAATAACCCCATACTGGTAATAGGACACTGAATTGGAAGCAAAGTTCACTCAACTCCCCTGCAAGATCTCGTCTTTCTGGTTTGTTTTAGTGGTTTGAGTTTTTTTTCTTTAAAAATTCTTTAAAGAATATCCATAAGACACTCCAGAACTACTCCACATCATCCTCTTTACTCTCATCCTCTTATAAGCCATTTAATAAAATGCACTAGTAAGGAAGACAAAAAAAAGGGTATTTAACTGGAGAGGGCAACTTCATGATGGTGCAAGATAAAATAACTCTTTACAACACGTAAGTAAAAATCACACAGAGAATGGAGTGGCTTCAGGGAAAGAAAGGAAAGAAGATGAAGTAGATGGGCTTGTAAAGAAATAGAAAATATCTGTAGGCCCAGAAGTGAGCCCAGTTTCTTCCCTCCCCTCTGCACAATATCCTACATAGCACAGGTAAAAATGTACACATTTCCTAAAGGCTGCAGCCTCTCTTTCTCTTCAATGTGTTTTGCAAACCAAAGACACTCAGTTGGGAGCATGCCCATCCCCATCCCACATATGATTAATGAGCAAAAAAGCATTTTAGTAATCCCAGTATCTTTAACACCTCCATTTCCCCATGTCAAGTCTTGAAAATACATCTCTTCTCCCATCAACTACTGGGATAAGGTGCTAGGAGAGCACCTCAACTCTTATTAGCTACCAAAGATGCCAAATTATTGCACTGACTTTGGATCTTTATTCTATGCTTTTCAAAATTTATCTGTATGCTTATTTCCATATAAAGGCTCCCCTGACAGACCAGTTTTGGGACACAGACATCATGTACTGCTATTTGAAAACACAAACTTCTTCCGAAAAATTGAAAGCTGATGAAAACACTGCCCTCCAAAGATGCAGTTATCTATGGAAAACTAATTGAAACTATTTCCTATTAAATGTCTATTTCCTTTGAAAGTGGAGAATATAAAGCATCTAACACTGAATTTTCAAAACAGAATTTTAGAGCTGTTTTTTCTTATATCAAGGGCAGAACATGCCACTAGCATAACACTAACATGGTAGTATTTCTTATATAAAACAGTTGTATGATAAGAGCCTAAAAGAGATAAGAGCCTTTTTCATTTTCAAGAAAAACATTTCAGATGTGGCATCACAGTCTGTGTTTTATAATGGATACTTTTAAAATTAAAATGACAGCATAAATATTCTGTACATATTGAAGTACGACAGACATTCTGAGCCAAACATCTACTTGTTTTTTGGGGTTTTTTGTAACTCCATTAATTCTAAACTTAGTGGTGATTACACTTCTTATACTCTTCATACAATATTTAACTCAGTACTGAAGTTACAGCACAGACTGAGGAGAGAAAACTAACAGGCCAGACTTGAGGGCATTAGAGCTATGAGTCTGCATTACACAGCTGCTCAGCTGAGCTCCATTTTATCTCCCAAAGAATACCAAGTACTGATGGAAGCTAAAAATCCCAACTACATTTCTTGGGAAATGTAGTTGGGAAACTTCACTCATCCTAGTGAGTATGGTCACCTACACAAAATAGGAAGGTGAGTTAGTTGCTCTAATCCAAACCTACATGGAAGTCTTGTGTACTATACAGAAGGTAGTTGCCAACTATTACATGTATTTATCCAAAGTTCCACACACCTCAGAGGGTATGGGAATAGAATACAATTATTAGATTCACTATTATGCATTATGCCAGTGCAGACCATTTTCATGTTAAAATTCAGCACATGAAACTCAGGGAGTTGGTCAAAAATATAGATTCTATCTGTACAAGGTGACACAAACAATTTAAAACCTGACATTTTGATCTATCACCAAGTGTCACAAGTTAAACTATTCCAATTCTGATGAAGCAACTTGAAATTACATCAGCTTCTCCTCCACTCTCCCACCACAAACACTACTCCAGTCTATTCAAGTACAAAGAACAAAACACTTTAAATTATAGCCAGTCACAAATTTGTATTTCCAAGTTATTCCCACTTCAAAGCCAGGCCACCAACCTTCCCAACAACAGAGCAAACACACCCCAAGAATAAATGCATTTCTCGTTTGTTGTCATAACCTGGAATACTATTAAGCAGTAACAAACTACCTTGCTTTTGGATGCATCTAAGCTAAACTTAGACATTTAAATCACTATATTCTGCCATAGGTTGAGCTGCTGCTTCTAGCTGCCACAGGTCTGGGCTTCACTGGTCACATCCTGCATTTCATGTTGTCAACAGAAGGCCCAAATCCTTCTGAAGTAGGCTTTTAAACCAGGCAGATGATATACATAAAGTAAGGGTAAGAGTTCCCAAACCCCAACTCAGCTATGTCCCACAGAGTTAGGTGAAGATTTGAGGAAATACAGTAGCTTGCATCTCCTCTACTAGTCACACTCAGTCATCTCTGAGCAGCATTCCTGAATCCATAGGCACAAAACTCTGGGTTCTTGAATTCCCTGACTCAGTCGTTCAAAGCTTAGGCATGGCAGGTTAACATCTTTAGAATGCCTCCCCTTAAGGGACACAAGCACACAGGTTCCCAGAGGAGCAACCATCTTTCCTGGTATAGCTGTAACATTTATGACAACACAGCTAGGATCAGTGGTATGAAAACTGAACACTTGTACATACTTTTTGCACTTCACTTTTTCTCCTCCTTAAGTTACCCTTTAACTGGCAACTACTTCTTTTATGCAAAAACTAGGCATTTAAAGTCCTCCAACCTAAAGTGGTACAAAAAATACAGTAAGGAAGAATCATCTCTTTGCTTTAAAAAACAAATTACTATTTAAAGAGATACCCTTAGTGCTGACTGTATTTCCAGAAATAGGCCCTCTCCTTTCCTGAGAGACGAAGTCTGGTTTTTTCAAGTACTTTTCACAGGACAGCCTACCTTCCTTCCCTATGTCCGTAGTGCCATGGCATTATATTTGTTTACTCCATGAACTTATGTAGATAGACATTCTCACTGAACCAAAGTTTCAGAAGCTTAGCAAAAAAGTCCTCTTTGATGAGGACTACAGCTTCCACCCAGTGGGCTTCAAAGCTGTGTTACAGCAAACACACTCAAGTAAGAATATTCTACGTTAAGACGTAGCTGGACTTAAAATATTCATAGCTACTCTGAATGGGTAGTCAAAGGCCCAAGGTTTTGAAAAACAACTGAAAAACAGCATCTCTGTAAGCTGTGGGCGCTTAACATTTTTAACACTTGAAGGCAGACAATAATGTTTAACTTGTAATGGTATTAAATCTTGAAATCATACTTCAGTAACGACAGGACATCAACAGACCCTAGAAGCAAAAGATTTTGTTTTTTGACAGCAGAACTCTGGACACTTGTTACTATTTCCTGGCTCACAGAAGAGAGGTCATTCATTATTTTATTTCTGTTTTGTTAAACTCAAGACTATTTAAATTGCTGTTAAATAGCATCCAAACAGATTGCATCACTGCACATATTTAATAGAAAGTGTTTGTAATGATGGAAGACTATAACCCGTAGAAGAAAACTATGAACTAAGATGAAAGCTTAATTATTATTACAGCCTTGTTTCCAAATAACTACACAGGTGATACGGTTATCTAAACACAGAGCTCTTCCCTCAAAACTCCCCTTTTTCCAAAATTATCAAAACTTGCAAGTCCCCTTTTCTCTCCTCTGTCCCTCTCCCAAAATAGTAAGGATAGATCAAAAAATGGAGCAGTAAATTATTCTAAAGAGACACTTGCAATGCTGTGAAGTACAATATTACCACTCAATATGGAGATGTTGTACTTCAGTACTGAAGCCAAAAAGCATTTTCTTTAAGCCAAACCCTGTCAGCATGTTCCAGTTCCTCCCAGAGTGATGCTGGAGGGGAATGGGAGAGGAGATGTGGAAGAGGAACCAGTGCTCAGGTATATACACCAATACCGAGTAACTGGGAATTCTCAGTGCTTTTGTAAAAACTGTGTTTATCTGGAATACTCTACCCCATCACAGTGGGCCTCTGTTAAGAGACATGAATTCCAGCTGAAAACTAGAAAGGTGATCTTAAAGAAGTTAACTAATAAAACCTGTATTATTTAGCCTGGAAACAAGGTTGTAAATACTTTCAGTAAGTGCTAAAACATCAACAGAAGAAAATAAAGAGAGGATAGTATTGATACAGTAAGAGAAACTTTCAGGCTAGAAATTAGATGATCCTAAATTTTGAGACATGACATGCTGAAAGAATATCCCAGGAGGACTGAAGAATTAAAAAGGCAAGTATGAGGTTTCTTACTAACCCTTCTCCCAGAGAGTCTTCATTGTCCTTACAGACAAGTAACAATTTCTGTTGTCCCACTATGCCCACCAGAAAGAGGAGATGCTCATGCTGCTCAGGTACAAAAATCTCTTTAAAGACTCAGTTCCTACAAAAAGCTAGTCCCCTCTCTTTGGATCTTTTGGCTAAGGAAGTAACTAGAACACCATTCTTGCTATCCTAACAGCCTTCCTCTTTCTCAGAAGCTGTAAGGAGTCAGAGAAGACACTGCAAAGAAGCCAACACCTGTATTATCTACAATTTGAGAAGCTTTTCCTGTCCGTCTTGTCCCATGGTACCTACCACTGAAGCTCTGTTATGACTGAAGAGAGAAAACTTGTCCCCACACCTTCTCCTGGGAAAGAGGAGAGGAGGCAGAAGACAGCACTCCACAAAGCAAGTTACTACAGCAAGTTCTAGGATTTAAAAATAAAAAACCACAAACCATATCCCACACTTTTGGATAGGGTTAGTCTGTGCAGAGGTTGTTTATCCAGCTTGATCCTTCTATTGCTGTGTCACTCTGTGCCCATATGTTCATGTTTGATATCTGCCACATGAAGGNTCCAAGAACCAAACCAGTTATTCCATTTGTGGAAAGACCTCCATATAGAACTAGCATTAAAAAAAAAAAGCATAGGAATCCTGCGAAAGTGCAACTGAGAAATTTTTGTAATTGAGTTGCTAACATTCAGCTTAACTGATGTTTCAGAATGGGTTACACAACAAAGTCAAAATACTAATTGAACTCTGCTGTTAGATCAATTAGCACTATCACCTGCTATCTGGTTTTGATTTGCCATCTTACTGAGCTGACTTTCCAAATAGCCTGACATCATTTTGGTGAAGGAAAACAGTATTGCAAATCTGTGAGTCTAAAGAAGAAACCATTTCTCAGCTGAAGGGGAACAGCTTTTAAATTAAAATACACTATACAGTTTGGTGATGCAGAGTGATCTACATGGCTTACTTCTGATAAAGTTTTTAAGATGCTCCAACACCACTAAAATAGGATTAAAATTATTTCAATTTAAATTAATTAATTAAAATAGCACAGATGAGTCCTAATAGGGTTTCCAGTAACTGCAAGGTAGATGTGAAACTGCAACAAACAGATGCCACAAACAGAAGCAACACTAGTTTAGCACAGGCAGACTGCTGAGAACAGGTCGAGGGAGTTGACAGTGTTCCTGGTAACACTACAGGTACTACCAGCAACAATCATAGTTCACATTCAAGTGTAAGATCTCAATCTGACATAAACCCAATATTTCATCTGCAAAAAATAAACAAATTAAGACGTTTTGAACAACAAATGATACAATTGTTTATTCTTTGACTTGTCACTTAATAGGAATCTACTCTATTTAACGACAAGAATACTTTTAACAGCTTTTGGCTAAGTCTGTGACAGAGGAAAAGCACACAGGGAACATACTTTACTTCAGGCAACCTCTGGAAGCCATGCAGTATCACAACAAGTATGGTCACTGCACTGCATTTTGAAAATGACAGACTGAGATTACTTGGCCTGTCACTTCAGTGGAGTCTCACAGGCAACTTTACATTTAGTTTAAGTGTATTCCCAAAAATTAACTCATCACTACACTCCTGTTTACCTCCAGTTTTTAATTATAAAGTTTTCAGGTTCTAGCTTACTTAGAGTTCTTTTCCATAAAGCACAATAAAATTAGAATTTTTCAGTGCTCATTTTGTTCCAACTCCATTTTGATTTTGACAATATGTCAAGAACCTCTGAACTATTAAAAAAAAGTATGGCCATAGTGGTCAAATACATCAACATTAACAGAAGGCATTAAAGTGGTACCATTCCTTCACACAGTAAATTTCACAAAATTCATCCTTCTTCACAGGTAATCTGAAGAGAGCTCAGTTTCCACCCACTCCATGGAGCATTTAAATGTGCAGACTGAGGTGTGCAGTGGCATCTCCCTTAACACGCTTCTTCCAATTATAGTTACAAAGTGCTGGTCAAAGTTCTGAGGGGCTGTCAAGAGTCAGGTATCCAGCATGGCTATGTTCACTTGGAAGTCTACAAATATACAACAGAACTATATCAACTTAAGAGCTGCCATAGAGGAAATTTGACAAACGCATATTTCCTGCTTACTTTTGGCTAAGGAATGTATCTGTTCTTCTGCCAAGCTTCTTGTAACTGAATAAGGGAGTGAAACCAACTTTTTTAATCCACAATCTTACGGTACAATGCAAGTCTTAATTTTTATTACCAGTCTTTTATTGTAGGACTATTATCTGCTAAATACAACAGGCAGAATACTACCAGAGTAAGTAATGGCAGTGTCCATTGTCATCACATAAACTTGAAAAACACTGTAGAATAGACTGCAGCAGATCCTTAAAGCTCAAGCTCTTAACACTTGCAATTGTGGCTTAAAGTTTGCCAAAGTTACACAGCTCCCATTCCTCATTTCAGCTGAGATTCAGCTGAAAATGTGTTTTCTCCAGCTGTTTAACTTAAAAGATCTCACGTGTACCTACCTAGCTATGTAGCTGCTTCTCAGGTGCTGTTCACTCAGGCTTATTGACACAGCTTATGACTGTCTGCTGTCCTTGCTCAGCTGAGAGATTTCCTACCTTCCCCTCAGCCCTGTACAACTGGCAAGTTCATCAAGGCATCACACCTGAAATAACTGCAAAGCTCAAGACAAGTGAAGTTTTAAGGAGAAATTACGTTTTGCAGTCAGTAAGTTGACTATAAATAAAGTGTACCCCCAAAATAAAGAGGAAGAAAACACTCACTCTCTAAGAAGGCAGAGTTCCAAGTTTAAATTCAGCATACAGCCTATTAATATGCGCCCTCAGTTACTTTCTTCATTTGTCCTCTTTAAATGCACAGCCACATCTCACCTGTGATCAGAAGATTCAGTTACACTGCATACACCTTCCAGGACAGGACACTCCCTACACTGAATAAGCTAATTACATAAGGGATTTGACATTAGAAGACACAGAACATTATTAACTTGGATAAGATGCCATCCTCTAGCCCTGACATTAACCACATCTTACAATATTACCTTGTCCAAAAACAAGCATCTACCACATACTCCACAACAGCATATAGAATGTAAAGAGATCTTCTCCTCACTAATTGCAGGAGTTAAAGTAAGCAACTAATCATTATACCAGTATCAAGGGCATGTAATTCAAGTCCCCTGATGAGTGGGTGGGATGCAGGTGTGTGTCTTTCCTTTTCTTTAGTGCTGGAGGGAAGGGGGAGGAAGGCAGGCATGGGGGATATCGGAGTCCACCCTGACTAGTGTTACTATGCATTGTTTCCATCTTTTCTTTTTTGGTGCCTCAACTCATTTATGTTGCTCCTGATCCTAAAAAAACTCAATGTTTTCAACTCGGAAGATACTATAGAAGAGTGTATTTTTGACTTCCACACTTATTTACCTGTACTTTTACATCTAACCAGTCTTGGGCTAGAGCAGGAGTACAGAACAGACTTCAAACACATAAAAGCCCACGTACAGAGAGATCATTTCTCCTACCCAGAGCTGGTAAGACAAACTATCACAAGTCCAGAGTAAGACAAGCAAGACAGAAGACAGATATGGAGAAAAATGAGGGAGAACAAAAGAGCATACATGCTTTCTAAAAGCAAACATACCTAAATCTACACCTTGTTATCCTGGGGCATAAGTTTGTCACAGACCTATTTTTCCTAACAGTTTTACTATTAAAAGCTACCTGAAAATCAAGGTAAAAAGTTAGAATTACTGCTTTGCATTAATAAAAATTGGTATTAAACATGCTTCAAACAGCCAGCCACAAAACTGAAGGAGGTGCACACTGCTAGGATTAAGTCTAATGCCCATCTCAGGGCTTGACAGCCTCCTGAAAGTTTAACACTTTTGTTCCCAAAAAAACATACACACATCAGAAAATAAAGAACATGTTTGTATGCCTTTATTTACAGCTCTACAAAATTCTAGCAACTATTTGCCCTTCTTTACACTAAGTTTAGTTATTTGGGCTTCATGCAATACAGCACAAGTTGTCAGCAACAAGTTGCTCTGAAAGCAGAATAAATGTGAAATATACCTTGCCTTTCAGATCTTAAAAAAAGCCATCTTATTCAAAAAGTACCAGGGACCTCAGCTTCCAATTTGAAACACCAAATCGCTCCCTACAACTCAAGGTTCACATTCCAGAAGATGACTCAGACCCCATTCATACCTTTCATGAAGGTCAGATCTTTGCAGTTCAGCATGTGCACTTTATTGCGGACACTATCAAAGCAAACCATTCAGAAAACACTTGAGAAAATGGGATTTCCCCCCAGTCCATGAGCCAGCATAGTATTACTGCACACTGATAGAATCATTCCAGTTTCTTCTCCAAGCATACCTTTGTACGTTTGTAAGGTTTGGGGTTTTTTCTCCTTTCTTCTCACTCAAGAAAACTGAGCTCTTTTTATCAGGTTGTAATCAATGAAAAACTATTCAAGGGTATAAAAAGTCAAGTATGAGAAGAGCCAAGTAAGTTCCTGAGGTTCTTTCCAAACAGGCTTACTGTATGAATCCTTACAAGAGAGACTTTTCTGGAGCAACCGAGGGCAGCCATGGCTTGAACATCATTGCTAGTATTTCTCATGCCATCTTCAATATTCAAGTCCAGTATTAAACTATCACGATTAACTTTTTTGATAATACACCTAAGTTTTCCATTCTTCCTATATGAAAATAGTATTTCCATTTTTCCTTACAGAGTTGACCATCTACTGCACTCAGGGCAGTTGGCTGCCATATTTGTACCAAGTACCTTCATGAGTGGCAACAGTCAGCACCTTGCAAGGCAAGCCTCATCGTAGCCAAGGAGAGTAAACAGATTGGTTCTGAGCTGTTCTGTGTTCTGCCAGACAGAACTGAAGGAGAATATGACTGCATATTTACACAGTTGGACTCTACCAACTTGATGGCAGGATTAGGAGAACAATTGCTCCCCAAACTGAACTTCGCACTACAGCAGCCATTGCTGATACCTGAAAGCAGGCAGGAGAAGCCAGCTGACTTAGCCCTGTCCTCCACAGACACTGTACATTTGATAGCTAACTAAAATTTCTTCGTTTACAGAAGATAGCTTAAAAGCATGAATTCAGCAACTGTTTTCTTAAAAAAAGCAATCCTGAGACAAGTGGCTGTATACAAGCATTTTTTTCATTATTGCTCACCACTGAGAACTCCAAAAATAGTTTTGCTCCTTGAGAAGCACTTTATTTCATATAAATTGAAAAAAAACACATCAGTAGGAAAAAAGTTAGTATGATTTTGTTTTGCAGTTACCAATCTCATGTCCTAAGCTGCCATAAATCTGTTGTGATACTATGTAGTGATTAAAATATTAAGAGCACATTTAAAATATTACTTCTTCAGAAAACTAAGCATACTTACCCAAAGCTAATATGTTACTCTACAAAAAAAAATCTGATGTGCTACTACCTTCAGAGTCAGTACTGAATGGGGCAGTGACACCTTGACGAAAAGAGCATAACAGAGACAACAAAGTGCTTTTTAGGGAGTGTTACTAATTTGACAGGTGGTGAACAGGACACTGACCATCCAACAGGCCAATGGGAGATCCCAGCAACATTCCGGGTTAAGTTTGTCCAACCCCATCGCTCACCACGTTGTACAACTTCGGTATTTAATTCTACTTTGTCGCAATAATTTAGCCTCAGTGTGGACAGATCCACAACCAAAAGTGTTCTACATGATGCTTACCAATTAGTTTGTGAGAAAATATAGCATTGCCTATAAATACAAGATTACCACAGATAGCTCTGAGATTCATTTAGCTGCAAATTAGGTACAAACACGTCGATTACTAAATTTCCTGCTTCAGCTTCATCACTTAGAAACAAAAGGAATTTAGTCAGGTTATGTTTCTGGACTGCTGCAGAGTAAGTAACTGTACTTATCAGTGATGTAAGGAACCACACAGAACTTGATCACGTCTCCAATGATGGTATTAAAGACAAATGCATTTTATTTTTGCTACACTGCTGCAGAAGGAATAGCGTTGTTGTCACCTATAGCTTTAGGCCTCAAATTTAGGAATGATTTCATAAGAACAAGTTTTCATTACAGTTTTTTTTCTGTAATATTTACACTCTGGATTTGAAGACAGTCAAAGTACAATATAAAAAGCAAAACTAAAAATAAAAAATAAAACAAAACAAAAAAACTAATGCATGATTCCTGATTAGGAATGACAGCTTTGATTATTCATTTACTGGGAAGATGCAGAATATTTCCCCTAATGGTCACTTTGACCTGGAAAACTTTTGCAAGACATCAAAAGACTCCATTTTCATAAGCTCTTACTCAACAGGTTGGCACTCCTACTCAAGTAGATCTGCTATATTAATAAGCAGTAATGTCACACTGTGCATGACCTACAATCTTTCTACTAACAGCTAAGAAATGTTTAGGTTCCTACCTATGAAACCATCTGGAGACTGAAGACTTAAAGTTGTTAATTCAAGTTTACTACTCATATTTTTCTCAGAAAAACCCTAAGAATGGAAAAAAAATCTGATTACCTATATTCCTAACAGAACAATAAGATACACCAAACAATAAAAATTAAAAATACCTTTGTATTTCAGACCAAAATAACTGAGCCGCTCATAATCAGCTGCAGTTTACAAATACAGAAACTACTACAAGTTACAAACATTAGTATTTCCAAAAACTTTAAGTATTATTTTCAGAATTTATTCACCACACCACTGTTTTTAAACTTCTTAGTTCAAATGCAACATATTTTGTTCAAATATCAACTCCAAAAACTGAAATACTAGTATTTTTATAAATACATTTAACTCCTATTGATATTTTTTAAGTAGGCTACCAAACAATAGAAAGCTATAGTTATTTTTCCAGTGCTTTCATGTCCATTAAGCATATTTTTACATACATAAAAGAAAACTTTTAGCCTAACAAAAATCTCAATACATCTCAGAAACCAAACACCAAAACAATAAATAAATAAAACCCAAACCAAACCAAAACCCCAACCCTGTACAATTAGAGTGGGAGTGGAAGTTTTGGGAGTGGTTGAGGGAGAACTGAAAAGAACAGATAAACAGAAATAATCACAGGAATACTTGCTAGCTTTTAAAGTCTTACAAAACTATACCCACAGTCTCAGTTCCCATAAGAAAATCTTGAAAAATTAATTTAAGTGCTCAGAATTCCTCTTCTTTCTCATTATGATAGATGTACTTCAAATTTATCAGCTGGTAACTACTCAACTCCTCTTTATAGCAGCCTTTAAAGCACCAGGAAGCTCGAAATTCATATTACACACAACACAGACTGTGGAAGTTACTTTGAGTTAAGTTTTGCATTACAGTGTTAGAAGCTCTGAATCAGTATTATTTCTGCTGAACAAGGCAGGAAGAAAAAAAAAATCGTCTGAATTGTCTTTTTAGGGAGAAAAAAAGCATTTAAAATAAAAATTATTACTCGATTGCTACACATAATAAAAACACTCTCAAAACAAAGTACACACTCTCTGAAAGCGTTCCTAAGTTCCATGCCAGACTTACAGAATAAATTTAGGCCAGTACCAAGCACTCATTTCTTCCCCGTGTGTAAATGCGACACAATCAGGCCTCACATGCAGGCCTCTCTCTCCAACACAGGCAGGACCTTTGTTCGATACGTCGATGTTTTTCCCCCAAAGCCCTTGACATAACTTTCCATTCTTTCCCCTATTATTTTCCGGTTCCCCGTCTAGACTTTGGGACTCCCGAGCCGTGCAAGCCCCCGCCTGCCGGAGAGCCCGTGCACTCGGAAGGGGGAACAATAAAAAAGTTGGACACAGGAAGACAGGCCTGCAGGTCTGGCGAGAGCCCCGGCCTCGGTTCCTTCCCTTCCCCGGATCACCGGGGCAGCAGCCGGGAGCCCCAGTGCCACCAGCCCTCTCAAGCCTGTCCCACGATCCAGCCCCCCGGGAAAAGGGAAGGAGGAAGAGCCAGGCAGGAAAGGCAGAACCCAGCGTTTGATCAGCCTCCAAGTACGACGCATTATGCAAGCAAACGCAAGGACCAGGCAACTTGCTTCTTGACTGAAAACAAGAAAAACATCAGCTCGAAAACATTTAGCTGCGAAAATAATCGCTTTCGTGGGCAGTCAGCTTTGTGACTCCGACCCCACGGGCGCCTCCGTTTTCTGCCCACCTTCTTCCTCCCCCCAAAAAAAGCTTGTGAAATATGGACGTCGGCCGATTGTTTAGCATTTTTACCGAGCTGGGCAGGAAGGAAAGAAAGAGAAATTGCTATTTTTTTCTTCAAGATATTCCCTTGATTCTTTAGAAGGGAAAAAAAAAACCCACACAAAAGGGGGGTGGGAGAGAAAGGACCACTAAGGAAAAGGGGGCCAAGCGGAGTGGGGGAGGGAAGATAGGGAAGGGCATCGAAATCGGCACGGCAGTGTCAACACTGACACTGCCCTTTTGTATCAGCAGCCACACAGGGCCCGCGGAGGGGCGGCCGCGCTGCCGCCCCCCTCCCCGCCGGGCGGCCCGGGAGAGGCGAGGTGGCCCCCGGCACCCCTGCCCGGTGTGGGGGGGCGAGAGATGTCCCTGCAGCGGGCTCGGGGACCGCCTGGCCATTTTGCCAGCTCCATTTCCACCCCTTCCCTCCCCGGTGAGGGCCCCATTTCAACCCTCCGGGCCGCCGCACACCGTGCCGTTCCCGGCTCCCCTTCGCCCCCCAACCCCCATCTGCAACAATGCTCCCGGATGGCGCCGCTCCCCTCCCCCTGCCCCGGGCCGCCAGGAAGGGCAGCTCGGCTAATGCCAGGATGACACAACAGGCCCGGCCCGGAGCCGCNGGGGCCGCCGCGGCTGCTCCTTTAAGAGGGGGCCGGGCTAGCGGTGACCCCGCGCGATGTCCGCCCCTTCCTGGTTGTCATGGAGACCGCCCGCCAGCGTCCCAAAATGGCGGCGGCGGAACCGCGCGGGGCCGCCGCTCTCTCTGCCGCCCAGGAAAGAAGGAAGGCAGACCGGCAGCCTGAGGCGGCAGCGAGGGCTTGTCCTTGGGGAAGGAGCCTCTCCGTGCCGGGGCAGGACGAGGGTCGCCGTTAACGCCGCCACGAAGCGACCCGGGAGGCGCCACCAGTAAGTGCCGCTGGCCTGGCCTCCTGAGGGCTGGGAACGGCCGGCTGCGTGATGGCTGGACCCCAAAAAGGGAATTTCCAGGCATGGGCCAAAGTGCGTCCGGACGAGGAGCCTCAGTATGTGGGAGATTCCTTCTACCTGGGCTATTCCGAGCCTCTGGGATGGGGCTCTGGGTGAGGAACCAGAGGAAAGAGAAGTGTGAGTTAGAAGCCTTGCGAAGTAGTATATGAATATTGTGATTTTGTACCCTTAAAACAGACATAAGTTTACTCTCAAAAATGCCTCACAAATAAATGTGGTGCGATATTTAATGCAAATAAACAGCAAATCCTTAAGTATTCCTTCTAAAGAAAGATAAGTTTAACTGCACTTTCGGGGTAATCAGACTTAAGGGTAAGCAATAATCTAACACGACATTCCAAGAACATAAAATTAACCTCTGGGAATGGGAAGGCTGTATATATTTTCCACATTGTACCTGGAGATGTTAGGTGTCCTGCCTTTCACCAGTGTAAATAACTGGTTTTTTAAACAGGGAAATAAGCAATGTTACATATCCTGGAAGAGTGTTTTGAACCTTTGTTTTAAAATATCCTGCAAAATATGCGATATGAGTATTTTTCAGAGTAATCTAATAGAATCATCAATGAGAAATGTTGGACAGTAAACAAATGAAATTTAACAAATCTGATTATGAGTTTATAAGATTATGAAATAAAAATGCAAATATACTATAATATTTGTTTCAGTTTGAGCCATTTTTTACTTAGTTTACTTACTTTATATTTATTAGAGAGACAAACACAAATGCTTGTCTCAAGCTGGACATGATTATTTAGAAGATGTAACATTTCAGAAACTTTTCTGAGAAAGATTTTTAAATGTCTTACCAGAACCAAAAAAAACCCCATGTATTTTTAAACTAGGAGAAAGTTCTCAGTTTGTTTTCATAAAGTAAACCAAAATAATAAACATATATTCTTTCAGGGAAGAATTGTTGCACAATAACTGGAAAATATGTGCTTTTGAGTAGCTGAAGTCTTGTAGTGGGCCTGTCCCACTGACCCCATAAGAATCCTACCAGTGCTCTGCTTGTCTGTGGAATGTGACTGAGTGTTCTGGGGTCTTTGCTATTCATTTTTGCACTCAGATAATAAAAATAATATGGTTATTATTATTATTACTGTCTTCAGGTTTTTGGTTCTCATATCTGTTTCCTGTCACACATTTCAGGTATCTATTCTTGGGTTTGTTTTCAGCTGCCCAAATATATCTTGAAAACAAACCGAAATCAGTTAACATAAACCATGCAAAAAAACCTTCATAACTGTCAGTGTAAGTAAGTTGAAATTGTTCTGCAAATGTTCATTGTACAAAGCATTACTAGGAAGTTGGTATCATTAAAAAATAACTGTTTTGGACTGTTTGAAAAATTCAGCTTTGATTTTATGGCAGTAAGATCATTCGAGTATTGTGCAGTGAATGTATGTATTTGTACATACCACTATATTTTCTGAAGCTAATGCATCTGATTCCAGCAAAACTTCCCAATTTGCTCAAATTTTAATTCCTTATTCCTCAAAACACCTTCACGTAAGTAGTGTCTCCAGTTTTAACTTCTGTACATGTAAAACTTCTGGATGCTAACCTTTCTACAGGCTATGGAATCTCCTGCAAAGAGACCTGTGTCAAAAATAGCAGTTGAAGGTATGTGCATCACTAATGTTCCAAGTTGTGTCTCATGTAAAATATATTTAGCCATCCTGGGTTAGTGTGGAGGAGGCCTCGTTGTTGGTTCACATTCCCAGTGTGCTATTTTGCAGTCTCCTAATAAAAACCAGTCTTTGCCTGAAAGGCCTCACAGTGTAAGCCTCCAACCTGGCACAGGGTTACATGAATGCTGAAACCTGCTCCTTTGAATAGCCCCATTCTTGGAAGTGAGTGGTTTCAGAACTGTCTGTTGTTTTTTTCTTTAAAAGCAAAAAGGGGAGTCTGTGGCTGCATAGTGGATTTGTATGAAGCTCCTATAATTCTGTCCAGTGTTGCCCTTCTTTGAACAGTCTGCTTGGGCTTTACATGAACAGTAAATTCAGCTCCTCCAGGATGAATTTATCAATTTACTGGGCATGTCTTATAAAGCTCCAAGGCTTGTGTACCTGTGCTCATGGCCAGGATTTACAAGTATCAGCTGGCTATAAAGTCAAACAAAGAATTCCTGTCCAAATACAGAAGATCTTAAGAATGTGTTAGGGCAAGAAACTTAGTTGCATAAATGAGCATTCACAGAATACAGTTCACCCAGCTAGATTGTGTGGAAGGAGAGATCTCCCAAGCTATCAGTGAAAATAATTTTTTCAAGTACCTATTTTAAGTCAGCAATTGTAATTTTACAAATGCACAGAAACTATTCCACATATTTCCCCTGGGTGGGCACCTGCCAATTCCACTGCAGAAATATAAGACTGAAAGAGACAACTTCAGGTCATGCAGTCCCAGCGCCTGCTGTTTCATCCAGCTACATAATAGATCTTCATAGCATAAATGGGATATGATGTGTTTCAAAGGCAGTGAAGCTTTTCTTCCTCTGCTGCTTCACACAGAACAACTGCTCCAGATCACCACCTCTCTGATGGTTAGAAGTGCAGTTATGCAGATTAATTTACATTTATTTTGTTTGGATATCTTGTGTGTAGGTAACAATGCTGTGTATATATATATATATATATATGTTATATTGTATATATTTAATAAATATGCACTCTGGATAGGGTTTGTTTTATTTTTTCAGTCTCCACTTGTGAAACAGACTCTCTGCTTCTCGGTCACTCTCATCTTCTCATTGCACTTATTCCCATTAGTACTTTTGTTCTTAATAATAATAAGTACTTTTGCACAAGTACCATGTGCAAAAGCATTGTTACTTTCCCATTGCTTCTGGAAAGTTACTTCTGGAAAATCCTGGGTGATTTAAATTTTAGATTTGTATTTCATTTTCTCTACCAAAATCACATTGACTCCTGATCATCCTTCAATTAGTTATTATTCCAATGTCTTTCTCCTCTATCAACTTTCAATTTATAACCTTTCGGTTTATGGCAGAAATTATTTCCAAATGAATGACTTTGCCATTTTTACTTTTCAAATTTTTTTTGTTTTTTTGGTGGTTTGGTTTTGGTTTTGTTTTTGTTTTTTTGTTTTGTTTTGTTTTCTTTTTTCCTCTCCAGGACTGCTCTGAGCTGTTATGAAGAAGAAGTTGCTGTAATCAGAGTAATCATAATAAATAAAATGTCAGAGTAATCATAATAAATAAAAAAAATCATTCTTGGCCATCAAATGTGTTTTAGGAATCCTGCTAGTGTTCATGGGAATGGTGAATAGTTTTTGTTTTGTTTGAGTGCATGTATTATTACATAGAATGGGAATCTTTGTTCAAGACTGACACGAGGGATGGCAACTTGTTTCACGTATACCTTTTACTGTACATGTNAAAACCCCATGTATTTTTAAACTAGGAGAAAGTTCTCAGTTTGTTTTCATAAAGTAAACCAAAATAATAAACATATATTCTTTCAGGGAAGAATTGTTGCACAATAACTGGAAAATATGTGCTTTTGAGTAGCTGAAGTCTTGTAGTGGGCCTGTCCCACTGACCCCATAAGAATCCTACCAGTGCTCTGCTTGTCTGTGGAATGTGACTGAGTGTTCTGGGGTCTTTGCTATTCATTTTTGCACTCAGATAATAAAAATAATATGGTTATTATTATTATTACTGTCTTCAGGTTTTTGGTTCTCATATCTGTTTCCTGTCACACATTTCAGGTATCTATTCTTGGGTTTGTTTTCAGCTGCCCAAATATATCTTGAAAACAAACCGAAATCAGTTAACATAAACCATGCAAAAAAACCTTCATAACTGTCAGTGTAAGTAAGTTGAAATTGTTCTGCAAATGTTCATTGTACAAAGCATTACTAGGAAGTTGGTATCATTAAAAAATAACTGTTTTGGACTGTTTGAAAAATTCAGCTTTGATTTTATGGCAGTAAGATCATTCGAGTATTGTGCAGTGAATGTATGTATTTGTACATACCACTATATTTTCTGAAGCTAATGCATCTGATTCCAGCAAAACTTCCCAATTTGCTCAAATTTTAATTCCTTATTCCTCAAAACACCTTCACATAAGTAGTGTCTCCAGTTTTAACTTCTGTACATGTAAAACTTCTGGATGCTAACCTTTCTACAGGCTATGGAATCTCCTGCAAAGAGACCTGTGTCAAAAATAGCAGTTGAAGGTATGTGCATCACTAATGTTCCAAGTTGTGTCTCATGTAAAATATATTTAGCCATCCTGGGTTAGTGTGGAGGAGGCCTCGTTGTTGGTTCACATTCCCAGTGTGCTATTTTGCAGTCTCCTAATAAAAACCAGTCTTTGCCTGAAAGGCCTCACAGTGTAAGCCTCCAACCTGGCACAGGGTTACATGAATGCTGAAACCTGCTCCTTTGAATAGCCCCATTCTTGGAAGTGAGTGGTTTCAGAACTGTCTGTTGTTTTTTTCTTTAAAAGCAAAAAGGGGAGTCTGTGGCTGCATAGTGGATTTGTATGAAGCTCCTATAATTCTGTCCAGTGTTGCCCTTCTTTGAACAGTCTGCTTGGGCTTTACATGAACAGTAAATTCAGCTCCTCCAGGATGAATTTATCAATTTACTGGGCATGTCTTATAAAGCTCCAAGGCTTGTGTACCTGTGCTCATGGCCAGGATTTACAAGTATCAGCTGGCTATAAAGTCAAACAAAGAATTCCTGTCCAAATACAGAAGATCTTAAGAATGTGTTAGGGCAAGAAACTTAGTTGCATAAATGAGCATTCACAGAATACAGTTCACCCAGCTAGATTGTGTGGAAGGAGAGATCTCCCAAGCTATCAGTGAAAATAATTTTTTCAAGTACCTATTTTAAGTCAGCAATTGTAATTTTA
Source organism: Leptocoma aspasia (assembly GCA_013399835.1). Lineage (NCBI taxonomy): Eukaryota > Metazoa > Chordata > Aves > Passeriformes > Nectariniidae > Leptocoma > Leptocoma aspasia. Next base: position 874,658 of record VXAX01002352.1, read on the forward strand.
CAAATGCACAGAAACTATTCCACATATTTCCCCTGGGTGGGCACCTGCCAATTCCACTGCAGAAATATAAGACTGAAAGAGACAACTTCAGGTCATGCAGTCCCAGCGCCTGCTGTTTCATCCAGCTACATAATAGATCTTCATAGCATAAATGGGATATGATGTGTTTCAAAGGCAGTGAAGCTTTTCTTCCTCTGCTGCTTCACACAGAACAACTGCTCCAGATCACCACCTCTCTGATGGTTAGAAGTGCAGTTATGCAGATTAATTTACATTTATTTTGTTTGGATATCTTGTGTGTAGGTAACAATGCTGTGTATATATATATATATATATATGTTATATTGTATATATTTAATAAATATGCACTCTGGATAGGGTTTGTTTTATTTTTTCAGTCTCCACTTGTGAAACAGACTCTCTGCTTCTCGGTCACTCTCATCTTCTCATTGCACTTATTCCCATTAGTACTTTTGTTCTTAATAATAATAAGTACTTTTGCACAAGTACCATGTGCAAAAGCATTGTTACTTTCCCATTGCTTCTGGAAAGTTACTTCTGGAAAATCCTGGGTGATTTAAATTTTAGATTTGTATTTCATTTTCTCTACCAAAATCACATTGACTCCTGATCATCCTTCAATTAGTTATTATTCCAATGTCTTTCTCCTCTATCAACTTTCAATTTATAACCTTTCGGTTTATGGCAGAAATTATTTCCAAATGAATGACTGCCATTTTTACTTTTCAAATTTTTTTTGGTTTTTTTGGTGGTTTGGTTTTGGTTTTGTTTTTGGTTTTTTGTTTTGTTTTGTTTTCTTTTTTCCTCTCCAGGACTGCTCTGAGCTGTTATGAAGAAGAAGTTGCTGTACATGTCAGAGTAATCATAATAAATAAAAAAAATCATTCTTGGCCATCAAATGTGTTTTAGGAATCCTGCTAGTGTTCATGGGAATGGTGAATAGTTTTTGTTTTGTTTGAGTGCATGTATTATTACATAGAATGGGAATCTTTGTTCAAGACTGACACGAGGGATGGCAACTTGTTTCACGTATACCTTTTACTGTACATGTTTTTCAATCTTGAAATGCCAAATTAATATTTGATATGCCAGTTATAATTTGGCAAGGTTTATTACAAAAAATAATAGATGTTATCTGTTTGTACAAGGCAAGTGATTAATCCTATGGCTTCCAACATTAAGATGGCTTGAGAGAGCCACACAACCTTTCAAAATAACATTTCTTACAAATTTGTCTAACAGATGATAAGTACAGGTTTTGAAAAGTGCAAGAGAGGAATCCAGATGGTAGGGTAGTGCAGGAAAGATCAGTCACTCATTTTGGTCAAACAAGGAATATAGACACACATCCCCCACCCTCAAAAAAAAAGTCTGGTGCTTAATCTGCTTATAGGGCAGGCTGATAACTGGAATGACGAGGCTGGTAACAAAAGAAATGTAATGGGAAAATGATCCACTCAACATGTAATTAATACTAGCATCTGTCACCATTTAATGAATGCTACACTAATCAGAAGATTTTGTCAGGTTAGTAAAATGTTCAGCTACTTACCCACAAAAGACTGGCTTGGTGCATTCACAAGGCTGCCGTGGTTCTGTGCAATATTCCTCTCATGATCTGCTCATGTAACAGCCAGGACTCTGTCAAATATGCAACTGCAGAGTTGTGTGTTTGGCCAGAGATCAGCAACTGGGTTCTCTCAAAGATACAGACAGGACATGTAGATGAGCAAACAGTGTAAGTAACTGGGCAAACAGTTCTGATGAATGTTCTTGTTCTTTACCCCTCATTGCTCCTATTGTTTAGTGTTCGCCTCTATGTCTTCAATCAGTTTCTGATTAAATCAATACATTCTGAGCACAGCACATTATTTTGGATACTGAGTACTATAGTATTTGCTTAAAAGATCGTATAGTTAATTGTTTCATTTTTAAAATACAGGGTTTTTTCTGGCTTTTTTAGTTGTAAGCAAAATTCTGACCCTACACCACTTAAATCTTTAAGGACCTTTTTTTTTTAAAAAAAATCCTTTTTCAATAAACAGCCTAATTATGTAACTGATCTCTGTAAATCCTATACTACAAAAACCCAAACAAACAAAAAATCACCACCACACCACCACCAACATAGCCCAAACAAAAATCAAACAAAACAAAACACCCCAACAACTTATCATTTTCAATAAGATTTCCATTTTAGGAGACATTAATAAATAATCCTTGTAGTGGTGGGCTGGCTGATTTTCAGTTGTGAGAACCTTCATGATTTATTAAACATGCAAGGATAGCTCCTCCATTTGGAAAAAAGGTACTATACAGTTAACTGTTATATCTTGGGCTTGTTTTTAAGTCTTTATGATGACATGTGATATGTAACCTGTTTGATTGACAGCAGATGCCATTTGAAGTGCTTAGGCCAGATGGATGTAGGGGGGAGGAAATTAACAGATGTTCTAATAGTAATTGAGCTGAAATTAATTTCATGTTACACAAAACAATTTTTGGAAAGATAAGTCTTATTTTAAGTAAAGATCTGTAGGAGATTAACTTTTTTCAAAATTTTACTATTTTATTTGCATTTAAAACCTGAGAGATGCCATACCAGTTACTATCTAGCCGGATTCTATCCAAGTTTCTTCTTTGACTTTTCAGACAGAGATTTGTGTTCTTAGCAAACAAAAAGAGCACAGAAATTTCTCGAGAGGGAGTTTAAAAACTATATATTTATTTTGAGCTATTTGTATGGCGGACTTCAACTGCATAAAATAGGAACTTCTTGTTGTTATCGTAAAGTAGAAATTATTCAAGTATAGTTTGTTGAGACCAGGAGGTGGCAGCCATTTTGTCCCAGCTCAGGAAATGCTCTACTATGCTGAAAAGGTGTATTTCCAAAAGAATCAAACATTTTCATGGTAATGGTATCACACAGTATTAAGCAGTTATGATCAGGAGAATGTCTGTTAAGCCTAAAATACATAGGGAAATCGCCTTTGCTTTTTTGCAGTTTCTAATTCAGACATCAAAGTAAACAGTAGAGCTGCTTGGAGAAAATGGAGACAGTTTCTCTGGGGAAATAATGCTGCACTGGAAAAACATGAATACTGTTAGGTGTTTCAGTCCAAAGCTAAAATGAGTTGGTTTAGCAGTGTTGTGACGTGTTATGGTTTGGATGCCTGATGGTGCCTCTCACTTCCTCTGTGATGTGCCACCTCTGGGTGTATGCAGTTGCTAGATCTTATCTATAAGGTTTTGGGGAAGATTTGAGAATTCCCTTGGTCATGCTGCAATATTGAAGATGTAATACAGCACAAGAACTGACATAGGAAAATTTGGGCTTTTAATAACTGAAATACAATTTGTGATGTGTTGCACTGGCAATGCTGGAATTTCAGGGCTTTTGTTATTAATGGAGCAAGATTTCTCTACAGAAGGCATGTAAGTGGTAGATTTTTTACAACAGCAATGTAAGTGGTGGATTTTTTTCCTTCCCAGAAGACTCAATTCTCTTTTTGGGAGGGTGATTGTTTTGGGTTTTTTTTCCCCACAAACATTACCAAATGCTTAACCCTGTGAAACATTCATTTATGGATTTGAAATTAGATATATAACGTATATGGAGTGATTATTACTTGTAAAGTTGAGTTGTTAGTGAGCCTATGATAATGCAGTGCTGTCATGTGGGCTTATAAAATCCTTTTTCAGTAGTGGTTGAGCTGTTAATTGAAGATGCATTGGAATATTCTCATATCAGTTTCAGTTAAGGTATGTTAAAGATGATAAAGTGATCTTAGTTAATTTGCTATTAATGTGGTTTTACTGTATCACTGGTAGTCTAGAGATGTATTTTTCACTTTTCTCTCAGCTGAGTTTTATCTACTTATAACTAGTCTTTAGTATACAGACAGCAGGATCTCACAGAATTGCCATGTTTAAGCTCCCATTTTAAGTATTATGCATGGTTTTAATATTTGTGGCTTTCTTTAAAAGTATCGTACTTGATCTAGTCCTACCTGAAAAAGATGATTTTCAGGTCATGAAGGTGTAAAGTTTCTCAAGGTAAACAATCACAACTACTTTCTGCTTAGTAATGTAAACATTTATTGCTGTAACCAAGTCATGTTCACATGTTCTTTATTGCCAGTGCTTGTTCTTTAGAAAAAAAGAAAGGTTTTGTTATATTTTTCACTTGCCTTACTTAGGTAGTAAATCCTTATCAATCTTGTTCTCTGTCTTGGGATAATTCAGGAGTATTTCTACTTTCATGTTACCAAAGGTAAGTTTGTGTTCTTGCCTCTTTTGTTTCCCTTTTTCCTGCTTCAAGTTATAAAAATAATTATTTATTTTTTCTGTCATTAACTTTATTAACCAACAGCAGTTTACATTACTTTGTTTTTCATATAAACAGTAGCATTCATGATGAAGATCTGTCAGATATGTTTACTTGACTAGGCATACCATATATTTATACTTTTTTCATTTATCAAAAGTAATTAAACTTACTCAGCAAAGTGTTCAAGGGAAAGAAGAAGGCAAGAAGTGTAGAAGGCAAAGCTAAAAAAGGTTCAGAATTTTTATCTCAAAGTGAGATAGGCTATGAGAGGTCTTATCTAAAGATGCACCAGTGTAATCTACAAATAATTTTTAAACAAAGTTGCTGGTCTAAACTGCTTTATGGATTCTTATTCTAAAGATTGGCTTGATTTTGATTTGGTATAAACTAAACCAGTTTGTGTTAAACTGAAATAAGCCTAAATAAAACCAAAGTAAAAGTGCCTGCAGCTTCTGGATGGACTAATTCACAAAATTAGATTAAAATTTTGCATTGGGTACAACCAGTGTAAATGCCATTTGTTGGCTGAAACCTGAATTACACAAATTATCTGGAGAAGGGTGGGAACTTGAAGAATGCACACTACTGCACAGTAAAATTATAGAAATCATTTGTTGAAAAACTCAAAAGAATACTGTAGAAGCAGAAGCCTGGGAGAGTGGCTGAAGCCAGAGTTCTAAATAACATAATAGGATGATAGTGAACAATAGAGTGAAAGGAATGACAGCAGATGGGGATTGCAAGCAAGAGAAGCTGTGTAGCTGGAAAGCATCAAAAAAGCAAGCAGATACTTGTTACAGAAAATGCAATGTATGTTTTAATACATGTGCGTATCAAATTATCATGACAAATGATAATGGGAGATTTCAGCTTTTGCTAAGTTGATGCTACAGCTGAGTTGTACAGTTGTTTCCTCCTGTGCAGTTTACAATGCGACTGAAACCTAAAGGTAACAAACGTTCAGTTTCATGTAAAATGAGTAATTAAAATTGGACTGAAAAAATCCTACTGTTTGAAGAAACAGGAAAAAAATCAACCAACAGGTAGCACATGCTACCTGTAGTACTGGGCTGATAAGTGATGGAGAGAAAGGGCACACTTGTTAACACAGCTTTCTCTAAAAACTGGAGACAAGCATAGGAGCTGAGTATATGAGAATGCCTGCACCATGTGATAGATTCTTTAGTGTTCCTGTCTTCTGATTTGAGGTCGAATTAAAGCTGTAAATAGACAGCAAGGGAACTTTGAAAAACACATTTATAGTGTTAGTTTGTTCTTAAAAAATGTGGTGAGATTTTAGGGGCCAGTGCAATAGATGTTCCTCAAAATTTAGAGTAGGAGATGTCAGTGCTGAAAGTGAGCTGCCCACGTAAGAACATAGGAAAACAGTTTTCAGCAGATATTAAATTAAGCTGGTGGCAGATATATGCAAATCAGGAAGATAAGAAATATACAACATGGGAGCAGTGGGATGATTTAACTAAGGCTTCATCTGTAATAAAAAGGATTGCCAGTTACATGTACAGACCCTGCTAAAAGAGGGTGCAGATTCCCTAAACATTACTTTGCACTGTAACACTGCTGTACTTCAGGACATTTTATACAGATAGCAAAAGTCTGACTGCTCTTTTCTGTTGTTTGGCGTTTTTTACTCTAATAAAGAGGAAACAAACTCAAACTCAAACGAAAAAAAAAAAAAAAAGAAAATTCAAAGCATTGACTAGACCTGAAATTGTAAGAGAGGGATCTTGGAACTGAATTAGGGAGAACAAAACTAAAAGAAATGGTTTTAAATAAAACCTGTCAGTGTCTTAACCATCTAGAAAGGAATGTTATGTCTTGCACTTACCTTGCATGCTTTGTTCTGTTAAGTAGTGGAATAGTCTCTTTGTGGCAGTCTGATCTAGGTCTGCCTGTTTAATCACATTAATATATGGCAAGTATCATGCTCATAATTGAAGACTCTGATCCTCTAGAGTAATATTTTATTCCCTCTGATAGTTTTGCTTTCCCTTCAGCACATCCCCTCCCTTCTGCGTTGCCTCTCGCTCTTGTATGGTTTCTGATCTGTGTGCACAAGTCCATACAAAGGTAGTCCTTAGCTTCCAAAGTACCTTTGCTGTAAGCAGCTAGGATAAACAGCTTTACCTACCTTTTCTTTTTTTTTTTTTTTTTTACTTTCTTCATTTTTTATTTATTCTCTCTCCCACCCACAAGCTCTGGGAAAACCAAGGAAGAAAGATACTAAAATAGGAATAAACCAGGTATGTAACTGAGAGAAAGGGAAGAGACCATGGCAAGACAACAGATTTTATGCTCAAATATAAGTACTGCATTCCCAATGGAAAAGACAATTATTATTTCCAAGCTTTTTATTATATCTTCCCCCTGTATTTTACTAAAATTTTTCAGATGCTCCAAGTGGGAGCCTTTGGTAGTCATGCATACACACACGCAAAGCTAATCCCTTGGTTTAAGTGGGTTGATGTTTCCAAGTGTGAGTGAAGTGAGGGAAAAATTATCAGCTTCATATTTGCTACATGTGAAATTTTGGAATTGAGACATTTCTCTTCTCTTCATGCACTTGAAATATTTGTTCAAAGCACCACACAAAACAGTTTGTCTTGACACCAGGAAGTTATCTTTTATCCGTGTGTCATTGCCTTTACCTCTGAACTCTGCTACAGTCACTGTTGTATTTTTGTTTGCTAACTAAATTGTTTTAGCTTTCCTTGCTATTAATAGTAAAACTTCTTTTTCTCCAAAACCAAAGCAGACATAGGGAAGGGAAGTATGTGGGTTTCCATGATGACTAATGTGGTCCTGAGAAGAATCTGTACAAACTTTCAAGTATACAGTGTTGTCCAGAATTTCAACTCAATGATGTGTATGGGTATTTCTTGTAGAACAGTTACTTTAGCACAGCTGGGTATTAGCTTTTACACTTTAGACTCTTCGGCATATATGAAGTGGACATCTCTTAGAAAGACTGAAAAATGGACTATGTCTAGTAAATGGCAAATAAACCTACTTTTTCTTCTCGTGAGTGCACATCAGAAGGAAACTTTTATCTTGTAGAGATGTAATCCTATCAGTGTAGACAAAATAATAATTTGTATAATTTCCTATACTATAGCAAATGCAGATGTTGAGGTTTTGTATCAGTTGGGAAATGAAGCAGGGACCTTGTAAGCCCTACCTTAAATTTGAGAAGAAAATCAATAAATTGCCAAAAGAACAAAAAGCATCTGATTTCACAGACATAACAGGCAGCAATTACTACCTGTTTGATTTCATATTTTGCATCCCTGAAATGTGGAATGGCACCAGTTCATGGCTTTAGTTTTATTTCAATTTGGTGGACCCTTGCACTATTGCACCCAGATGTGTTTCATTTTTTGTGTTTACTCCTAAAAAGTTGTCCTTCAAAGACTTCTAAGAACCACAAATAAATTAGGACTTCATTAACTGCAACCTCTTGATAGTCCATTTTACTTTCTTTTTCAGGTCAAACCCTGCCAGTAATTTTGAGCTACATACCAGCACCAGTCCTGAAACCAGTATAGTCCCTTCTTCCAGGCTGCATTTGCTAGTGTTCACATTCTTGCATATTAACCAAACCAGGGCTCTCAAAATAATCTGCTTTGGCCAGTCATATATTTTCATTGCCAAGAGTCTAACTGGTTTTGGAGGCAGGAGGGAAAAAAGGAGACTTAACAGATTTTTCAGTTCCACAAGATCTGCATTCTTGCTTTTAAGTTAATCCCAATATGCCATTGTAGCCTCGCATGAAACAATTGCCTGTGTGTGTTATCGTTCCACAGCAGCTTATCCCACAGGGATCAAAATAGCATTGGCTTGAGCTGGGTCAGTGTCCTAAGGATAGCCTCACTCCAGCTCTTTGTAAAGTGATGAAACATTTTATTTTAGTTCTTTTGCAAATACCTGTCCATTGTCAGTGCCAGCTGCTTCCATAGTTTAGACACAAGACATGGCTGCCTCTTCTTGGTGAAAATTGAGTAAAATTTTAAGGTACCTGTTTTGCATTTTTTGAAGTGACCTAGAAGCCTCAGCTTCATTGACTTGCAAAATGAGCATAGTTTTTTCTAAGCCTAAAGATTTCTGTTGTCCAGCTCAAGTTTTCCTTTATTTCTTATGCAGTCAAACCTGCAGTGTGGATGTAAGTGCAACTGTGTGAAAAGCTTCACTATAAAGCAAAAAACCCCTCTACTATGGTATCAGCTTCTCAATTAAATGCAACTATGTTAGAGTAAGAGTAGGAAAAAAACCTGACAGGAGAGTGCCTTTTCATAAGTAAAAATTTTAGAAATATCTAATTTATAGTTATCTCCTTTAAGATATTTCAGTAATGCTGATATTTATTCCACTTTTATTTTGCAAAAATTTAAGTGAGGGTGAAATGGGCAATTTCTTAACCAAAATACATGGAAGCAAATTGTTTCAAAACCAAAAGATTAATTTGAAATTGTAGTAAAAATGCAACAACACTGTGCAAGAGAAAATAAGATAAAATGTTAAATGAGTGACAGAAGCATTTGAATACTCTAATTTTGAAATCAAGATTTTATGGTCTTCTTCAATCTACAAAACCCAACCAAAAGCACAGGTTGTTTTTTAAAAAATATAATGGAGAGTAATATAATATGGGATAAAATAGTCTGGGAAAAGGGATTTAGTAGAGATAAAGTCTCTAAGACTAACTGAGAATGTGACATTTTCTCTGTAGAAGACACAATGGCTCCTTCACTGTACTCACAGTGGAATGAGATCTTGGACTGTAGTAACAAATCCAAGGCTATAAACAAAGACTGGGGATTTAGGCCATTCACCTGGGACAGAGGAAAATGTTTGAATCTAGATTTCCTGAATCTCAACCACACTATTTTCTAGATTCTGTATTCACCTTCCTTCTCCAGTGAATGTTTAACTTTTTAAAGGAGAATAATTTAAGGGAAAAATTAACCTCCATATAGCCTGTAATCTGAGAAACTGTATTTTGAGTTACTAGTTTTAAGCAAAGCAAAAAGCTGAATATGAAGAAGTTTGAAATCCTAAAAATGTGTGCTGGGGAAGGAGAAAGTTTCTCATATTTGCCTTTGTATAGGGTTTCACAATTCACATTGTCTCAGCTTCCCCCAGACGTTTCTTAGTATATGAGTCTGAGTGTGAGATGTGTCTTTACTTCTATAGCTTCCGAATGAGATTAAAGGAAGAGTGAGACTCACAAGCTGGCTCACCATGTGACAAATTTCAAATATTATTTTCTCATACAATGCAAAGAGTTCTATGCTTCTGGCAATCTACAGTTCAGATTCATTTTGGCAAGAGAGACTTCCATAAATAGTTTACTTTTTGCTAATTTTCACTTAAATATTTAAGTTGTTTTATTTGTGAAAAAATTGCAATGACTTTTTACCTGAAACCTTGTTTGGTTGTTGCTGTTTAGATTTGCTCATCCTTTCCTCTTCTCTATTTTTTAATGAAGAAAATGCCTATGGAATAAGCAGTGTGGCAGTGAATTCCTTTACCACTTGCACCTCCAAATAACATCGAGAATGGAATGTGTCCATGGTAACCAGGATGCACTCATAACACTTTCCATTCTTCATCTTTTAATCTATGCAAATAGTATAGTATTATAAAATCTATGCAATATTTTTATTTGAAATAACCACATGCTAACAATTTATCAAGGTAACTGCAATTTGTCCTGGGTATTTGTACATAAATAAGTTTTTTTATGGAGTCGTGCTATTGACAGTTTGTTCCACTGTAAATCAACGAATAATGTTTTGAAAAATCCCAGTGGTGTTCAATAAAATTACTTGAATATTTTACTTTTCCTGTGCCCCTCTGCATGTTGGCCTGATCTTTCCATTTTGGCAGAGTTCTATGGCAGTGTGCTTCCTGGTACAGCAATTAAGAGGAGGCAATGTTATGGAAGTATGTATTTCTGTAGTTTTTTCGAAATTCCTATTAAAATGCCTTGGAATTTATAAAACAATAATTTGGAATTGTACAACAATAATGCAAGAAAGTACATTTTTATACCCATATTAAAACATCTGCTATAATGGACAAGGGTATTTCATTTGCAGAGTATTGACTTATATTCCATTTTAAAGTTTGTTAGATTCTCTAAAGATAAAAATCTTTTTCAAGATTCTCAACACACATATGCCCACTCTAGTGTTTGGAATAAATATGTTCTTGGGCACTCATATATATTTAAGGTTACATTATAGATAAATTCACTCATACAAAAAAATAATAAAAAGTATAGAATACTTACTGTGAAAATATCGTCTTGCTTACAGCAGTGCAGATTTTGAGTATCTGCTATCAGTATACACTTTGTTTTGTTGTACTGTATCCCAGACAGAAAAGTATTGATTAATGTATAACAGATCCCAACACATTGTCATCTGTGGTGCAACAGAGCTCTGCTTTTTTAAGAATCAGACTTATAAAATTGTGTATAGTTAATTTTCTGTATAGACTTAGAGATTCAGTCTGGAGAACATTGTTAGGTGTGCACATTCAAAAGTTTAAAAGCAACAGTTATTAATCATTTTTGGTAAGTGGTTTTGGGGGCAGGTAGCTATTTTGTTTTTCAGTTGCACTTGGCATTTTCATGCTGAGAAATGGGTTTGTTTGTTTGTTTGTTTGTTTGTTTGTTTGTTAAAGAAATGTCACTTCACACAGTAACAGGAAAAGGCCAGGAGAAAGCCTTTTAACCATTTTTCTTTTCTCCTTTAACAATTGGGTTTTTCTCGTATATACTGTATTCTTGTGGACCATTGAGAAGAGTATGCAAGCTGAGGAACATGTTAGAGATGTCTTTTCTTTCTCTACTTGTGTATCAGTTTTGTTTTGACCTTATTCTCACCTCATGTTTTCCACAAATAAGAATGGAAGTAGCCTTGTGTGCTGCTTCTCCCTACACTGCTAGAGATAAAAAGAGCTTTAGGAAGTACAGTAGAGCATTCACTGTCCTATTATCCCTGTGCTGGGCTGCAAACATTCGAGTTCTAAAGCCTTCCTAGGTAGTAACATCATCTGTGAAACAGAATGACAAGGGCTTTGTAATCCCTTTTGCATTGAATCCTCATTACCACTCGTGTACGAAATTGTCTTATTTTAACAACATGCTAGTCTATATTGTGCATGTGCATCACAGAAATGTTAATTCCACTGTATCAAAGGTTCAGTGGTATCATTTATTTTTCATATATTAAATTCTAGAATGCAGTTTGGATGAATATAAGCTTTTTTGCCTTCAAAGATGCAACTGTTTCACTGCAAAGGACTAGAGTTTATGTATTGTAAAATAAAATTAACTTACGTAACTCAGTAGGACTTTTTCCTTTTATTCACACAATAAGGTTGTTTTACAGAGTACTGTGGATATCTCTGACTGTTAACCAAAGCTATTTTATATGTATGCAATCAGGTATATGATTTAGCCATTATGATATACCCCATATATGGATATATTAGCCACAATGACCATCAAAATTATAAATTTTACCTAGCTATATTTGACATTCAGATAAAGATGTTAAGCATTAATTCAAACTTATTTACTGTTGTTATATATGAGATATCGACAGGATAAAAGAAAAACTTGAAAAATACAGACATGATTGGTGTAGGCCTGCCTTAGCATATCATCTGGAATCTGAGCTTTAATTTGAAAATTAGTGATTAAACTGAATGCAACTCATTGGGAGTTGCATTCATGTTGACTTAATGGTCAACTTTAAAACCTACATTTTGGCAGTGAAATACCAGAGAGATCTAAAGTTAGATTTGATGTTGAGAGATGTAAGAGACTGTTGTCAAAGCTAAGATTTGTAAAAGTAACTCTGTGTTTTTCAGTCAGTATATGGAAGTATTGACAGTTAACTCAAGGCTTGCTTTTAAGTTTCCTTTTTGGCATGCCAGTGGAAATACTAAAGATCTATGGAGTATGCTTGTTTATATATACATGTATGTGAATGTGTTTATAAATGTTCACCTCACTAATATTCTCATTTGTCAGTTTTATCACTCATAGGAGCTATAGGAGCCCACCTATAGATATGACAGTGTACAGTCCTGACTTTTCTCAGTTAAATGGAAGGAAATAAACCAGATTAATATTAGTAACACTGGAATATATGGGGTTTTTTAACCTTGTCTACAACAGCAAGTGAATTTTACTTGTGGCTTGGAGCGTGATCTTTACGAGCAACTTGTGTGAATGATGATGACTTTCCTCTCGTGTAGGCCCAGCTGTGACAGCAGTAAAAAGAAAGTCAATGTTAAAAGGCAACACACTGTTCAAGCACAATTCTAATGTTTTAAGAGAACTCTGGGAAAATTATTGGTATTTAGGACCACTTACACTCCATCATTTCATAGCTGTCTAGTTTACTATTCACATTAATTTTTTTGTCTCAGTTACATGCTTTGTAATGCAGATTTTCTTTTCTTTTTCTGTCCCTGAAAATGTGTTGAACGTGTACTTCTGGAGAGCTTTTACCAGAGTTTTCAGACAGTCTTAAGTGCTGAGCTTTGAACTGTCCTATTAGTTTTGACTTTTACAAAATGTTAAAATCCCAGTTTAACTTCTAAGCCGCCACTTTTGAATGCCTGAGCAGTTGGATGGGTAGTTCTGCTTAAGCACATAATTTAACACCTGATACATTGTGATCTATGAATAAATGAGAAATAAAATCAGAATCTTTATAGTCTTGCCATTTGAGACATCTTGAAGTGTGTGTTTATTTCTATGAACAATTTGCATGCAGGGGTTGTTAAAGCATTTTACACTAGTTGCAGGTGCATTATGGGATGTTTATTGTCCCTTGAAGCCACTGGTAATGTAACTGTGGTCTGATCTTTTAGGAAAACTTTCTTTTGGGACTGTAGTAATATTTACATAACCCAAACCCTGAATCTGGTAATATGTTTATCTCATGGTACTTGATATTAATTTCTTCTGCCTTTTTTCTTTTTTTTTCTTTCACAGTTGTAGGTAATTTTCAGGTGGTGGAAAATTTCCCTTAGCAATGAATTTCATCGTTTAAGACCTAGAGACAGTATAGCATTCCAAGAGGATAATAATAATTACAGATGTTGGGTGGCATATAATGGAATAATCTAGCAATATTGATCTGCAATAAATTTCATTAAAGATGGGATTGTTTTGGCTAACATACTTTTCCTATGAATTAATTAATATAAATTAATGTATGAATAATGGAAAAAAGAAAAAGATGTGACAGTAAACCTAAAGGTATGATAAAGCCCAGCAACACTGATAGTTTCATTATAAGACAATGACAGAGATTTTAGCAACAAATATAGGCCAGAAAGCAACGTTCTTATGGCTAATAACTCATAATGCTCTGTGCCAGCACATTTGTTTCTATGGCCATGTTGTGAGCCACCCAGATTTGAATTCACCATCTAATTTGACACAATCAACTGCTAATGCAACAGGTGATTGGGACTATACAAGTGCAAAATTATTTCAGGAGCAGACAGCCAGGAAAAGAAAGGCAGTGGGACACCACCTCAGAGATAGACTGGCCACTGAGAACATCTGAAAAAATGATGCATTTTCCCAAAGTTCCATGGGACTATGTGTCTCAGGTAGTTATTGCTCTGCCTCTTCTTACAATTTTTGTTCCCAGTAATGGATTAATTTATGGGGTGGTCATGTCACAAGATAGGGTTGATCATGGTTCACAGAGGAAACAGTCTTCTGAAAATACTTAAGCCAAAGACATGTTAACTCAGTGACTGCTGGGGATAGGTGAGGTGAGATATGGCCTAGTCTGGAAATTGAGAAGTTCATAACTGCACCTGCAGTCTCTTTTGTAGCCCAAGATAGCACAAAAACACCTTGGATTGGTGAGATCTTGATTTTTTTTTTAAATAAACTGCTTTTGCATTCTGATTCTGTACAGACATTAAAAAATTATTTACAGATGTGACTTCATAATTATCCTGGTTTTATTATGAACTTGAAAAGTGTCATTTTCAAATAAAGTTTTGTTTTTCTCATCTACAGCTTTGGTAGACATAATCTTATTGAATCATCATCTTATGTAATCATTATTTTATTTGAGTAAGTTTTCCAGGGAGGTGCTGGAGTCACTTTTTCTGGAAGTGTTCAAGAGGTGTCTGGATGTGCCACTTGGGGAATGATTTAGGGATGATGATGGTGGTGCTGGGCTGATGGGTGGACTGGATGATCATGAAGGCCTCATCCAGCCTTGGTGATTCTGTAATTCTGTGATTATTTACACCGAGGTGGAGGAGATGTGCTTTCCCAAGAAGTATATGAATCTTGGGAAAGAGGTATGGTGGCAGGAGGAGGGTACAACTATTTATCTCTTTTCAAGAGTAAACTTGAATATATCTTCACTCAGAATCTCAGATAAGACCAACACATTTTCTATGCTTTGCTTATTAAAATCTAACACTTCCTACAGCACAATTGAGAGATTTTTAACCCTGCTGAGTTCATGTGGCCTGCACTTCTGTGTTTAGGTTTGTGTTTGTTACATTTGTGTTTCTGATTCCCTGTTATAACTTTTGCAACTGATTTCAAGTGAACTTGGTAGAAATAATACCACCACCTTAGGCTGTTGGGTAGGGCTGCAAAGTCCTGTTAGTGTTCCATGGATGGAAAGGCTGCACATTCTGAGCTCAAGGGACTGGATATATGCACAAGCCATGGAAAAAGTTTCCATGTTTCAGCACTCACAGTCCATGACAAAACCAATCTTTAATTCCAGTTATTACTGCTTGTTTTGACTAGAAGGGGAATGAATATGTCCTGAACCAACAGAAAATGGACTGCCTGTTGAACTTGGCTCAGGCTCAGAGAGCCTTTAAATACGCCAGGGTTTTGCAGATGTTCCTAATTGCTCCATTAGTTGAAGCAAAAAGTTGTACCACGGTTTAATTAATGGCAAAATTGTTCATCATTTTTTTATAAATTTGAGCTTTCAAAGAAGTAGTCTTCTATACTTCTTTTGTTGACCTCTTTTTTTTTATTTACCTTATAAGAGTAGATTTGAGATGTGAATATATGCTGATGAGAAGGATTCTAGCTTTTTGGTTTTCACTCATTGCTTGTAGTGTAAGGTTTTCCTGCAGCATTTGATATTAATATGATGTCACAATGAAACATCTGCTTTACATTACGTGGGTGAAATGATTTAAATAATTAAATTATTGTTAGCAAGCAGTTTTCTGCTGTTATTCTGTGGTTTTAGTAGGTTACAAATAATTGAGTAGGTTATAAATAAGATTTGCCTGCTTTTTCTTGCAAAGTCTCATTGGTGGTTCAGAGGTTTCCTACCCTACAGGAAGTATTGAAAGCCACAGTTGCCATTCTTTTCTAAGATGTAGTAATTTCTTCCTCCTTCTAAAAGTATCTCTAAAACTGGGGGGTTCCCCTCTATTTTTTATTAAAATTGTAATATAAAATAAGGGTGTTTTCTTTCTAGAAAAATGCTAACATAAATAGAAATATTACAAGGATAAATTACTATGTTTGTGAGTTGTATTGTCATACTGATATTATTTCTGTCCATAGTTCTTGCTGTTCCACACAATCAGATGTTTTTACACCTCCTCACCTCCTGTTAAGAGCTTTGCTGCTCCTAAGTATTCACACACTATTCTTTTTCTATTNTGTCATTATCTCCTGGTTTTCATTCCTATGATTTTATCTCTTTTTGTGTGATTAGGATTTTTGGAGAGCATTTTTTTTTATAAGGTGCCTGAACTATTAACATTACCATTTTACTAAATTTATAAGAACTACCATACAGCAGTAAACATCCATGTTTGTTTTGAGATGTTTTCTGTTCTTTTTGGGCATTGAAATAATGTGTCATTATGTTTCTTTTCATAATTTCATGAAGCCAAGAGGATAGAGCAAGGTTTTGTATTTGGTTTTGCAATGATGAAAAATTAATTAATGATAGTGTTGAGCAAGAGAAGAGAGGTCTACTTATATTTCTGGATGAGTGAACAATTAGTACAAGTTATCAAATATTTTCCAGCACTCTCAGAATGAAAATTTCACAGAAAACTTGAAATTCAATAGATTTTCAGTTAGTTCATTGTTAGCTTCACATACATTAATTTTAAGCAATTAAATACTACATATATTTTAGAATAGCCAAAGCAGATCACACTATTATATGTAGAAATAAATAATTTCTAATAAGAAAAAACTCAAATATTTGTGTGGTAGTCTGCTTGACCATTCAACATTAAATAGATGTTCAGTGAAAATATTTATCTTCATCTTTCATTCCCAGGATGAGAAGATTTGAAGCATTCTTTCGTATCAGCTTGAATTAGATCAGCCCAACCATTTTTAGTTGACTGTGTAGATCATTTTGTACTTGCATAAAAAATTTGAGGTAAATTACCAACTATATAGAACTGAGATGCTTGGAACACAAAAAAGCATACTGATTCTGCAGTGTGATGCAGCATGGAAAAGAGAGCTGCAGAATATTGGGCCACCTACCTGAAGACATGAAGGAAAATAAGGTGATAGCTTCCTCCCATATAGTTACCTCAGGAATATTTGAGGAGGGAAAAAGAAGAAAAAAATCTTAACATCTTAACAGTAAAATTATGTCATTTTCAAAGCTCTTTCAAAGATGTTCACATAATGTTGAGTTTTGTAATGAATCTTACAAAATACTTTGGAAGGAAAATTGCAGCATCAAGATAGTCAGCATAGTTTCAACTTCCATGGAAAATGAGGAAAAAAATCCTGTACAAGTTTGGATGGCTGCATTCATTTTGTTAGGAAAGAACATGAACATGCAGCTTCAAAATGTACCACTGATTGTTCATTAAAAGTGTAGCAAATTGAATTCAGGATTCTATTTTGTAGTGAACCAGTACTTTTGTTACAGGAATTTGATAAAATAGATAAGTGATCTGAAGAAAACAGTGGTAAACTCAAAAGGCCAAGTTCCAGGTTGGACACAGAAGCAGAAATAATCGGCTGACTGCAGCATGGCAGTTGCTCACCAGGTAGGAGACTTCCAGAAAGACAACTTGGTGTTGTCCTGGATCACAAAGGAATGAGTCGAAAAATGCCACATCACTGTAGAAGGGAACTGCCTTCAATTTCATGTTGGCTTGACTCTACCTATGTAAGATAAGCGGAACTACAGGGACTCGTGATGTCAGAGCCATCATTATTTTCCCCAAAGTATATGACTGAAGTACTAACCTCCTTCTGAGTAAATAGCACAGTCTTTACATAAAAATCTATATGTATGTGGAAAAGTTGATCCAAAAATTAATTTGAACATTCATGTTAAATAATATTTTCTCTAGAAAAACATGGAGGGAAAAAGCTGGCTTTTTGTTGGGTTGGTTTTGGTTTGGTTTTGGTTTTGAGGGTTTGTATTAAAGATGTGGCTGCATAACTTGAGATTATTGGAAAGAAATTTCAGGCTTCTACAAACCTGTTCTCTTGTATTTGGTTTCATTTTTTCCCCAGTTCAGATTGCTGTAGTGTTTGGTGCCAGAGTTCTGGAACGTCCTCAATCTGTGCCGAGGTAACTATGACTACCTGAAACGGCTTCCTGTCCCATTGCTCCTGTACATCATTTCCTTTCTGGAGCTTGAAGATATTGCCAGACTTTCTCAAGTTTCACACAGATTTCAAACAGTAAAAATTTAAAACCCCAAAAATTCAAATTGAAATTGTTAGCTTTGCTGAGCAGCCTGTTGGCTTTGATTCATATCATTGGTTTAACATAATCATCATAATCTGTCTGCTTTACTTAAGACAACACATAAATAAGGATTGTCTTTTTTTTTGGAGACAATAAATGAATCAAACTGAATGGCTGCAGTAAAAACCAGATCTTAGAAAGGCTGTGTTTATCCTGCAAGCTTTTGTTTTATAATAAACACAGTGATCCAGGTAATTCCATTGCAACCCATGGCTGGGTGTTGCACACTACTTCCAGGATTAAGTATTAGAAATGTGAAACCTTTGCTTTGTGTTTTGATATGTATTATTTAGTGTCTAGAAACTTTACCCACAGGCTGGGATCCCCTTTTAGTGTACTCATCACCAAACAAAAATTCCTTACATTTTACATCTTTGACAAAAGACATGAGCACAAGGAAAGAGATTTTTTTCAATGTTTTTTGTAGACTTTGCAGCAAGGAACTGTTAGAAACACAGGAGGAGAAAGAGGTGACTTTTGCTTACTTGCTAGGAAGCTCTTCCCAGCCCTCAGGAAATTATGGGAAATACTATGTACATGTTGAATTGAAGCTTTAAAGAGTGAGTAACAGAAGTTGCCATTATTGGACAACTGGAGGTAAGGGTAACCTCTCCACACCAAATGAGGGGTAGGGGATTGGAAGGATAGCCTGGAAGCTGCAGGAGAATGAGGGCAATCTGTTGGTGCAAAAGAGAGAAGATGTATTGGAAAGGCCTTTGGGAGGTCAACTGTTCCAGCTTCCTGGTCTGTGCAGGGTCAGGAAATTGGGATGGAAACGTTCAGAGCTATCATGTAGGAAGTTTATTTTTGTGGGTCTGAATACCTCAAATTTGTATTTTCTATCCCAGTCAGAGCCTGAAAAAAAGGCTGCTGCAGTAATTCAGGTGGAAGAGAGAAAGATTTTAGCTTATGGAAAATAGGAATAGAAATGTTTTAAAGAGAAAAATAACTTTATTCTTATCCTCAAGGGTGCTGTAGAGGCCTAGAATGAAGCCTATCAGTTTCTGGATGGAGCAATTAATGAGAACATAAGCAACAGTGAGACCTTATGAGGAATTTAAAAATTGTTTTAGTTCTCTTGATCCTGCTGTGACAACTGGATATGCTCTGAAAGACTTCAGAGAGGCAGATTAAACTTGTAGTATGGAGAGTGGGACATGTCTGGTGCAGAGTACATCCCAATCAGAATGAGATTGCTCAGAGGGTTTGTATTATTTTGAGGCTATGTGGGACAAGATTTCAAGAAAAGTTCTGTGTCAGACTGGCAGTTCCAGAGAATGTGGCTGTGCTGCTGTTCCTGTTGTGTGGCTACCAAGGTGTTACAGATGCTTTAGTGAGAGTGAGATCAAGTGAGCACAAGAAAAAGGGGACAGGGCAAAGAAAGCATAAGAGGAAATGGTGAGACAGGAAAATAGAGCGTGTCATTAATTTAGAGATGACGGCCAGATGGGAGTAGATGAGCTTGCTGAAGTTCTGGGCTGTATTTCAGTTTGAAGATAAATCAGTTGATATTGTGACTGGGAAGCAACTGAATGAAGAATAAGGGAGTAAAAATAACCAAAGGAGAGGAAGAGAATGGATTGAAGAGAGACCAGGAAATTATTTGTCAGTATATTTGGAATTCATCTGTCATTTGAAGAGCGTGAGTGGAGTAGGATAAGGTATTGTGGAGGGCAGTAAACTTTTCATTAGTTTAACATGAAGCCTTGGATATTTTGGAATTTAAAGAAATCCTAGAAAGAATTAAATTGAATAATAATAGAAATATGATTTTGGCATAATGGCATAATCTATCAGAACAAGTAAAGCCATGCTCCCTTTCTCTCATTTCAGCAGTATATTTAGGGAATTAAAAATTTGGCCAAATAATATGAGGTTTTATTTCCAGACTAATTTATGCCTAAACTGGAATACTGCTCTCTGTGGAATTATAGAGTAGCATATTCAGATTTCCAAACAGAGGAAATAGAACAATCTCTCCTCTCAAGACTGGAAAGTGGAGTGTGGGAGCTGTGTGTCAGCCTAAAAGGATGCCCGTGCAGTGCATCCTTTTAGGCTGAACTCAGCAGGTATCTACATTGTTACCCCAAGCATGGCATTTCTCTGACTGGAGTTCTGAGCACAAACCCTGCTCTCCAGGAGATCCAGACGCTTTCAACGTGCATTTCAGAGGATTTCAGATTGTTCACTGGGTGCTATTCTTAGGTCCTGTAAAAGAAACTCCACGTCAGAAGAACCAATGAACAGAAGTCCTAAGGTGGACACCACCGTGTGAGCACTGTGCGTGTTCTCCCGACACTTTGGCAGGGAGCTGCTGCTGTGCGCTGTGTCCCGGCCCGGGCCCGGCTGCGGTTCCAGCCGGGCGCTTCGGACCAGCCCTGCCGCCGCCTCCGGGCGCCGCGGGGCGCTTCGGCCGCCAGAGGGCGCCCCGGGGCAGGGCCGCTGTCACCGCGCCTCGGGGCAGCCACGGGCACGGCCGGGACAGCCCAGGGACAGGGAACGGCCGGGATAGCCCAGGGACAGGGAACGGCCGGGATAACCCAGGGACAGGGAACGGCCGGGACAGCCCAGGGACAGGGAACGGCCGGGATAGCCCAGGGACAGGGAACGGCCGGGATAACCCAGGGACAGGGAACGGCCGGGATAACCCAGGGACAGGGAACGGCCGGGACAGCCCAGGGACAGGGAACGGCCGGGATAACCCAGGGACAGGGAAGGGCCGGGACAGCGCAGGGACAGGGAACGGCCGGGATAGCCCAGGGACAGGGAACGGCCGGGACAGTCCAGGGACAGGGAATGGCCGGGATAACCCAGGGACAGGGAATGGCCGGGACAGCCCAGGGACAGGGAATGGCCGGGACAGCCCAGGGACAGGGAATGGCCAGGATAACCCAGAGCCAGGGGACGCCTGGGATAACCCAGAGCCAGGGGATGGCCGGGATAACCCAGAGCCCCAGGAATGGCCAGGATAATAATTTTTGCTTTTCTTCCTGTATTTTTTAAACAGAACACTGTGTTTGGAAATAAAAATATGCAATAGTAAAAACCAGTCTATATTGTTTTTAACTTCATGGTGTCCTTTTCTCATGGGCAAAGCAGATTGGCGAGAGGCAGAGAGTAAGCAGAAATGTAAAGAGAACTTTTAAAGGGCTCATACATTTTCATTTCAGCACTTATACGCATTTTTCCCCAATAATCCCTGCTTTTGATCTGCTAGAATGTGCTAGGATGTTGTGTATGCCTGCATAAGAACAACCAGGACCACACGTACTCTGAAGCAGCTTTGCTTCGCTGTAGGCAGTGAGTGAAGCAGTTCCAGCTACATCTGCAGTGTGTAACACAAGTTACACCAGGATTTTTGCTTTTCTGTTTCTGTTGCCACTTGCATTGGAGTCATTGAGTACAGCTGCACTTAGGCTCCTGCAACTGCACCTGTAGAAAAGTGGAACATTTGTGGGAAAAATCAATGTTTCTGTGTTCTTGTGTAATTTACAATGAGTAGATAATATATGACACAGAGTATCCTCCTAATTTTTTTTGTGATGGTTCTATGGTCATCTAACAAATTACATCTTTTTATTTTTTTTCCTTATATTATTTCCACCTGATTCTTTTTATGGAGTCATTCCGAAAGAGGGAAGCATCTCCTGAGAAACAGGCTTAATCCTTACAGTACATCTGAAAGTTTTCTAAAATTGCATTTCTGTTCAAACCCCAAGGCCTCTTTTACTTACCTTGAAAACAAATTTGTATTTCTGATGGGATCTCTACATCCTGACAGGTTTTTTGGCATCAGTTTACACAGCTTGGTTGATTTCAGAGCAGCTGTAAGAATTACACACCAGGAAAGTACGTGGCATTACAGCTGCTTTTTTTTTTTTTTTTTTTACAGTGGCAGAAAGGCCTTGGATATTATACCAAAAATAGCTGCTCAGATTTTCCACAGAAGAACATGTA
Source organism: Leptocoma aspasia (assembly GCA_013399835.1). Taxonomy (NCBI): domain Eukaryota; kingdom Metazoa; phylum Chordata; class Aves; order Passeriformes; family Nectariniidae; genus Leptocoma; species Leptocoma aspasia. Next base: position 896,765 of record VXAX01002352.1, read on the forward strand.
GAACATGTGATATCTTGCATGGGCAACCCTGGGCAAAACTCCTGCTGATGTCCTGTGAGTTTTAACTATCACTGCGTCTTTCAAAACGCGTGGGCAGCTTGCACTGCAAGTGACCTTCATGAAAGGCCTCTGTGCTGTCTAAACACATTTTGTGAAGCAGATTAATCAGCAGTGAGTAAGCCAAATAATGATTTTAAGCCTCTACTTTCTCTTACAAGTAGCTATGTGACAGTAATGTGCTCTGGGAAGCTCTTGTGGAGAGCTTGCATGACACAGCCGCAGCTGAAATGCAAGAGCCCCCACAGGAAGTGGGCTGGGAACCTTCACGCACACAAATGTCAGCTACAGCTCCCAAAGAGGCAGAATAACGTGCTCAGAACAAAAAACTGAATAAAGGTGCATGTTCCATTGAAGCAATTGTTATAAGGCATGGCTATTTATTGGGTCAGACACATGGACTTTCCTTCTTTACTAGGAAAAACAGACCTTTTAAGGATTGAAAGAGAAAAAAACAAAATATGTCTTACCAGGAGCAACATGTAAATAGTTCATGTTCAAAAAACAATGTTCAATAGGTTGGGTATCCTGAAATTGTGTTTTAATCAGCATCATAGCAGTAACTGCAATAGAACAAGCTGTGGCTGCTTTGTATTTCTTTATTCTGATTTCTCTGTTTTGTATCTATGCTACATGGCCTATAGCAGATGCTGTGGCATTGTCATTTATAGAGGCTGATTAATACATCATTTACAATTGACTAGATTTAGGACCCAAGTATTAAAAACAGTGATTTCAGTATTTGGATATAATAGTTTCATATTTGAAGAGTGTAAGGAGTTTACAGTTTTTTAACATGCCAAGTACTAAACTTGAATTTTATAAATTGATTAAAAACTATGAATACTGGGTTCTTGTATAATTCTGTTTCTTTATAAACCAGTACTTTAATACTTAAATATTTGCTGATTTAGATTAAGGATTTTTTGTTCTACAACTATATACCAATATGCTGGGAACAATTCAGTGATTGTTGATCTTTGGGTATAAGAAGCACTTCGATATATATTCTTTCCTCTTTGTGATTATTTCTTTTTAGGATAATGACAAATACGAATTTCATTACAAGGCTAAAATACTATCCTAACTTAATAAATGAACAGAGAGAGTATTTTTGGGTAATGTAAGTTTATTCCCAACATTTAGCCCTGTAAGGACCTCTATAAAAAGATCTATTACAGATATCACAAGTGAACAATGTGTTTTTTATTACTGTAATATGCAAATAAAGTTGCTCTTGACAAAAGACAAAGTGAAGATCTATGTATGAAGGATACATATCTTTCAAAAAAAAAAAGGCAAATGAGGGAAATCGTCGCTACAATATATATTTCACCAATAAAAGATAGCTCAGTTCAAATGAGCCATCAGCAGCATTCCCACCAAGAAGACATTTAACCTGTTACAAAGAACTGATGTGAAAATTTACATGCACATTTTCTCCAATAACAAAAGCTGATTTTAAGAAGTTACTGACTGTGTGTTCACACTGTGTGTTGCAGTTCAGTGCCACCTCAGTTGTCTTACGTGAATTTTAAAGGCCATACGTAACTACCCTATATGATTGCACTGATGTAAATCTAATAGTAATTCAGGGCTTCTTAAGGTTTGTTTTTTTTTTTAACCTGGCTCATTTCAGTGATCTTTAAGGAATACTTTAAAGTCTGTCCCTGCCAACAGTTGTAGAAGTGCAACACTAAGAAGCTGGTGAATTGCAATATAGAACAGTACACATTCAGAACTTTTTGTTAACCAACCTTGCAGTTGTAAAGAAGATAAGGATGTTGATATTGTTGTGTACTGAACTGTTTCCCAACAGTTCTTCAATATAATTGAAGTTTCAATTGCTTTTTAAGGAATTCCAGCAGCATGTAGAAATATTAAACTAAGAACCTGATTTGTCATGCAAAGAACTTTCATAAAGCTAAGAGGTGAAAACTTAGAGGGTTTCTTATTTGATAGGAAAATTAGCATCAGACTCACCTCTCAAAGCTGAAAAAAATATGCCCTGTACCACCATACATCACCTTCTGCATTGGTTACCAAATCCTTAATGTTAAGAAAATTTATTTGAATATTTTAAACGCTTTTTAGCTATTCCATGCTCTGCAGTATCTAATTTTCTAGTGAATAAATTTCTCAAACATGAGGAATCTTAGTCAGTTCATGGTGTACTTTACAAGCAGCAACATGACCGCTCATATGTAACAAAGTTTGTGAACAATTAAATTAAATTATAACAAAATTTAGTGTGCTGTAGTAGAGTTCCTTCCCATGGAAAGAGTCAGTGGCAATGTTATTAAATTCTGCAATAACTCTAATTAGGTAAAGGGGCCAGAGAACTCAAACTGTTTCTGGAAACATTTTCCAGTCACAATGATATTTTCCATATGTCTCCTGTTTCTACATTTATGGGTCTTTTACTTTAGGTGCATTAAGTGTCACAGCATTTAAAATGCAGCCTATGTATTGAGGATGGCTACTTTAGATGCAGCCGATACTTTAAAAAAATAAAATTAAAAATCATTGAAGTAGAATCACAGAATATACTGGGTTGGAAGGGACCTATTGAGTCCAACTAAATCACTTCAGAAATATATGAGAACTTTTCTTCAGATTTGCATCTCAGAAATAGTAATTTTAGTATGCTGAATTAATGGAATTATTATAGTAGCATTTCAACAGTACTTGACTAGCCAGGCAAGAAATACAATCATTTTCTTATACTCAGTAACTAATCTTTCATCAGATTGAATACATAGTAGAAAGGACTTTTATAAACCATTCATGTCCTGACCAAATTCTCTCATAGGACTAGTGTAAATCAGAGTAACTGCACTGCAGTCAGTGAATTTTCACCAATGGTTAATGGTGAAAAGTTAAAAAAGAAACAAGGGTAAGCGTTCTTAGCATTGTTCTAATATTAAAATACTAGCAGTGTGCTTTTAATCACTGTATTTGAAAGTTATAAAGTAGAATATCTTAACTAATTTTAAAAGCATATTTCCAATAATTTATAAGCCTTATGGAGCACATTTGCTTTTCACTTAAGTGCAGCTAGATGTGGTTGGTTCTATAAGAAAAACATCTTCATACTGTCACAGGAGAGAAACACAAAAACAAAAAAATTCTGTAAAAAAAAACTTCTGGAATTTGTTCTATACTTGTGCTTCTTCTGTAGATTTTTCTCTTGACTGTTTCTTTTGAATACAAGGTTGTATAAGTAAAAATATTATTCCCACCATGTATAGCAATCCAGCTATGTAAAAAGAAAAATCGTATTTTTGTGTGATGTCATAGATCCAACCTGGAAAATAAGGACAGAACATGTTGGTTACAAAGCTTGACAAAAAGGTACATTTCATGAGAAAATACAAAAAATACTTCACATTTCTTTCATGACATTTCTGTCAAATCCACAGATGCTTTGTGGTAAAAAATATTTTTCAAACAAGTTATCACAGGTCTGATTTTTAAATCGACATTTTGTAATCCCAAACCAATTAGTTCTTCCTCCCTACCACTGCCTCTGTAAAATGCCCAGTAGTGGTTAATTCAAATGCTGTGCCTTGTGCAAGCAAACACATTCCCCATAGCTGTCTCCAAGCCTCACATACCAATAGAAGACTGTTCAAGAGATACAATCTCAATACAGCAATGACTCTCATTCCAGCCTCAATTCCTTTGCAAAAACACATTAAAGTTACTTCTTCATTAAAGTTACTTATTCATTACTTCAGGAAGGTTTGAGAAGCCAGATGAGCAAAACTCCCTCGCGCCACGCTGGCTGCATTGCGATGTACCCACAAGATCAGAAGCTCTCTTTGCATCTGCTACTTGCATCCAATTTGCTGCTTAACCAAAGACCAAATACAGAGACAGGTTTAGCACAGGCTGGGAGGTGCTGAGGGAACGCGGCAGAGTAAAACACTGCTGCTTTCAAGAGGCACTGAGTGAGCTTTCTTCCCACTTGTGTCACTCCCCCAGTGGTGGGGAGAGAAGGGGCTCTCGCTTTCTTGCTGCTGCTGGCTTCCCTTCAGCCTAGAGCTGCCCCTGGCTGACCAAGGCCATGACTCCCAAGATTTCTCACAGCTTTCTTCTCCGCAGCACCTCTGTGAATGAGAGCTGGGGTCTGATATAATACAGACAATCAGTACCTGTATCTCTTCTGTACTCCCCCGCCTTTCTATGAGGAAATTTATAATGAATGTCTGTTTAAACTTAAGTAACTCTAGGGATAGCATACATACACTTCTCCCTTCTGCTGGGGATGGCAGTAAAGAGGTTATGAGCAGTGCAGTCCCCAAAGTAGGTATTTCTGGCTGAAGGAAGGCAAAGCAAAGTTAGTTAAATCAACACATCAGTTGGCAGTTTGGAGTGGGGACACCCAAACACACGGCACAGTCCTTGGGGTAATGCTGTGGTACAAACAGCTGCCTACTCTGAGAACTAATCACCATTTCTTCATGTGGGTAAAGGAATGAGTATGTATAGTGCATATAGTATACAAAACATGAAAAAATAGGTTACACCTTTCTCATTAAAAAAAAAAAAATGTGTGTGATAACTATTTTAAGGAAACATACCACTGTAAGGATAGGTTGTAATAGATTTTTGGGTTTTGTCCAAGACCTGTAATTTGCAATGTGAGGGCAGTGAGCTGGAACCCAGCAGATGTGACCTGTAAATCTGTACAATGTAAAGCTAGATGTTATGTCCTTTCTGGAGCAGCTGTGATTTTGTTAACTACGCATGGTCATAGCATAAGAAAGTTTAATAATATAAAGAGTCACACAGTCATTACACAAACATCTGTTGGTTAGCAATTTGAACTTTTTACCTGCGAAGGGTGGTCCAAACAAAGCAGATATTCCATTGGCACAAATGATGATGCCATAGGCATTTGCAAGGTGTTTAGTTCCAACTAAATCTTCAGTCACAACAGGCATTAGAGAAAAATAGCCACTAGAAAATCCTATTAGAGCACAAACCACAGCCAGGCCAATGTATGTCTGCATTAGTGGCAAAGTAAGAATGCAGGTGACCAGGGTAAAGTTAGCCATGAGGAAGACATTCCATGTGCTGATGCAGGGGAGATCAGAGATGATTCCAAGGATCACTTTACCAAAAATATGAACAATGGCTATAATGGATGTCAAAGGAAATACATTGTCTTGCCTAGATAAGTTGTACTGCTTGACTATTTCTGGAAGGTGAATGAAGGGAATGACAAAGCTGCTATAGGCAAACAAAGCCCAAATGATAAAGGCCACAAATACTCTATTGGTAAACAGTGATGCAGCTCCAAAGTAGCTGGAGTACCAGAGTGCAAAGCCCTTCCTGACTGTAACTGTCAGCTGGCTCACTGTCTTAAAGAGGCGCAGTCCATACATGCTCCTTCCACTTCCAGATTTACCTCCAATTTCTGTGTGCTGCACACTGCCAAGCACTTCTTCATTTGCTGCCTCTTCTTTTTTCTCCGGCTCTTCACCAAGGACGCCATTAGATTTTATAGTCTCTGTAGAATGGGACAGAGCTTTTGCCCGATTTTCTTCACTATCGTTTCTCACCACATATTTTTCACGGAGGTCTTTGGGAGAGAGTGGTCTCATAAGTGCCCCGCAGACACAAAGGTTCAGGGAGATGGCCCCCTGGATGAACATGGCATTCCTCCACCCAAATTCAGTGCAGAGGTATTTCAGTAAGGCAGTCATTAGGAAAGCTCCAAACCCTGTTCCCGTGGTACTGAGCCCTTGGGCAAGTGCTCTTCTTTTCTGAAAATACTGCCCTACCATGACCACTGCAGGCAGATAAACCATGCCACTTCCAATGCCTATAAAAAAAATTAAATAAATCTGGACTTTTTGCCAACAACATAAACAGCAATGAAAAAAAAATCAGTTTTATTCCTAACTTTTGTGTAAGCATAGTAGTAAAACCAATAATAAATATTCAATTCTGATGTTAGCTTTCATTTCTGTCTCGTACTGTTTTCCAAAATCTGCAATACTCATTCCAGCAAAAATGCAATACTGATATTTATTGCTGGAAAAACTAAACACATGGAATTTAAAACGTTTATCTCAGGTCAGCATGACAACACTGGAAAGTTACAAATGTCCCACAACCAATCAGTGACAGTTACTATGGGGACAAACACAGACACAGCCTATTTTGAAATATCTGCAGTTATAATACCCACATCTGACGGTATCCGTGACCAGAACTGCTTAGTAAGCACATCTTGTTGCTTTCACCTAAGTTCCCCAGCAATGAAGATTCACACTGAGCTCCTGTCCCTGTTCAGTAACTGTGGAGCCATAGAGACCATGAAGTGCATTTGAGAAGTCAGCACATGGGGTTAGTGCACTGGTGGCACCTCAGGTGGCTTCCAGGTTGGTTCTCTTTGGGCAGTCCAAGGAGGGCTACACAGCAGCTCCTCAGTCTTACAAGACAGATCTCTAATCCCTCACCTGTAGTTAAAAACCAGGGTGGGTATTCATGGCATATACCTCAAGCAGAAAACAATGAGTTGTGCAGACACATCGTTAGAGGTAACAGTTCACCAATTTTTCTCACAGCAAATTCTTCATAGAGGGATTTGGATTGGAACAGGTGTATGCAGAAGATGCTTCCCAACTCACTGTGATTGTAATTCAATGATTGGAGTTCAATGGCACATGCCTACAAGTGTTTTGTGACTTAGAAGTTTTCCTAAATAGGTGCTAACATAGCTGCATGCAGCTACAGCATGATCAAGCTGCAGCTAGGCTGGAGAAAGCCGTAATTCCAGAAAAGCCTGGGAAAAAACCCTTCAACATCACAGCACCGGAGCCGTGCTGGACTGGAGCCGACCCATTTTGCTTGTTAGAAGTATTTCTTTCCTTCCTAGACAAATACACAATCGGGCTTTTATTTTTGGCCTTTTATTTTGCACCAGTGTCCCTCCCCACACCCAACCCCAGACTCGGGGAGGCCTCTGTGCCCGCCAGGAGCCCCCCGCTCCCGGGGCTGCTGCCGGCTGAGGTGCGGAACCAGCCCCGGGCCTGCGGGGGAGCCGCCTGTGAGGAGCTGCCCAAGGGGAGCCCGGAGGGGAGGGGCCCTTCGGGACCGGGCTGAGGGTGGCTGCGGATGGGGAGATGAGGCTGGGATGGGAGGGATGAACTGAAGGCAGCAGCCATGAGCAGGCCCACAAGCACAGCGTGGAGGCCCAGAGGTGACGGTAGCAAGAGGTGGCCACTGCAAGGGAAAAGCAGCTTTACAGGAGCAGCCATGAGAACATGGAGAGACTTCCCTGGGTGGGCCGGGGCTGAGGGAGGTGAGTGAGGGGATGGGAGTGAGCGGGCGGGGACCGAGGGTGAGCGAGGAGATCGTGAGGGAGGGGACAGTGAGCAGAGGTCACCTCTCAGGTATCTCTACGCTGTTTTTCTGGACAGAAATACTCCTGCAACCTCTCACTTCTCCACCTCACATAAAAGTTTTTCTCAGATTTTTTTTTTCCTGGGAAATACGGTTTTCGCCTCTCTTTAAATTCTCTGTTTAGACTGCCATTTGTTTTGTGCATTCTCCTTCTGAAAAGCATCAGGGGCTGAATAAGAACTGTGTAGATTCCTACCTGCTTGATTATATTCAATATGTATGAAAACAGAAATTCTGAAAAAGGCAGGATCCTCTCTGTGATCATTGTTCTTTGTTCAGGAATTTACAACATTACTGAAGTCTATGGTATGGTGTATAAAGGTATAAAGGGTCATCACAGTGATCTTTGCTAGTCTCAGTATTTCTCCATCTGGAAAGCTAGATAAAAATTTATGTATAGATATTCTGTAGATTTCTACGAAATTCTATGAAAGGACAGTTTAAGAGAATGCAGAGTACTGAAGCTATTACTAGTATTGCAAACAACCCCTTTTTCCCATAATGTTTCCCTCTGGCCAATGTAACATAGACACTGCTTCATCTGCAAACACAACTGTTACCTGTGGAGTAACGTTTCAGAGCCCCTTGAACTGCTCAGAACTATCTGAGTGTTGCTCAGATAGTAATTAAAGCCCAAATTTTGCATTGCTTACATGGATAACTTTCACCTTTTTGTTTCATATCTATTATCTTTTCAGAAATGAACAGCAAATAAAATTGAGTAGTGCTTTAAGTACTTCATACTGGGTTCCTCTACGTAACTTACTTCAGTAACTGAATTTTTTTTTCACAAGAGACATATTGCTAGAAATTGAGCATTCAGGCACTAAGGATCTGTTGGTTTTGAAGGAAGACACCTAAACCCATGTCTTTTTATATTTTGACTGAGCTCTTACACATGCCAAAAGGTTTTCTAGACATCTAATTTCATTAAAATGACAAAACATTACTTCAGTCATTTTGATTTTAAAAATGGTAGCAATATTAGTTGCTCTAAGTGGTTGTTGATACAATATGAATAACCGCTATTAGAAACTACATATGAAATACAGCCCCATGCATCATCCTAAGCGAGGCTGGGATAGAGTTAATTTGCTTCCTAGCAGCTCATCTGGTGCTGTGTTTTGGATTTGTGACCCAGCCCCTGCTGCTAACACAGGCATGTTTTAGCTGGTGTTGGACAGTGCTTACACAGCATCAAGGCCTTTTCTGTTTCTCACCCCCCCGTGAGTGGGGGAGCACCAGAAGCTGGGAGGGGATGCAGTGGGACAGGGGACCCCAGCTGACTGAAGGGACATTCCATACCATGAGGTGCTGTACTCAGCAATAAAATTGGGGAAGGGAGGAGGAAGGGAGGACGCTTGGAGCTGTGGCAATATCTTCCCAGGTAATGCTTACACATGACCAAGCCCTGCTTTACTGGAAACTGCTGAATGCCTGCCTGCCTGCCCGTGGGAAGGAGTGAATGAATTTCTTATCTTTGTTTTGCTTGTGCATTCAGCTTTTGCTTTATCTACTAAACTATCTTATTTTTACCTTTCTGATTCTCTCCCCATCCCACTGTGGGAGAGTGAGTGAGCAACTGTGTGCAGCTTAGCTGCCTACCAGCTGTAGCCCACTTCACCCTTTAAAATGGGTTTGGAAGCAGTGCTGAATTACCATAATCAAGTATTTTATTAATGTGGAGCAACCTCTGGACAAAAACATTTGTTATTCTTTCCTGTGACGAGGAGAAGAGTTAGCTAGATATGAAATTCATCTTTAAATTTTACTTGTCAGAGTTTGGGTTACAGTAACTCCCCTAATTAAAAATGTCCTCTAATGTATTCACTTGGGTGAAACTGATAAAAGTTCCACCTTCGCATGGCAAATTTAAATGACCACAGAAGTCACTGGGCCCAATCCACTGAGTAAATAAGTTTCCTAAAAAGACAACAGGCCGTAAAAAGCATGAAAGCAGAGCTGGAATAACTTTACATTCTACCTTCCCTATTTACTCACTCAAATAAGCTTCAAAGGAATCAAAAATAACGGAAAGAACCTTCAAACATTAGTGCAGTTCTCACCAGCTGTCACTCCAAAGGTGAGGAAGAGGTAGTGCACATTTGAGGCATAGGCACTCAGTGTCCAGCCCAGGGCATTCAGTATCCCTCCAATTATGGCTGTGGTGCGGCACCCACACATGCTGATGAATAAACCAATAAAAGGACCTGTTAAAAAACATGAAAGAAATGATGAATTATTTGTTTAATTCTTTATGCTCTAATAATTTTTCACCTTAAGTTTCTTAATGCTTTAAATAAAATTTTAAAACATCAGGCAAATCGTGCAACTCAGTTTGTTTTTCATACTACTTCTTAAAATCATGGAAAGAGAAATACAACCAACTGATTAAATACTTAGCAAGTACCTGCAAGACCTACAATCGAAGTTGCCCCATGAAGAAGGGGCAGTTTAAACAGAGGAATAAGCTGAAACACTTGTTCCCAATGCTGATGCTGTGTGAGTGCAAGACTTTTTCACAAGCAACCAGAAGTTAAGCATTTCATCTTGTTTTCAATAGAATAATTTAGGCAGATTTAAACCTAACTTCTTCAGTCTTCATTTAGGGAGTCATAGGTGTGTATGTACATATATACACAAACATTTCCTCCAGATATTTTTTGGATTGATCCAACTACAACTAAAAAAATACATTTTCAGTCAGCTCCCAAACTGAAATATAAACTGTGTGAATTCAACATTTTCTCCTCACAGAGTATGGGGAGGACTCCAAGCTTCACAGATCATGTTTTCTTAATTCTAGTCAGACCTGGAAGTCACAGGCTTTCTTTCCTGCTCGTGCAGTCTCCTGGACTAACTGTCTTCCCTGTCATCTTCCCTGTCACTCCCTTTCTCCATCTAGATTGTAAAATTTGTCCTGGTGACTTTAAAAGATCAGCTTGGGACAACCATAAGAAAATATTTTAGGGATGAATGGCAAACATATTCTAAATATATACATAGTTTTAAAATACGTGATGCTGTCACATACCTACAATAAGCGTGATGCCCATGCTGAGGGAGCTAACCCACGCTGTTAAGCCACGACTTTGATTAAACTCTTCAAGCCATTCCATGTTGAGTATTCCAAGGGCCATTTGGGAACCCATGATGAGTATGTGCACAAGGAAAGAGGAAAGTACAATCATCCAAGCCCATCCTCCATCGATGTTTGGATTAGGTTTAATTGGCTTACTTGCAACTTTTGAGTCATCTCCAAAATCATATCCAATATCCTCTCGACTAGCATACATTTTCTCCACAGTATTCTGAAGCAAATGCAGTAAATACCTAAAAATACATACAAAATAATGAGATTTTGTAGTTTGGTTATGGTGAATGCCATAAATCACTATCATATTTCACCACTGTAGTTAGTGCAGTTGTAGTGAATATTGTGACTTCATTGTTCAAATGTAAAATGCTCAGAAAATCATCTAATTAATTTATTTCTTTGTGTAACTTGTTATCATGGCTGTCTATGCAGGAGTATTTACAGGCTGACAGTAGGCTGCATTATTTCCATTACTATATATTTTACTTACTTTTAGGTGGCTGAGAGCCCTCACTCTTCATGAGTTGACTGTGGCCACAAAAAAAGATTGGTCTCTCTCTGTATATTACTTCTCTGTGTCACTTTCTGCTGTCCCAGTAAGATGATGTGCCTTTGTGTTCAAGTTCATAAAGCTTAGAGTAAAGTGAAATCCTGAAGCAGCAAGTAGATGAAGTTACCACATCTTTTCAGAGGAAACCCATTTGGGGATGTATTTCTTCCTTAGCCGTGGAAGAACAAGAATGAAGACAGCAAAAGATAAGGAATTCAGATTCTTAATTTTCAAAATGTTTTGCTTACATAAATCACAATGAGGCAATTGTTAATGCCTCTCTGGAAAGCTTTTTAATAGAGTCAACGTGACAACAGTTTGCTATTATGCTTTCAGTTTCCATTGTATTAATCCTTAGAATCCTAATAAAAACAAAGCATTCTTCCAAATTAATGTCAATGCCTATCAGAATCAAACTGAGTGGCAGAGTTACATGCATAGGTGTACATAGGATCAGGTCACACTAACTTTATTTGATTACTTTGATTTATTCTGTTGTTACTCTAAGTGAAAATTGCAACACAAGGTGAAAATGTCAAAACCACTTTTAACTGATTAACAGTCTAGGTGCATAATCCAGTTTTCCCTCCATCTGATTTCTGCTGCAACAGATTCAAATCTTACCCAACTGTGGAGCACCACATAGGTTTCCATGGAGACTAGAAATGCAATGATACAAATTACCAGAGATGGTAATTTTTTGTCTTCTTTTCTTCTCCAGAGAAATAAAAAGAAACATCAGCTTCAGGACAGTGCAAAAGGAAAAAAGTTATCAAAAATTGTTTTTAAAAGCTCCTTATGTCTTCTGTGAGCTCTCAGAATGTGTGCCTCTGGGCTGGCTCCTTGCTGCTGCAAACAGGCAGTGAACAGACAAACCCAGATTCTGTACCAACTGAAAATTTGTCTTTAAATACATGAGTACATTTTGCTTCTCAAGTTATTACCTTTCCAAACTGTTTTACTTTTTTTCTTATTGCTAGATAAACACACAGAAGGGCCTGGGGCATTCCACAGTAGTCCATAGCTGGAGTCAGAGCTGGCCAGTCCCAGACACCAGTGAACACCTGTTGATAGGTGCAGCCTCTCCAGCCTGGCTGCTGCCTAAGTCCCCTTTGTACTCAAGTGCCACCTGACCCTTCCTTGCAGTGCAGGCAATCATGTGTAACCAAGGGCAGCTCGAGCAGGTAGGTTCTCCCAAGAGCACACCCATCTGCCTCATAAGTGAGCTGCAGCTAACAGATGTTGCACTCCTGGTGCCAAACCTTTCAGAGATGGATGTTCTATAGTGACTAAGTTGTCATTAGCACTAACTTGGCCATGAGAGGTATTGGTGACACATTGAGGAAGAACAAAAATTGTGCACATTTAACACTTGTTGCACAGGCAGATAAGCTGAGATCAATTGATGAGTTGCCAGTGGAAATGGATACTGAAATGCCTTCCAGGCTTTTCCTTTCCAAACTGGGAAACAAAGAATGGGCATAGTGCTTAGAGGTCCTGCAGGGTGTCTGAGGCAGGACGGGCAGCAGGGGAACAAGTCAGAGCCATGTGGTGGTGCAGACTGGCTTTTTGACCATAAAAGGACAGCCTGGTCACAATTATTAAATTATATTATTAATTAAATTAAAGAGGACAGCCTTAGTCATAATTATACCTCAACCTTCCTCTGCAAAAGGTAGGTCTTAAAGATGACATCTCAACCCTGTCCTAATAACATACTTGGAGCCAGATCCTCTGTTGCTGTAGGTTACAGGACTACTTCCAGAGGATTCAGCCCACTCACAAGGCAGAGACACACTAGGTGCAAAAAGGTGATAAACACAGTGAATAATCATGCTAATGGGAAATAATGAGAAGAGGCAGAATGAAGGAAAATCACAAGCTGTTGCACATGCTCTGCATAAGATTGATGAAAATGTATGAGGGATATTACAGTGCATCTTAGATAATGGAATACAAAATTATGTAACTGAAGATTCAGAGTCAAGATTAAATGTAAAGGCTCACCTTTCTGTCTTATACTTTTGAGTGGTTTTGTGCACACCTGAATCCTCATACTGGATTCAAAAAATTTCTTCTTTGGAGAGGAAATAGGCACATCTTTTACATATTTTAAATTATTTGAAGAAAAATAATTGATATTGAGCTGCAAAATTATGACACTCCTCTTTGCAGTCTTGCTGACAGAACTGGCTTAGATTGAGTAGATGCAAGTTAATGTCATGCTTGTATCAACCCCCACAAATCTTCAGAAAATGCATATTCTTTTCCATTTGAACTGAATTCTTACTTATTATTACTTTCATACCATTAACCTTTCACTTAGGTCGCAAGTTCAGAGTGAATACACTCAAAAGCAGAGGAGACCATCTCCAATAACTGTTGCTATGAACATATTATATGTTTCTCTGTGTGTAAGCCTTCTGATCATTTTCCCATGGGAGAACATACTTTTGCTGTCTTTTACTCTGTATAAGCTTTCTGTAAACAAGGTGTCTGTGTCTGTTCTTCAAGGACATGGAATTGGTTGGCCTCCTCCTACCTATGAGGAGACTGAACTGAAATTACTTTATCTTTCTGATATTGTAAACTATTCGCATACATTCCCTGGACGAAGCAGCAGCAGGAGCATGGAAATTGCTCTCTGCTGAGCAGATATAGAAAAATATTAGAATTATAGAGTCATTTTAATAAATCATGTAAGCCTTCTGAAATTGTCGTCAAGAGTCTTTTCTTCTATGTATGGACCACGATGATAAATAACTGCACAAACTCTCAGCCTCTGGATAAAGCAAGGATTGGATGCCTGGATCCCCTCCCCAGGGCAGACTGATCATCCCATGGCCTGCTGCACCCAGGAGAAAGGCACATACCTGCCTTCAACCTTCTTCCCACACAGCACTGCCAAGAACAGGCTCATGAAAGGCAGAGGAGCCAAATGAACTCTTTACAATTGTGAAATCTTAGAGAAACTGTAATGAAAGTGACAGCAGCTGATGAAACCAGCCAGTTTCCCCAACAAGCAAGGCAGGGAAGACCCACTCACAGTAACAGTGTTTGAATACAGCTCCTCAGAAAGAATTTTGTTTAAAAGCAGGAGAATCTGGATTATTATTTGGTCACCTGGAAAAGAACGAGATGATTTTTTTTCCCAGAAAACCTTTTTAGATGCTTTTTATATGCACACAAAGTATGCAGAGCTCTTAGAAAAATGGCCCAAGCATTAGTGCCTGAGAAGATGCTGAGCTTTTTTGAAAACCTGACTCATGAGCTATTTTAGGGACAAATGCAGGTGCTGTAATAAGACCTAAGTTAGCAGCAAAATACCCAAGTTCCATGTACCATCAGTGGAGCTATGGCTCTCTAGCTTGTAGTTCAACTAGATCACTGAAAAACATCTGCTCTTGCTATAAAAAGTCCATACGATGAATAATTTACATATATTGGGTCAACTTCCTCCAGCATTTGACTGCTTTATTGTTAAAAATTATGGAATAAAATTGTACTTTAAAGGTAGTTCCAATGGATAGCTCATAAATGCATTATAACTAGTAATGAGTTTTACTTTGTAATATTCCCAGTAAACATGTCACATGTAATTGTTTGGTTGCTGAAGGCACACAGAGGAAACATTGCTAAAAACATGGTTTATTTTGGTTGTCATATGTTTCGACAGTCTGACTTCACCTTGCTAACAGGCCAAGCACTTCAGCTGTCAGCAGCTCCACGGCGATGTGGACACCGGCCACCTCTGCCAGTCAGAGCCCCAGTGCATAAAATTGCGTGCCCAGAAAGGAACACAAAATCCGGGAAATTAAATGCTTAAAAGGCTAAACTAATTGCCAGGGTCACAAGTTTGCATAAAGTCGGCAGCAGTTCCGTTCCCAGACCGGGGGTGCTGCCCTGCTGCCCGTCCCTGAAGGATGTTTCCCAAGCCCTGCTCAGGCGGCCCCCCCGGAGACCCCTCGGTGCTGCTGTGCCCCGGTGTGACCCACGCGTGGTGTCCCGTCCCCGGGCACAGCTCAATTGGCTCAGATAGTGGACAGTTTTCTCTCCTTGTTCCCAAGGGCTTGGGAGCTTGCATCAGGCGTGCACTTCTATTTTGTACAGGCTTACAGCCCGTTTCGGGAGCAGCCCGAAGGCAGGGGATGTACTTTTTTCTCCCAAGAGAACAGCTTTGGGAGCTTCACACGCGACGCCTTCCCAGCACTCCGCTTCACCTATGCGAAGCAGAGCTGGGGCGGGGACAGCCGCCACCGCCCGGGCCGCGGGGCTGCCACGGGCACAGTTCAGCAGCGGCTGTCGCGCAGCCCGGGGCCAGGGCAGGGGTTCNTACCCCGCTGCGGCAGCCGCGCTCCTGGCCCCCCGCTCCTCCGAGGGGCCGCCGCCCCCGGCCCCGGGAGCCCCGCGCCGGGACAGCCCGGGACAGCCCAGCCCAGCCCCGCACAGCCCAGCCCAGCCCAGGCGCCTCTGCCGCAGGCGGCGCGACCGCTCCGCGTTCCCCTCCCGCTCCGGTGCCGCTGCCGCTGCCGTGTGGTGGCTCCGGCTCCTCCCGAGGTACTCACCGCGTCGAGCTCCGCCAACGCTGCCGTCCCTGAGCGCCTCGGCGCCCAGCCCCGCTCTCAGCCCAACCCGCGGCGCTGCTCCGCGCCCCGGGACCCCGGGGGCTGCTGCGGGCTCCGGTGTCCACCTGCGCCCGGCTCCGCTCAGCGCCCGCGCCAGCTCAGCCTCGCCCGTGTTCGCCGCCCTGGGGTTTATTTTCCATAGGAGTGCGGCACCGGTCTGGGGCCGCCTGCCCCCCAGACAGCTCGTCCTCTGCACCGCCTTGTCTCCATTCTCTGCAATTTCAAATCTCCACGCTCTTTCATTCCTGCGATACCGGCTAATTCTGGTTTGGCGGAGCAGATTTGCAATCCTCTCACATGCACACTCTTGTGGCTGAATGAAGTTTATTGCTGCACAGGTTATTGCCGGAAATTTACATCCCAGAGAGCTGGAGGACATGATCCAGTAAAATCAGCCAGTATCGAGATTTTAACGGTCGTTGAATATGTTTATTTCAGAGTGGCTGGTTGAATTTATGTATCCAAACCACCCTGACAATGCAGCTTGGGAAGTTGCACTGTATGGTACCTTATTTGCACAATAAATAAATTTCAAAAATATTTCACCCTTTGGAGAAGAGCTGCAAAAATACATTACTTTTTCAGACCAGTATCCACTCCTCAGTTGGATCTTTCTAAGTAACCTGACTAATGAGGTTTACATTCTGCAATTCGTTGTTCTATTTGCAGTGAATATACCCAGGCTAAGGTGACTGTATGCCACCACACATAACTTTCATTCTCAGAGACTTTTGATGTCCTGGCAGTGCATTGAGCAGTTTAAATGAAGGCTGTTCAAGAAGACAAAAGAAGTATCTTGAGAGAAGACAAAATGAGGAGAGGTCAACAGGAATGTTTTAGTTGTGTTACACATACTGCCAATGTGCAAAACATTGCACAGAATCTGTTAGAGAAGAAACGGTCTGAAGAGGGTTAAAATATTAATTTGGAGCTTTTAAAATAGTTTTTTCTACATTTTTCCTTGACTCTTTCCTCCATCTAC
Source organism: Leptocoma aspasia (assembly GCA_013399835.1). Classification (NCBI taxonomy): domain Eukaryota; kingdom Metazoa; phylum Chordata; class Aves; order Passeriformes; family Nectariniidae; genus Leptocoma; species Leptocoma aspasia. The sequence goes on from VXAX01002352.1 coordinate 913,495, forward strand.
TGACAAATGCAAGTCTGATCTGTTTTTTTCATTTAAAAAATGTGCTGTTCCATTATGGAACTAATTTATCAAATATATCAATATGAAAGACTTCTGTCTGGGTTGGGTTCCAATGTGTGGCAGACTATGAATTATTGCTAGAGCTTCAGTCTTTACCTAAAACTTATGCTACTTTGCATTGTAGTCTTCAAAAAGATATCCTTTTCCAGAATAAATTACTAGATTCGTGTCAGAGACTTGTGATTTGGTTTATTTATGTCTCCTTCATAAACAAAACTAGATTTCTACTTTAAAAGACTGTAATGATGCATTGCAAATGTGTGTCATTCCACAGTACACGTGTTCCCTGGTTATTTCATCTTTTACAATAATACCTTTCCCAACAGTGTATGTGCACTGGTATCCCAGAATTTAATTTATAACTTGGCATTAGCTTTTTGACTGCAGTCTGGTTTCTTAAAAGGCTTAATGCTAGGGGCTTGGCACTTGAAATTTGCTGCTTATCAACTAGTGTTACTGCTCAAGTTTGAGACACACTTGGATTTATTAATTACCTACCATGATAACATTCTTTATTAAGTCTGCCACAGAAACAGATTTGACTGGTTGAATACCCAGTGCCTAAAGTACCTGAGGTGCTGCCTATGTGCCTAAATCCTTGTGCCAACAGAGATTTGATCCAATGGAGAATTCACTCAGCTGTGTCATACTGCCTCAGCAGTTTTGGTTCATATACCACAGTGGTTCTGGGCTATAGTCTTGGATTTTTGTTGTCCCTTGGGAGATGAGTATGTGTGGATCTACTTGAATTGTAGCCATTAAACTGTGCATGTCGAGCAGCAAGAGTACGAATTATGTTCAGTAAGGAAAAAAGTCCATTTTGTAAGAATGGAGAAGACAATCCTATGGTATCAGAAAAAGTCTGCAATTTTTAGCTGAGAAGAATAAGGTGCCTGATCCCGTAAAATAAGAGGTAAACACAGTCTGACAGACTCTGGTGCCTTAGAAATCTTAACTGTGTAAAATATTTAGATGGCAAGCAGAGTAACCCCAACTGAAAAGGAAGGATGTTTTATTTGTCCCTTAAACATAAAGGTAATTAGATGTCATAATATAACTTAGAGGGAAAGAGGAATGGAGGGAGAGAGGAAAGAAGGCAGAAGCAGGAAGAATTGATAATTCAGTTTCCTTTACTGACTGGGGGTCACTGTGGCACTATAGTCCTAGAAGTGGTGGTTGGAAGGGATCTCTGGAACCACTGTGTCCAGCCTTCCACTTGAAGCAGGACTGTGAGCTGTGGTATTGCAGGTCAGTCATGGCCTTGCTTAAGCTGCCCTTGAAAGCCTTCAAGGATAGAGACTGGCCAGCCTTTCTGGGCAGTGTGTTCCTGTGCAGCACCAGCCATGCACAATCGCATGCATCCAGTCACAGCTCCAAGGACTCGGCTTTTCCTTCTGGTTCTGCCATTTGCTACTGCTGAGAAGAGTCCCACCCAATAAATTTTGCCACTCCCCTTTGGGTAGTTTTAGGTTGTTGTCAGACATCCCCTTATTTTCTTCTCTGCCAGGCAAACCAAGTGCAACTTATTTTAAATCTCTTCACAAGTTGTATGCTGTATTCCATTTACCAGCTCATCAGCCCTCTGTATGTCCCTCTCCTGTTTCTTGACATCCTTCTTGAACTGGGGAACCCCAAACAGGACACATTACCCCAGGTGTGGACTCACTATCCCTAAATAAGGAGGGATAATAATTTCCATTTATCTGCTGTCCATGCTCCCTTCCCAATGCAACTCAGACAGTGGTTCACTTTATTCATAATGAAAACACCCTGTTGGCTCACGTTCAGCTTAGTGTCCACTGTGACAGCCACATGCTCTTCAGCTGCTGCTGCTGCTCTGGCAGCCTGCACTGGTGCCTGGCACTATTCAACCCCACTTTTCACTCTTTGTCACACTTTGTAAGGTTTCTGTTGCCTCAGTTTTTAAGTTTCCCAAAGGCCTCTCAACTGGACCTCCACTGTTTGATTTGAAAATCACCCCTTCTAAGTTAGTATTGTCTGAAAATCTACTGCAGGTGCATCCTATATAATTATTCAAGCTAAAATCAAGGTAATGAACAATTCTAGCACCCATATTGACCCCTGTGTGTTCTGCTTGTACTGGTCACCAACTAAACATCACCCCATTGATTCCTATTCTTCAAGCCCAGGATTCCATTCACTTTTAACCCATCTCGCAGTTCGTTCATTCAGACCATACTCTTCAGCTTCAACCACTTGCTTAATCCCCATTGCTCAAAAGGGCAGCTGTGCTGCAGATCTCACAGACCATTCAGCCCTGTAGAAATGTGTACTGATAAAAAGTGCTATTTATCTTCCCAGCACTTTTCCTCTACTATTGCTGTAGTGCTGATCACTCTCCTCCCTAAAGCTCTCATTAAGCTGCCACCCTGCTTCCCATGAAGTGGTAGTGCTGCAGTGATTGATGAGGAAGGAAAGGTTTGAAATAGGAGCTTGGTTGCTGCAGCGCCAAGATACAGAACAGAAAAAAAATCCTTCTCCCAGTTTCGTTGAACCGCTGAACTTTTAACCAGTACAAAGTACCACCAAATTACCTGGCCAATTCTTCGTTACACAGTTACTCTTAAAAGGAAAGATAATTTATAGTATTTATAGATTTTGCCTCCTCTTTCTTCCATGAGCCTCTTTGGGTGACTGAAGGATTCTGTATATTTGCAAGGGCATATTATATTGGCGCTGGGTAAAAAGGTCAAAAGGAAAACAACTTAATATTATCATTTGGCATAGACACTGCACAGTGGTACAGCTTTCTTACAACATCCTAAAAGCTTGTGCCCTCTCTTAATTTTGGTAACTCCAGACTGCTAAATAGAAATAATGCATATTTTCTTCTTTTCCCACTGCCTGTCTGTGGAGAATCCTTGGTATCTTTGGTGGATTCACCACAGAACAACATTAGCAAACAATACTCTGAGCAAGTATGAACATTTACAGCAATTCCCCCGCCTACTGCCATGATAGCTGCAGAATCTTACTCAAAGGGGAAAGAATGAACTAATTTGCTATCTTCAGTTCCTGCAATACTGAGGATAGGCCATGGGAATGGAATTCAAAAGTAGAGGAAAAAGCAACATTCTTATCATTTCTGGCATGGAGATTTCCATTTGGAGAATAACTACTTGTCTTTTCTGTCTTCTCTCTTCTCTCTCCAAGAGCTGATGCATTATAGCAGCTACAGATACAGGAGGTCCTGTCCAATTTCCTTAGATCCTTTAGAAGGACAGTGCAGAATCATAGAATGGTTTGTGTTGGAAGGGACCTTAGAGATCATGTAGTTTCAAACCCTCTCCTGTGGTTAGGAACACCATCCACTAGATCAAGTTGCTCAAAGCCCCATCCAGCCTGGTCGTGAGCATTTCCAGGGATGGTGCAGCCACAGCCTCTCCGGGCAACCTCTGCCAGTGCCTCACCACCCTCACAGGGAAGGTGATTCTTTGTAGTATTTAACCTAAGGCTACCCTCTTTCAATTAAATTGCATGAAAAACACTCTGTGTATCCTGTGAGAAATGTGAACATTTTCTGGACTGTATTAAAAGAACCAAAGGATGTTTCTCAGCAGCTGGGGATGCTTCAAAGGTTAACAGTCCTGCCTCAGAGTGGAGAGGCTATTTTATCAGTTACTTGTTAAGATTCATATTAGAGGTTCCCCCAGCAAAACTGAGTATTGCCTCACATCTTGAGAGATTGGAGTCAGGTTCATCTTGCCACAAGAAATGCAGCAAGAATGAAGGGAGAAAGTGAGCAGGAGCAGGATACTGAGTTGGAGAACAAGCCTAAAGAGCTGGCAGGGTACATTGGATGGGTAGGAGTAGGTAGGGTGGCTGCTGCTTGTGAACCGAACTGCTGCCACCCACACACTTTTAAGTTCTTCAGTGGCAGCAGCAACAGCAAAACTACATTTCCATGTTGTAGATAAAGATGTCCAAAGGAAAATGTGTGTTCTGCAACTCATTATAGTTACTTCCCTGACTCAGAAAGTCACAGCACAGGAGGAATGACACTTGCTCACAAAACAAAAGAAGAGATGATAAAACAGTCCCTTTTTGCAGTGTTATTTAATTTCAGCTTTCCACGTTAGCAATCAAAGTTGTATATTGAGAAGGGAAAATAAACTATCTTATCAAGAAAAATCCTATTAGTCCTAAGTGCAATTGCAACACTAACGTGTTTTGCACACGGTGACATCTCGCTTTTCTGGTTTAAAATGTGTGAGCATAAGGGTGTGGCTGCAGCTGGCTGAACATCTGAAGTACTGAGTGAGGAGAGAGAGCTTGGGGCCTCTGACATGACTCACACTGGCACTGCAGTCACTTCCTCCGGGTCAGACTTGGGCAAGGAAGAGATCTCAGAGCATGCAGTGCATGACTTGGTTGTGGGTTGCACCTGTTGCAAATATACCAAATTAACTCCAAATTCCAGCATGGTCAAATTAGCACTGAACTAGGCAATATAAATTCAAGTATTTATTTCAGTGGTACCAAGGCTATGTCTGATTTTCTGGCACTCAAATCACAGTATTAAGCTGTGTGCAGTAGCTTTCTAAATTTTTGCTCTTGAAATGTTTTACTCCAGTGGGTATGAAGTGAATGTTTTGCATGTGTCTAGTGCAAACCGATAAATTTGGGTTTGCTGCAGATTATGCATAAAGTTTAAAATATATACCTAGCTTTGTTCTCTAGTTTTCTTCATGCTTATCTTGACAGACATTTTGGTCAAAAGAATCTTCTGATCTGTAAACATTTTGAAAGCATAATATAAACCAGCATTTATGCTTGCAAACATTGAGTTTTTCTGAGATTGATTTGAACTGTGTGATTTTCCTTTCTGTTTCCCTTTTTATTTGCTGTAGCACCACTGCCAAAGTATTACATTCTTTATAAACAGTTTGTAAAATACCAAAACTTTCATGAAATCCTAACAAAACATTGTAATAACTTGATTTGGGTAAAATTCCAAAGCAATATATTTTCAGAAAAGGTATTTTTGAGCACCAGGACAGCAATGGTGTTACGATTCATGGGAACAGAGCAGGTAAACAATGATTAGAGACAGAAGGAGACACATACACTGTCCTCTACCGAATTGAGAGCTATAAATATTTCAGCCAAGTTACAGCAGGTGACTTCCTCAGCTCACAACTAAACTGCAGTGTGCCATTAGTGGCTCATATCTCATAAGGTCATCTCCAGCAGTACCTGAAACAGGGATTTTCACGTTGTGTGAAGCTGCCAGGGTGTGCTCTGTGTTCTGCTGCTGTCGTGCTCTCCACAGCTGCATGGGCTGTTCTGGAGAGCTGGAGTGTGACTGATCTCCACTAGGCCAAAAAACCCCAGAGATCCTGCAATGGAGATCCCTGTGACAGCTCAGCCAAAGCTATTTGTACAAAAGCTGCCATTATGTGTCTAAGACAGAGCCATTCCTTCCTTCTCAGTAACTGTTCCAATATAATTTGCTTGTTTCACTGGGGTTTTTTCAGTCTCTGTCTGCACAGTGGCTCATACAGTCAATAACTACAGTTTTCCCTAAACAGAGATAGAGAAGAGGAATGTATTATTAAATTGCCTCCAGTTCCTTAGAAAACTTAAATAAATATAAACAGGACTGCAGAATAGAAATCTATTTAATGGGATTTTTTATTTGTGAGCATTTTATAAACTTCAGAATTAAATTCAAACATTGTATTAAGGCCTGGTTTATGTTTCCTTGTTAAGTTTTTGTTCTTGAACCATAAACAGAGGGCTTCCTTTGAAATCTATACGAGCACAAACTGAACAGTAGTTGCCTTGTGCTTAGTTTGTCTGTGTCACAGTATAAAAAAATATTTAAGAACTTTTCAAGGTCACTTAAACTTCCAGTGCTAGATTATTGCTTTGACAATTGACATATTTACCCCTCTCAGCCTTTCTTCTTTACTCTTTCTGCAGTGGGTTTTAAATGAAAGTAACATTTCAGCTTTTGATTATGTGCCATCCATGGCTGTCCTTCAGGTACTGGGCATCCTGTGCCCACTGTCCAAATGACCTTACAAATGCATCAGAAACTTGGTCCTGCTCAGTACTCTGAGCTAAATCAAGTGTCTCATGTTTCTGTGGGCTGGGGCAGTTCCCACACGTTCTGTGGGCACACAGACACCAGCTCTTGCTTTCTTACCCTACCACAAACTGTAAACCAGCAGAACCGTGAGTCCAGAGGACTGAAAGTGACAGATACTTGTGTGGATATCACGGAGTGGATCATCAGGGTATTTAGGTGAAATAGAAACATCAACACTGAACAGTTACTGTCAGATTGTCTTTGGGGAGGTGAGACTTCTCTGAGCTTCTGAGATAGAGGGTGACCTGTTGGGTGGGAGAAATCATGCTCTGATTTCTAAGGAAGTAGTGAAAATGACGCAGCACCTGTAGGAATATTCTGCATCCAATATAAAATGGAAAGTATAATATGCTAATTTTGTTTCATTATCAAATTAGTAACTATTACAATTTCTGTTACTTTTGCTATTTATTTCAGGCATTTTAATAAATATCTAACATCGATATCTAAAGAAATCAACATGGTGTAGTATTGATTCCAGAAAGTAACCTAGCAGCAATGAAATTTTAGATTTCGGGTCTTTAGTATTCTTAGGAGTTACTTCGTATTCGATAATATAATGAACTAAATTGCTCGGGGTTTTTTTCCCCCCAAAACTTGACATCACTGCTTTAAATGGTGCAGAATGAAACTGTTTGCAAAATCTGCCCAGCAACAAGAGCTGCTCTCTCTCCCTCTAGCGGAGGATAATAAAATAATTTTCTTTCCATTTTTCTATATGTAAATGGTCAAACAATGCTGTCAGAGCTTGAAAGCTTTTCTGAACAAGAATATATAGTAATTTTATTTAATGTATAACATCAATATTATATGAATAGCATTTTAATTTGATATGTTTTCATATTAATACTTTTTTGCAAGTGCACTATTTTTAAAATGATTCTATGGATAATTTAAAAATGATTCTATCTATTCAGTAAAGATTAAAAATAGCTCCGTCTCAGAAGTATAATACAGCATGCTTATGTTGAACTGAGCAGCTTGCTTGTTGGCATTTGCCAGATTGATCCTCAGTTTAAAAAACATGTACTTAAGTTATAAACTTTCTATTTTAATCCAAATGTTTTCAGCATTTGTGGTGTTCACCTTAAAAGAAGGAGAGTGCCACAATACTTGGATGTGATGTGTATCCTCTTTTTCATAATTAGATGCTACAATCTACTGCTTTGTTTCAGTCTCCTAATAAACAAATTTTTAAAGAATGGCATAAACATCTTCCAAGTATTTAGTATTCATTGCAAGTACAAACTTCTTATGCAAGTAAAGATTTACAGGACTAAATCTATAATTAGGATTCTAGAAAATACTTCTTATGTATTAGTGATTAAATAAGATGTGCATCTAATTATTCTACTTCTAGTTTCCAAAGTACACCAAGACCATTTTTTCTTGGCTAGATTCCTATTGCTGTTTTCACGGGAAAGTTTAATTTCTTACTCTGCTGTTGAGCTTCTTTTTAGCATATTTTTCTATTTTGTGTTTTTGTTATCTCACTTTCTCTATTAGTACTTTTCTTTCCCTTCATTGTTGCCATATAAAACTTCACACAGGTAGGCGGGGGAGCTGTCAGCTCAAGAGAATCTGAAAGACAATGCACATGTAGATAACTTCAGAGTCTTCATCTTTCAGGGAGAGGCACTTTCCCACCTTCAAGTCACTATCTTGCACTGTGTGTCACTGAGAGCATTCCACTTCCATTTCATTTGTTTGTGTATTTGTTGTTCGTACCAAGTCACTAACGGGTAAAAAGCTACTTGAGAAGAAGTGTTGCATGACAGCTCTGTCTGGGTTGCCACCACCTCATTCAAATACCAGCAGAAAGTAGATCTCATAGAAAAGAGGGAGAGCTTTTATTTTCTTGTATGGGGGAGTGACTCCAAGACTTGTGGTGTGTCTTAATGAGTCACTTAAGTTGTAATTGCTTTAAGTAGCACAGAAACTTAGAGAGGGGGATGGAACAGTGTGCAGAGAGATGATACAGGAGAGATGGCAGAGATGTCAGTGTGGACTCCTATCCGTAGCTGTAATTTTCCTCCAGCATGAGTGGAGCCAGAGGGATGTATGGGACCTCTTGTGCTTTAGTGGCTGCTGCAGCAGCTCTGCATCTCTGTCCAGATAGAGATGGGCTGACGAAAATGCATTCCAGACTCTGGAATCTGACAAACTTACCGGCTCGGTTAGTTTGTGCTGGTTTAGGGAGAGTGATGGAGAACAAAAAGCAGAGGAGCAAAGTGTGAAAGGGACATTTGTTCAGTCACTGTTTTTATTATCAAATGGAGAGAGAGAAGTAAGAGATTGCTGGACAGGATAACG
>VXAX01002352.1:922066-959733 GCA_013399835.1 Leptocoma aspasia
GGGGCCGCTGTGGGGCCGCTGTGGGGCCGCTGTGGGGCCAGTGTTCCCCGCCATCCCGCCCTGGGGCCGGTGCTCCCTCAGGCGCGGCGCCATGGCGGACCCGCCACGCCAGGGGGCGCCGTGGCGCAGCGGCCGGGCCGCCTCAGGCGGGGNTTAGTACTTTTCTTTCCCTTCATTGTTGCCATATAAAACTTCACACAGGTAGGCGGGGGAGCTGTCAGCTCAAGAGAATCTGAAAGACAATGCACATGTAGATAACTTCAGAGTCTTCATCTTTCAGGGAGAGGCACTTTCCCACCTTCAAGTCACTATCTTGCACTGTGTGTCACTGAGAGCATTCCACTTCCATTTCATTTGTTTGTGTATTTGTTGTTCGTACCAAGTCACTAACGGGTAAAAAGCTACTTGAGAAGAAGTGTTGCATGACAGCTCTGTCTGGGTTGCCACCACCTCATTCAAATACCAGCAGAAAGTAGATCTCATAGAAAAGAGGGAGAGCTTTTATTTTCTTGTATGGGGGAGTGACTCCAAGACTTGTGGTGTGTCTTAATGAGTCACTTAAGTTGTAATTGCTTTAAGTAGCACAGAAACTTAGAGAGGGGGATGGAACAGTGTGCAGAGAGATGATACAGGAGAGATGGCAGAGATGTCAGTGTGGACTCCTATCCGTAGCTGTAATTTTCCTCCAGCATGAGTGGAGCCAGAGGGATGTATGGGACCTCTTGTGCTTTAGTGGCTGCTGCAGCAGCTCTGCATCTCTGTCCAGATAGAGATGGGCTGACGAAAATGCATTCCAGACTCTGGAATCTGACAAACTTACCGGCTCGGTTAGTTTGTGCTGGTTTAGGGAGAGTGATGGAGAACAAAAAGCAGAGGAGCAAAGTGTGAAAGGGACATTTGTTCAGTCACTGTTTTTATTATCAAATGGAGAGAGAGAAGTAAGAGATTGCTGGACAGGATAACGTAGTAATGTCCTCCCACACACCAGCCTGTAGAGGTTGTTTTCCCAAATGCTTATTGCTTTCCTTTCAGTGTAATAAGAATGCAATGAACATTGTTTTTTGAAAGAGAGCGAGGGTGTGGGCTCCCAGGCGTTCATTCGAGCCAGCTGTTCACTTCGCCCTGGTTTCAAAATGGACTCGAGCTCCAGTGGCTGGTGCTGCCGGTGGCCCAGGCAGATTTTGGAGGTGTTGGTCCTGCTGTTGCAGCAGCTGCAATGGAAAAAACCAAACTAGTAAATGTTCTTTAATCTAAATCAGCTGATTGTCTGTAGAGTTGCTATAATAGGGAATGCAAATATTATTTTAATACAACTTTGTTATATGTTAAGGAAGTAAATGATTGTTAACCTCTACAAACATCATTTTAGAAGCACTTTTTGTTTGTAATCTGAAATGTTAATGTGCTCCTGACACTGGGATGATGATGATTTCTGCCAAAAGACAGGTGCACTGTCTTTTAGGTTAAATATTGCAGACTCTCTTCTTAAGCTTTTACTCAAGAAAGGAAGGTTTATTCAGCTTACACTATTACTGGCCTGACTTTTCTGCCACTTAGTATCTTTTAATGTATTTCTCAACAGAAATGTACTGCGGCTCTAATGAGAAGTTATAATTAGTTTTAATGAGGCTTCCTGCAAGGAGCAGTGACCACAACGTTTTACTGTCCCTAAAAATAACGATGTTCCGGCGCCTCCGGCAGCCCCTTCCCCCGCTATCCCGCTATGAGGCCGGTACTCCCAGCGGGGCCGCTGTGGGGCCGCTGTGGNGGCCTCGGCCGCGGTTCGTGCCGGCCGGGAGCAGCAGCTCCGCAGGGTACGGCAGGTGCTGACGTGACGTGACACACCGGGCAGGCGGTGCGGGGCGGGAATGACGCCGGTAACAGCGCAGTGGCAGCGGGTCACGCTGGGGTCTGAACACCTTATGGGTTCTGAAAGTTTAATTATTTGGCAAGTATACATTGGGTTTTCTTAATATTTATTTTATGTACTTTCACTAAGATCCATCTGAAAATATTGCTACTTCAGATGTAGCAAATTATATTAAAAATATTTTAAATCCTATATTAATTTCTCTCACGCTATTGCCAATTTACTGAAGTCTTGATGGGCTGTTTAAGTAAGCCCACTATAACGGGGGCTTACTGTTCAACACATAATTAGTCTATATCCTTGAAATTCTACAAAACTTTGCTGCACTAAATAGCAGCTGTTAATGCTTGCTGAGTATCTTTCATATGCACGATTCATAGTACTTTACAAATCATTAAAACGTGACATTGTTTCACAAACAATGCCACGTTCGTCACAGAGGAGCCAAGAAACTCTGGGAGCAGACTGATGAGAAGACAGCAAATAATGAGCTCGTCCTCTGACCCCATTTTGATGCCTCTTTGACCCAAAAAGCGAGTAGTGCTTGATAGGCAGGCAAGGCTGATAATCGGGGCCTCTAAGGAGGTTAGAAATTGCATGCAGGAAACCTTAGAATCTCTGTTTTCACATCAGGCTCAGAAAGCTATGCATGGTTTTGATATTTACTGAAATACACCTGACATCTGTTAGAAAGGAGGGATCCTAGCTGTCAGCTGCACTATTCTGAGACTAGAGAATTCTGTACAGCAAGTACATACAAAGTCTGACCTCTGTGTCAAATTACCCTGGTCTTTCTCCCTGCAGTGCTTCTGGAGAGGTGGGGAAGCTTCTGGGTCTCACCACTGACCTTATCCTCACCTTTTAAGAAAAAATGTTGTGGACTAAGTAGGAACACTACAAAATGATGAGGTCTTCATTTTCTGGAGTTACAGCAGCCTTATAAAACCAAATCTAATCTTACTCTGCCAATAGCCAGCTGCAAGCCCTCATTACTCTTTCCAGGGTTTAGCATCAAGGCCCTTGGCCTGATTCTGCCAGAGCTCCAGGCAATTTTAGATAACTGCTCTCACAATATCATTTGTCAGACCAAGGTTTTGGCTTACACAAGATCAGAAGGAAAAACAGTTATCAAATGCATTGCTAAGTCGTGGTTCCAGTGGGAGAACACAGGGAAATAAAAGTGTTACTAAATCTTTCAAATGTTACATTATTTTAAGTCATTTCACCCTCAGTGTTCTTCACAAATTACTGAAGTTAATTTAAAAACAGAAGGAAAAAACGTACCCATTAGTAAAAAATGGTTTTTGAAATATTTTAATTATAGTAAGTAATTAAATAAATTGGGAAAAGCCTGTATTGTGTAAATGTGTATGCTGACCATGAAAAGTGCCAGTGTGTATATATAAAGTCTCACGATAAAGAGAGGTTTCAGTATTGCCCATTGCCCAGGACCAAGGTCATACCAAGTTAACCCAGGACACTGATCCTGCAGTGTTAGACGAGTATGTGCTGAGGCAGTGAGCTGGACTTTTCACAGCATAGTGCATTTGGGACATGCAGTAATTTGGGACATCTGGGGCTAAAACCACACAGGGCATTTTTCTAGGGCTTTTTTTCATATGTTTAGAGAGCTAGATTTGTGTTTAAAGTTGCTACCTATTTTAAGTTTCTTGTTTTTTAATATGTTAGAGGTTTTATGTCCAACTGCTTTCTTCTTTCTGAACTTCTGGCCTCTTTCAGATGTTTCAAATTTGACACCTAAGAATTGAGATGCTAATGACTTCTGATGCGGTGTGTTGTATTGTTAAATGTATCTTGATTTTGTGTTTCTAAGTGTAGGTAATGATTTTGCTTACAGGTAGCTGGAGTGGCCTGCAGCTGCTCCCCTGAAATCTGTGGGAGTCTTTTAGCTTTGACGCCAGCATGAGCTGGCTCTAACCTAGAGGCCATGCAGCTGGCTTTTACCATACTTAGCTGGGTATGAAATCATTGAATTAGTCAGAACAATGAGGAGGCAGCAGCAGAGCTGAAATTGAAGCTTCAAGGATCTGACTCATTCCGTTTCTGGCACAAGGAGGTGCAAATTGCACTTCCTGAATTTGCCGCACACCTACCAAACCCCAATTACAGCACACCCCAAATGCGCTGTGCTGTGAAAAGCCCTGCTCACTGCCTCAGCACAGAGCCATCAGCTAATTTGCCCTTGGCAGCTGCTGTTTTGTAGGATGTTAGCTGAAAGATGGCTGTGTGTTACTGTAACTCTCCTCACCAGTTCTGCAGTCTTAGCTCACTGTCACCCAGAGAGTCTGGCTTGTACCCTGAGAATCTTCAGTTGGACAACAACATGACAGAGCAGGGCCTCCATCCTCTCTGCTGGTCATAAGAAGCATATTGTCTACTTGGTTTTTTCCCCTCAGAACTAGAAATATTACAGCTTCTCAGGTGTGTTCTATCTGTTCCATCAACAAGAATAATTTTATTACTCCCATTTCATAAAATTATATCCAAAAAAAAAAAAAACCCAAAGCCAGCAAGCCCACTGTGGTCTTGCTGAAAGCATGTTGCAGCCCCTTCTAAGTCACAAGCGCTGTCTGAGAAGTATCAACAAAATGCAGTGGGTTGTAGCAATGTCAGTCTGATTCAGCAGGTACTTGTGCATGGAGACAGCCACAAGGTGTGCTCAGCATGAAGAACCAGCCAAATGAAATTCTGCCTCCTGATCTCTGGTGGTTGGAACAAAGGAGGAGCTTTCAAGAACAAGTCAGAGAAGATGGGAGTTTTTCCAGTGCCTGTGTCATTACACAAAATGTACTGGTGCAGATACCCCTGGTTGCTGCTGTTTTCTACCCAGGATACCAGCTTGCAGCTACCTATTTATGACTTATTGACAGCTAGCTTGGGGGAAAGGCTGTTGCCATTCTAAGGCTTAGGACCAAAATTTGCATGAAAAATATGGAGGTTTTTTGGTTGTTTCACACACGTTTTCCAGGCCACTTATGTTTTGTTTCCACAGTTAAAATTCACCATGTAAGTGAATTAGCTAATTAATATACATTAGAGATTCTCAAAATTACTAAGAGAGTCCCAGGAATGATTTTTCATTAAAGGTGAGTTTGTTTTTCAGTTACATAGTTATTTACATAAATTTATTTCTATAGCACGTAGAAGATGCTCTCTTGACCCTCCCTGGCCTGGAAGACCATATGACTCCATAAAAACAGCAGTGATTCAATCTCAGATGCAGAATTGAGTGATAAGCAGTGAGAATGGGTAGTGCTGATGTAGAAGGAGCCATGTTCTCTCAATCACATCCTTCATCTTGCTCATCTATACTTACCTTACCAAGTATTGACCTTGTAAGAATCAATCTATTTCCCATGGGCTATTATATTCCCTATTTCTCATATTGCTTCTAATATTCCATTATTAAAGCATTTTAAAATATTTCATTTCTGAAATATTTTTAGGCATTTTTAAAAAAATTTGTAACAATTTTGAAGTCTTGCCTTTGAGCTATTTAAGTTGTCTGAAGGGACAGCTGAAGTGACCTACGTGCAATTGAATAGTTTATATAGTTCATGCCATAAGAAAAACATCAAAAGATCTTAATTTTTTTCCTATTCTACCTGGGTGGAAGAAGGATTTTTGTAATGCTTTCAGAGAGGAATGCTAGAAAACATGTTGAGAACCCAGAGAATATTGACAGTGATAAAATATCGTCCCAAATAACAACAACAACAAAAAGACATTGACTGTGTATGTCCCCTTTTCTGTGAATCAGAGCAGCTAAACTGTGCACAGTATGTCTTAGGCTATTAACAGGTATTCTTTTTAGCACAACTAATTAATTAGGAGAATTACATTCTAAGTAAAGGGAGCTGAGATTTGTTACTTTTTCTGTTTATGTAAAATTTTAGGCCACACTAAACTTATGAGAGATGTGAGGTCGTTGTATTTATTACAATATTTATATCTCTTGCTATTACTTTTTGAGTCTGTGACAGCATAAAAAAACTGTAAGTGCCTCTAGCAGTACTCTAGAGGCACTTACATTCTAAGTATCCAAGGTACTTACATTCTACGTATGTAATGACATTCTAGACATTTTGGTTTCCAAGTAACTTCTCTATTTTTGCTTCTCTTTAATTTCTCTTGCTTCTTCTTTACAATGAGCAATGTTTTAGCAACACAGAGAAAGAAACATGCAAAAAGTACTCCAACTTGAACAGAGAAAAAATACAAGGTAAGTTAACTTTCTTTGAAGATACAGTCAAGTTACATCATATTCCTTGAATTATCAGGGTTTGATAGGCATGAGTGTACTGCTGAAATTGATGTTTTATCTGTTTTTAAAATTTGTCTTTTCCAAATAAAAGTTGGGTATTCCCTACATGAAACTTTATCAGTAAAGGGATAAAGACTACAGTTTGTGTTACACTCAAAGAATAAAACTATACCCAACAGCTAAACATCAAAAGAGTGGGGATACACCAGATTATTCTTCTCAGTAGTAAGAAAAACTATTTCTGGAAAATACACTTTTATATTTAAACACTGCAAGATATATTTGGAAATTATTCTTGATATTCTTCAGTGAATCTGCACCCTAAGATTTGAGTCATATATGTCTTTAAATATTGCCTCAGTAGGTCCAAACTTATAAAATTTTCCTGTTTCTGAATTATTTTTAGTTCATCATTCTCATCCTTTAAGTTCACCATGTTCCTATAATCTTTTTGTATTGTGAAACTTCTCCAAATGATGTTTCTTAAATTTGGGAATAGATTATTGGTACAAAATCAAAATACTTCTGAATATGTGCCTTCTTAACATTTTACCTATAGCTAACAATATTCTTTCTCATGAGTCTGAATAAAACTGCAACAGACTAGAAAGCATTCAGCATCAATTCCCACACTTCCATCTTAAACTAGTCCTGTCCAGTTGAAACCAGCAGTACCCTTTGGTTTCAGTGGAAGAGAGTCCATTATTTTGGCTAGAATTACACATAATTTTCTGTCATCATATGGATATTTTTTTCAGAATAGATTCAGACAGCTTTGTGGTATTACAGACAGTTTAGAAATACCTTATCTGAACATCAGTCTGACCTGTTAGCAAGTGATGCCTTCCTAGCGTCTCACATTATAATCCACATTTTTCCTTGTTTGAAGTCTCTCTCATATCAGGATTACAGTTAGAAGCAGGCCAGAATCAGAGCAGCAGCCTGCTCATGCAGTGTCATTTGGGATGAAATTCAGTTTCCTGCTGGAGGCTTTCTGTGCCTTTTAAAATGCCCTGAGTTACCTAAGGCATCCATATGGGGCTGTGGGATGCGATGGGGCTGTCAGAGTAAGAAGACCCTCATTTTTCTGGAGCACAAAGGGGTTGAAATGTGTGACACCTTAGAGCTGCCGTGTTTTGAGCACTGTCAGCAGACAGAGTAGAGTCAGTACTGCCACAGGCAGCACCACTGCTGAAGGGGGAACTCCTTCTCATGTCACACAGCAGCAGCCCTGGCTGCAGGATGGGCCACCCAGGCTCCTGAGACAGGGACATTTCAGGACACAGCCTAAGCAGCTGGTGAACACAAGGTCCTGGATGCCAGGTTGGACTGCCCCTCTTGAGCAGGGGCAGTTTACTTCTGCTGGGTGTGTATTCTTTTTGATTTACATTACCAGACCACTTCAGCCACTAAATATTTAAGTATTAAAATTCCTTTTGTTTCCACAGTGACTAAATATTGCTTTCAGATTATTAAATATTTCTAAATATATTTAGTCAAAATTAGTTTGGAGTTTTGGAAGTCAATGAATGCAGCAGTGATAGAAGATAGTATAAATTAAAGTGGTAATCAGATTTTGATTTCCTTTAAACAGTTCCTAATTTATTTATCAGTATATTGTCATTGTAATGTCCATGGGCAGTTCCTGAAATAATACAACTAATATATTGTGGGTTTATTATTTTGTGTAAATGCTAAAATGAAAGAATTTTACTTCTATGTAGCCTAATTAAAAACTCAAAATTAAGTCTGTGATGCTTTTAAAATGAAGCTTTAGCTCCATGTAGAAACATTGCTGATGTACAAAACATTATTCAAGCTTTTGTAATACTCGAAAATCTGCAAGATGAAGACTTCCATGTGTTGTGGGTAAAGACTTGAACAGGCCCCATGACTCTATTACAAGAACTGTAAAAATTCATAAATTGAAATTTTACCACATGCCTTGCATGATCTTAATCTTATTTAGATCTGTAGATCTAAACTGCAGAGAAGACCCTTTAACCACTGTTTGCTTTTCCCCATAGATAGGAAAAGACCAACTGATAGATGAATAAGCAAAGCTTTCCTTATTTATGCACATATAACATTGACTGTCTAGGGTCCCTGACAACCACAGGACTCAGTGGTTTAATTCTACAATGTCTATTCTGAGAATTCTAACAAAAACAATAGCAGTTTTCTCTTTATTTAATGCATCCTTTTAATGAGGTCATCATTCTGCACAATAAATGGAAGACTGAGTGCCTACCATGCAGACAGATAGATAGATAGATAGATAGATAGATAGATAGATAGATAGATAGATAGATAGATGGATGGATGGAGGTAAGAGGCAGAAGTAGCTTAATGTGCCATTTGCCAAACAGATTACAGTAGGAGACCAGAAGGCTGATTCGTGACAATGCAGTGCACTTTAAAAATAGCTCCAGACACCAGTATTGACACTGCTGAACTGCAGCTCAGCGACTGCACTGTACAAACAGAAGCTGGCCTGTGTGGAGCAGTTTGAAGCTTTGGAGCTGTAACTCTGAAGTGATATGTTAGTGCTAACAAGTTGACAGGAAGTGGTGATTCAGCCCCTTGGAGGGAAGCTGCAGTCACTGGTCCCTTTTCCTTAAACAAAAGAAAAATACTAATATTTCTCTTTTTATGTAAAGCTTGTACACATGTAATATCTGTCCCTGCCACTTTCATCAAAACAAACTTCATATGCTCTGTGTTTTTCCACAGATGTTTTGCAGCCCATGTAATAATTTTAAATGCTTATTTCTTCTCCATATGCCCAAAGACCACACATATCTATCGAAACTCTATGTCACCTTCTTGAACCCTGCAGAGTCAGTAAGAGATGCTGACTCTCCCCCACCCATATGCTGTTTGTATTCAGAAGTATTCTGGAAGAAGATGACTGTAGGTGAGCTATGGAAAATCTACTCTAGGGTTTTGTTAAGACAGAAATTATATGTAGTACCTGTGTTATGACTTGCTGTTACCTAACAGCCCAGCACAGGCTGGTCTTCGCTGTAATAAAAATGAGGTCACCGGGCTCTCCAAAGCAGCCTGGAAACTTTGTCAGGAGGAATCCTATGGCTAACAGCTGAGTGACAGCTGGCCATGAGCAAAGGGAAGGCTTCCACCAAGGCTGTTATATGACTTTGGAAAAAAAGACTTGTGCTCTGAAATTACCCAACTGCTTTGGAAGTGTAGTATCTGTGTATATAAGTACTTTCTTAATTGATGGTCACACAGACAAACCTGAGACTCTACAGATTATTTACAGCACTCTCCTTGCCTCTGAAATATCTTCTTTGGTTTTGGGGGGTTTTTTTTGGGTGCTTGTCTCTGTTCTCAAGTCTTCTCAGTAATGTGTACTTTAGTTAAATGCAGGGAGTATCTAAAGATGCCTGAAAATCACATAAAAATAATTAAAAATTACCGCTAGTAAACCCAGCATTTAAGACTGCATTTAAAAGATTCTGCATTTATATAAAAATAAGAAAATGTTAGATGTTGGGGAGGCATTGAAATATGAGAAATACAAGTTTCTGAGACAGCTAAACTTCAGTGGAGAACTGATGCTCACAATAGAACAGTTGCAAAGATTTTGTGCACATAATATTTATACTTAGAATTTTTTTATATGTGGGTTTTCTTTAAGTTGCTAGTGAAAACTGGCAAAGTCAATTTGTCTTTAAATGAAAAATCATATCCTGCTGACTAACATTTTACCTCAAATACTGTTCAGAACTGACATCTGTTTGGATATTTGAAAGCAAACATGCAGCACAGATTATGTCATACTAAGTGCCAGATAGATACAATCAGGAATGTACCTTGCTGTTCTAGTAAATGTAATACTTGTGGAAGATTCTAGAGTGGTTTTGTAGGCTGATATATTTTAGACAACAGGGTTATTGTATTGCAAGTTTATTTCTCTGTACTACCCATCTTGCCAGTTGAGGGACCATCAGGAAGGCTCAGCAAGCAGCCTAATCTCTTTATTTGTTTGTTCTTGTTTTGCCCCATCAAGTAGTATCAAATTAATTGAGAACTCATTAAATGGCAGGTCACAGACAGTCATAATCAGTGGCACAGGGTCTAGTTGGAGGCCTGGCAATAGTGGTGTCCCCCAAGGTTCAATGCAGGGTCCAATATTGTTTCTTTTATTGACAGTATTGTTGACTTATTCATCGATGACTTGGATAGATGCCTCCTCAGCAAGGTCATTGATGTCACAAAGCTGGGAGGAATGGCCAATACTCCAGAGTGTTGTGCAGCCATTCAGAAGAACCTTGACAGGTTAGAGATGAAGAGGTAGGCAGAGAAGGACCATCTGATGTTCAACAAGGGCAAATGCAGGATCCTGCACCTGGGGAAGAATAACCCCTGGCACCGAGACAGCTGGGGGCTGACCTGCTGGAAAGTGGCTCTGCATAGAAGGACTTGGGAGTCCTGGTGGACAACAAACTGTCCATGAGCCAGTAGTGAGCCCTTGTGGCCAAGATGACAATGAAATTCTGGGGTGCACTAGGAAGAGCATTGCTGGCAAGTCAAGGGACGTGATCCTGCCCCTTGACTCAGCCCTGGTGAGGCACATCTGGAGTGCTGTGTCCAGTTCTGGGCTCCTCAGAACAAGAGAGACACGGAGTTCCTGGAGCAGGTCCAGCAGAGGCTGCAAAGATGATGAAGGGACTGCAGCATCTCTCTTCTGAGCAAGGCTGAGGGAGCTGGGCCTGCTCAGCCTCAAGAAGAGATGACTCAGAGGGGACCTCACCAATGTACACGAGTCTCTGCAGGGAGGGCTCAGAGGAAGGACCAGGCTCTGCTCGGTGGTGCTGAGCAATAGCACAAGAGGCAACGGACAAAACTGATACCCAGGGAGTTCCACGGGAACACGAGGAAGAACTTTACTGTGCAGGAGACCATGCACTGGAATAGATTGCCCAGAGAGGGTGTGGGGTCTGCCTCCCTGGAGATATGCCAGAACCATCCAGGTGCAATTCTGTGCCATGTGCTCTGGGATGAACCTGCTAGAGCAGGGATCAGATGCGGTGCTGTGGTGCCTTCCAAGCGTATTCATTCTGAGACTCTGTGAATCAATTTACCTATCAAAAACGCTTTGCAAACAATCCTTATTAGAAGGATACTTTTCATTTCCTTACTCTCTATATTTACCTGCCCACTAAATGCCCATCAAAAGGAGAAAGTTAAGGACATGCTTTAGAGGTTCTAGTATGATACTCTTTCAGTCTTGAAAACCAATATATTACATGTAACAGTTAGAGTAAAATCAGCTACTTTTGTGCAGGAAAGCTAGTCGTATTGTAAATATCTGCTAATCATGCTTATAGTTGTGGGAAGAAATAGCATCAAGCTAACTGTACAAATTGTGATACCTTCGGGTTTTTCTTTTTTTTACAGGACCTGGGAGCTGCCTTTAAAGATCATGAACATGCTTAGTAATTCATCTGAGGGAAAATGCTCCATATCAGTGCATATAGAAAATGTACTAAAAACCATTCCTTTAAACAGATTATTACATTGTTATTATTTCACTTAGGTTGCTAATACCAGAGATAGTTTGAGAATGCTTTCAAATGAAGAAATAAGTGCAGTATTTTCTCCTGTGCCATCACCTGCTCTGTTCCCTCCTCTGTGACCTTGGTGCAGTACAAGTACTTAATGTGAAAATTCCACAATTTGTAATATGCACAATGTTTGGAGTACAAGGAGTAAGTGGCAGAAGACCTCTTACTTTGATGGCACTTCACCAGTATCTTGCTGCATATGCTGATCTCTGCAGTATTTACCACTGGTGCACACAGTGAAACACCAAGTCGTCATTTATTCTTGGATTATAACAAAGCTTAAAGCTATTTGCCTATTACTTACAGAAGGCAGAAAAGAAACACCTCAAGATATACTCAAAACAGAACCTCATGGCCAACCCTACCTGGAGCTACTTCTGTCAGAGCAGCTGGAATTGTTTTAATTGTAGTTCATATAATCATCATTGTAATTGACTACTTCTTCTCCTGCAGAGAGGAAAAACATGATGGCCATTCAAATATCTAAAATAAAAAGCCCAAAAAAACTATCACTATTCATGGAGTGCAATTGAGTTTGCACCTTCTGCTACTTCTGATAACAGCTGTTGGAAGACACCATGAAAACACTATTTTACAGCTCTTCTTACTTTGTTATTTGCACTATGTTTTAACCCTGTGGTTTATGGTCAGTGAAACAAAGAGCTGCAAACCAAGCTATTCAAGAGGCAAAGACTTGGTGCAATTACACACCACAAGGCAAACATCAATGACACAGCAGCTATTTAGTTTGCTGAGTTAGGTGAGTAATATTACATGTAAAATTCTAACTTTCTGCTTTCTAAAAAATTATGATCATCAGCACTGTAAAATAAAGAAGAAAGTCTTGGATTCTCCTGCACAAAGTGTTTTTATGACACTGACTGGAACGTAACAATTTTACAATTTAATAATTTTCATATCCTTTAACAATTCTCATATCCTTGTTATTATGACCCTACTCCTATGAAGCTGGCTATGAAAGGAGATCAAGCAGAAGACAGAGTACATGCAGCATGTGAGAATGTTGCATGTTTGCCAAACAAAATCTAAAACAGGATTTATTTTAAAAGAAATGAAAACCTACTTTCACTGGCAGTAAAATTTATGATTACAAAGAATACGATGGAATCTCTCTGAAGGTAATTGTTATTAGATAGGGAAGTAGCAGCAGTAAAGTTCCATTTAACAGTCTTTCCAAATGCAAAATCAGCTTGCAGAATCAAGTTTCAGAATAGTTTTTAATATCTGAAAAGATGTACACTATTCTTTCTTTACTCATTACATTTAGAACAATTAAGTTTTATTAAGATTTTAGCGAACTACCTTTTTTTGGTGAATTTGTCCCTTTTGCTGTTGAATTCTGAAATATGTCAAAAATTAGGAACACAAATTCTTTTGGTTTATGTATTTAAAGCAATGAGTTCTTGATCTAACAATGCTGATACATTGTTCTTGTAGGACCACTAAAATCGCTGTACTTGAGGAAAGGACATGCTTATTTTTTCACCTCTTGCTTCCTTACATTCACTGTATGCTCTGGAAAGTCTAGAGGTTGCCTGTTGAAGTAAGGTAAAGCTAATTAAATCCTTGGGGATTTATTTTGAGAGAGGCTACGTAGACATAGAAATCTGAAAAACTAGAATAATTTTTAATTGAAAATTTTTCCAGCATTGTCAACTCCAAGAGATCTTTCATAAGTACATACACCAGAAAATGAATTGCCAGCTTTTGAATGATTATAGAACTAAAGGAAAGCAAATCTGGTGTTCACTTGCCTTTTAATGTTTAACTTTACAGGGTACATTTGCTTTTAGCTTTGATATAGAACTGTGAAGCTAAAAATTCTTTTAAAATAAATGCTAATACACTTCGTACTAATAGGATCCCCAGGTCCTATCCCATAATGCTGTGATGAGGAAAAAAGTTACATTGTACTTCAGGGTAAAATTTCAGTAACTGCTGCATTACTGTACCATTCACTACATACTGACATGCGCAAATTGTGACATTTAAATTTGAAAGCAGTGGCCTTGCGTATATGGTCTTACTTTTTCAGATCTAACAAGCAGATGAAAAAGGAGTAAAAAGCTGCTTATTTAGCAGTGAGTTTAGATGAGCCAATGAGAGCCCTCTTTGTAACCTGAAGTACAAAAAAAAAAAAAAAAAAAAGAGGAAGTATGAGCGCAACCACTTGCCAATTTCTTCTGTGGTCAGGCAGCAGATGAGCTGTTTTCAGCTTGGTCTTTATTTTAGCTTATTACCGTCGTCATAAGTACAGCACAGTTTGCACAGAGACTGAAAACTAAAGCCAGCTGATAATGAGTTCCACTTTGGAATGAGCCCTGAATTTTAGGTATGATGGTGGAAAAAGTTTCCTGCGTCACAGTATAGCAGAGAGAATGGTATGCAGGTAATGACTTGGGAAACAGAAACCAGCCTGAGGTTTGTGTGTGAGCTGAGCCCTGCGAGAGGCTGCTGCTGCTGCAGCCGCCCGGCCCTGGCTCTGCCCTGCGCGGCCACCGCGGGGCCGGGAGCTCGGCTGCTCGGCTGCTTCCCGCCCGCCCCGCGGCCGCCCTGCCCGAGCCCTGGTTTAAACAAGAGCTCAGTGAAGAAAACGTCACAGGATGTCAAAAACAGCACAGGATGTCTGGTCTGTACATTCACAACTCCTGAACACGTCTTCTAGAAATGCACACATTTCAACATCACTGAATTGCTATGTAAAAATATGAAAACAAACTATATAATACCATAGTTCCATATTCGTGATGGAACCTAAAAATTATTCCAGACAAATACTGGAAAATAAAACAGCTTTTTATTATTAATTTTTTTTCAACATAAGTAATTTGAAATCTTGCTGCTTTTCTTATTTTACCCTGTTATTCCCACTGTTGAATCAGAGCAGGAGAGACTAGAAGAGTCCTGCTACAGGGAGGTGGGGCAAAGACCGAGCTGACAGGTGGAAAAAAAGTGCTGTCTGTGTGAAGACTGGAGTAACATGGCCTGTTCTGAGTATCACTTAACTGTGTTGCAAATACAGGACCAGATTTAGAATAACCGCAAACTGAAACCTGAACAGTGGGGGAAACAGTCATTTCTACAGAATTTTGGTAACACAAGTTGAGTGATCAATGGGGTCTCTCTTCTGAGTGTCTTGTTCACACACACTTCTTGTCCTGGCAAAAAGCCCTAGGTCCTGGATATCAGGAAGCAGCTCACAGTTTTTCCTTTCTATGGCTTCTTTGGGGTTACAGCCCCAGGAGCAGATGGTCTTAAGTGCAGTCACTAATGCAGATTTATGGTGGCTGTTATAACAATAGTAATTTTGGTATTTTTAAAGGCAGAGTTTGCAGTTAAATTAAATTCCAGTTGATAAACCTTTAGATAATACCAGATTTTATGCAGTTTAATCATAGTAAGATGATTGTAGACCACAAGATAAGGTAACCACAGACTTTCTCAAACAAGTATGCTCAGCATGTTATATGTAACAAGACACTAAACATTCCAGAATCATCAAATCCTTTTCTCCAATAGAGCTCCTCCTTATAAAAGTAAGAGATAATGCCAGTAGAATCTTTGTCAGGTAGGCAAAAGCTAATGAGGGATGTAGCTAATTTCTGACTTTTTCCTTATCCTTTATGAGAGCTCTAAAAAGCTCTCTTAAGCTACTCTTGCTTTGTTGTGTTTTTATGTCGTGTTTGTTGTGTTTTAAATGCATAACCCAAAATACACTATTTTGTCCCTGCTCTTCCTCTGCATTTGTAAAATGGACATTGGTCCATTTTATAGTGGCAGAGAACCTCAAAGAGCAGCAGCAGCCAACTTGCTCACCCACAGTGAGTAACCACAGGCTAAAAATGGCTGAGAACTGCATGCTGTGTAGAAAAGACACACAGAAACCAATTGTCCTTGTGGTGATCCTTCTCCTTTCAGTGGATTATGATTGTTAATTTGTATATTCTCCACTGTTAATGGAGAGGATATCTTCTGATGGTTTATACAGAGGATTTCAGAGTGGTGACAGCTGTTGGTTATAATTTCAGAGAATGTAGACAGAAACACCTTGGAGTGTATCTTCAAGGTTGCCTTCTGTGGCGGTGCATCCTCCCCCACTCCCTGGGCCGCACTATCATCTCAGAAACACCCGCTAAGCCTCAGCCTTGATGAACAGCAGCTGGACTAAGCTCCTCTTGAGTTATCAGAAACTCTGTCAGCTCCTGATTTTCAAAGAATAGCCTTGGAAAATTACTTTTCGAGCCTGAATAACAGCTTTAGTGGAACAACATTTTTATTATCAAGCTTTCAAAGAAAGTCACTAACCCTAATTGTGGCTAGGATGGAAAATGACTATGACTAAAGCCAACTCTTCTGCAACCCTATAAACAGTTGTCCTAAGTGTCCTTTGAGCTGTCCTGGACCACAGCAGGCTGTGCCCAGCCTCTCCCCCGGAGTGGGACAAACTTGGAGCAGGTGAACTCTCAAGTTTGCTATACTTGGAATACCTCTGCCAAGCACTGCCAGTGTACCTATGGACCAGTCATTTGTGACACCTTCATGACAGATGTTCTACAGTCCTGCAAATCTTTTCAATACTTTCCAGGAAGGTCTCTCAGGCCATGTGGTTTTGCCCACATATAAAGATAAGTTGGGATATTTTACACATGTGGGTTGAAAGCAGTGATTGGGCCTAAGTAGAGATTACACAGCAGTTTAATAGGGCAGCAGATAAATTCTTTACCACAGGAGCTGACATCTCCCATCAGTAACTGCAGTCATGTGATTAGTTTTCCAAATTTTAGATTTTTTCAGGAGAAAGGATGCATTTACATGTACTTTTACCTTTTAGTGTTCCTAGTAAAGTAGACAGAAGTAAAGCTGGCATCAAGTATCATGAATATTCTCTCTCAGTGTCTTCACCTCAAAGGGCAATAGATTTAGGTGATACATTCTGTTTTCTGTATTAGCAAGTATAGTGAGTGGTCAGGTCTCTGACAGTGAAGCACTGTGCTTTTCAGTGCATTTTTCATGGATAACAAAAATCCTGGAAACCAAGTTATACCCTTGCTTATATCTGCTCAGCCTGGCTGCCTAGACCTAGAGCCCAGGACCATACTGACTTCATGGAATTTGCAGTGATGTAACAGTTTGAAATACATATTGAGAAAAAAATGAAATACATTCTCCACTGAGTAAAGAGAAGTTGGACTTCCATTATTACTTTCCAAAACAGATTCCCTTGCAGTTAGATGTTTCCAACAAAACTGGTTTGCACATTGCTGGAAAAAGATTTTGTGATCATGTTTTTTTTGTATTGTTCTGTTTTGTCAGTGTGGTTCAGAACACAAAGGCTATTGTTTAAAAAAAACCATGAATGTTAATTTGCATTCCATTGCAGGGTTATTACAGAGAGTGTGGAAAGAAAAAACAAGCTCTGATTTAAAAAAAAAAAAAAGGACATTGTTTCCTTTTCCCTTTCTTCTTCCTTGTGACTGGTTCTCCTTTATTTTAATGTTTCTAGCCCAGACTGTGCTCTTAGAGACAGTGACTGTCTTCTAGTACTTGTAGGCAAATATGAGTATATCCACAACTGTGTCTATAGAATAGAATATTTCAGCTGGGAAGGACCCACAACAACCATCTAGTCCAGCTGCATATAGATCACCTAGTAGAGCTGTATGAATTTTAAAAATTAATTATATAGTGATGTTTGTGAGCAGTGACGCTTGCAATACACTTGCTCTTATATTAGGAGGTAATTGCAATCTGAAAATTCATATCTGATACTACTCCAGAAGACTCTGAGTGTAGTTTCACAAGTGGCAGAGACCCCACTTAGACCACACTGCCACATCTACTGCTGTCTATTGATTCTCAGCCCTGAGCCACATGTTCCAGCCACCTCCACAGCACCAGCTGTGGTGTTCACACAGCAGTGTGGGGAAATAACCTTACCAAAAGAGGATTGGTCTCCTCCTGAGCTGGTCTGACTCCACATGCAGCCTCACAAGCACTAAGCTAGAACAAGGAGGCTGGGAGGAACAGGACACAAGGAAGAGGAATGAGTAGAACTGTCGGGACCCTGGTGACACTAATAAGCCTTTATTGGCCTCCCCCACAGCCCTACCCATGGGGCCAGAGGCTCTGTTTATATTCAATACCTATTTCTACCACAGCCATACCTGTGCCTGTATATGTAGGTCCTGTTGATCTGGGCATTGTGGACTGTTCTGGCCTCAGACCTATGGACTGACTTCCCAGCTTCTAAACTTGGCTCTCTCCTGTCACTGTTGTCCTGACTGGGGGTCACAAGGCTGGACCACTCCTGGCTCGACCCCAGCTCTGCTCTGGCATCATGAACCTGCCTGTCAGTCACAGGGCTGTGTCTGACCCTCACTTGCAGACTGACTTCTCAGCCTGACCTTGGACTTGCCTCATTGTCATGAACTTGCTTGATGCCCTGTTTTGACCCTGGCTACCACTGCTAGCTTGCCCTGCTCCCTTACTTCAGGACAGGAGGAGGGTATCTGGTGAGCCACCTGCTCTGCTTGCTGCCATCTATCTCTCTGTCCCTAGGGAGCAGCCAACCTTGATAAGGACCAGGCACTGGGAGCAGTGTGGTCTCTGCCTGGCTCCTACCAGTTTAAATTAATTACAAGGCTGTGTTAGGAGGTGGCAGGCACAATGAAAGTGGTGCCAGTTCTTCCAGGAGCTGCTTCCCAAAAGAGGCAGTCATGCCACTTCCCCAGGCACAGGTATTTGTTCCCACCCCTTTTCCCTGTGCCAGCACAAGTGTTTGCACAGCAAGGCAGTGAACCAGGACAAACAAAAGTGATGGATTTAACCCTTTACCTGAATCAAGAACAAACACCTCATGTTGAGAAGAGTGGCTAACACAGCTTCAGGCTCAAGTGTTAGGCCAAAATTAGGGATTTTACTGTGATTCCACCAGGTCTGGGGTCTGGGATCCCAGGAAGTTATGTGATTGGCCTAAGCTGAAGTGAGCAACTGTGTATCTTCCCTTCTGTCCCTACCCAAACTAGCTCAGGTATAAAGGTGCTGCTGCAATTACATCCTGCAACTGACAATGTAGATGGATCTGTGGTTGTTTAGACCTTTCTTATAGAAGTAAACAAAGCAACAAAAATATGCATCTAGACCCAAAGGTCCTGGGCTCAGGGTTTGCTTTGAGTTCATACTGAACAAGGAGAGGGTCAAAACAAAAGTGTTCCGGGCCTGACTCTGCCTGTTCAATTGTGTCAGGTTGAGCCCCTTTAGTCCTGATTGGCTGTTTTGGGCCCTTCTACTGCTCAGCATTTTGACTGCTCTTTCCAAATGTCATCTGTCAGAATCAGCATGGAAGTAATGTCATGACTGGTATATCTGAACCAGCAGTGTTAAGAAGGTGTTGATGTATGGAATCCTCAAAGCACTAAGTGAAATCTCCCGGATAAAGTGCCCACCATTGACCATACTGCTGGCAGGGAAGCTTGTGGTTAGCTGGAAATGGAGGCTAAGCTGGTGCTGCAGTTGATTTGCTTATGTCTGTAGTGTTCAGCTCCTATGTTATACTAATTTAATGTTTATGAAATGAGGAAGAAAGGAAACCTTTCATATAACCTGATTGAGCCAGAACTGCCCAGCAAATAAAAAGCATATTCAGCATAAGCAGGTAAGAAACCTTTAAGAAGATTAATGAAAAGAGAAAATGGTAATCACCAATAATTTCTTCAGTATGTTGTAGAGGAAAATACCTTTCATTAATTACTAGTTACTCCCTCTTGGATATTCATAAGAGAACATTTGCTTTCTTCTGCTGTTAATGATGACAAGTCTGTTAAGGACTTAATTAAAATAATCTTTTGGGGACTAACAAGACACATTTGCATAAAGATTGTGATATTCTAGAAACTGATAATGTTTCAAAATGTGTCAAATATCATGGACATTAGGAATCATTGCAAAGGCATTCTAAAGAGTAGTAAACCAAGTAGGCACATGAAACAAACTACCAGTGTTAAATAAGTAGCAAATGAAGAATGGTACAAATGGTGGAAGAAAGGCAAAGGTATATTTTTGTCTGAAATAGAGTCCCTGATGCTTGGCAAAGATGCAGCTTTGTTTTACCTCTTATTGTGAGATACATTAAATCAGACTAAGATTAATGAGCAACAGATTAAGTGTTTTCCAGGACATTCAATAAGAAGAGAAAGCCAAAACAACTTTTAAATGTTTGGTTGTTGTTGGTTCTTTTTTTTTTCCCAAGATCTGAAAATATTGGAGGAAACTGGAATGATACTTGGAGAGACATTTTATTATTTTAACTGTTTTGTCCTCCTTTCTATATCCAGCATGATGTTTGAAGTAGTAAATTGGTGTGAATAACACAGATGACTGCTTCAGGCCTCATGACCATTATTTAAAATATTCTCCTACTTTTAGATATGTACCTCAATAAACCAACATAACCAGTAAGAAATTCTTGGTGCTTATGAATGATCTTGCAAAGGTCCAGTGAGAGTTTCAAAGTAAATGAACAAGTGAAAGAAATTTACCTGCTGTACGTCCATAGCAACACTACTTCCTTGCTGGTGAGCACTTCCTCAGAGCAATTACATCATGGTTTTGGGAGTGTTTTATAATGTTTGTATCTGACATCCCACTTGGATTAGTCTGTCAACAATTCTTGGTTGGGATAACCCCCTTGTGCATGTGATGCTGGGTTTTATTCCTGAGTGAATCACTTAACCTCTCTGTCTTTTTCTCTTTCCACCCATAAAATTAGCATAATAATGCTAATTCATCACAGGCTATAGTTAGGCTCAATTAATGTTTGTAATGATCTCTGAGATTGTTGGATAAAACACGCTGTAAAAGTGTATTATTATTGTTAATAGAGCCTTTTGTACTTCGGCACTCTAACAAAGCACTACCATTGCTCACCAGCTCCTAAAATTTCATTGAAACTCCGAAGGACTTAATGGGATACAGCTTTCTGTTAGTGTGTCCATTTATCTTCCTGACTCATTCAAACCATAAGAGCAGTTTCAGTTCTGCAAATGGAAGAGCTGTGGAGTTTGTGCAGAGAGAAATTATGTAATTTTGTAAGTGATCTAGGACTGAAAGCTTTTTAAACAGGCCTTCATTTACACTGACCTCAGTTCTGGCTGAACTAGTTCAGACTGCAGAGAGCTGTGATTTGTAGAACAACTTTTTTTTAAAATGAGGTACCTGTCTGGTCAGGACAATAAATAGTCATAGCCGTGGAAATGATGGCAGTGGAAGAGAGTGGGAGTAGACAAATCTCACTCTGCTGTTGGAGGAAATGATCTGGGGTTCATCGTTAATGCTCTTGGGTCTTGGTTACACATACCAGGTTAAAAGTTGGAAGACAAAGGCTTAGAACTCCCCTCCCATTTGTCAGGAGCAGAGGAAGAAATGAAGGAACAAGCATCGCAGCTGAACTAATTGGGAGAAATGGTTTGAGATCTACTGGCCTGAAAGAGCAGCCCACATTTAGCAGCATATTGGACAGCTAAGCTTGAGCATGTGAGCCTGAAAGGGATTTGTCGGTGTATTGGTTCTACATTTGTAAGATTATTTGGAGCTGTGAGGCAGTCATCTCTACACATGGGTTTTAAGCAGTGAGATTACTCTGTTGTGTTAGGTGACATTTTATTTTATCAAATGCTAAACAGGTTTTGTGGGACTTCAAGTACTTTCTCTTCTGCTGACATATGTCAACTTCCTACCCCTGTTTGTCCCAGTACTTGCATTATTCACAAGTGATTTCTTACTATTTTTAATAATGAGAAATGTGTGTTACACTCATCTTGTTTGTTCTTCAAAATAGGTAGACATTCCCTACTAAAGCTTTATGAAAAAAGAAAACCAACAATAATTGAGAACATATTCACACACTGGTTCTTCTGGAAGTCTTATGTTGCAGAAGTATCTTTAATCATGTGTTTTTAAAATAATTTTTTTGATTATTTGAAAATGTAAAATGGCTGAATAGATTTTATGATGGCTACTTTGAGAAACTTCCTTTTTTCTAACCTAATTTTTATTGCCCTTCTTGTCTACTGTCTAGTATTACCAAGGATGATTCAGATAAAATTACTGTAATCTCTCTGCAGGATTTTATGTGACTCAGTGAAGCCTCTTTCCATATCAAATCTTTGAGTCTGTTACTCTCTAAAAGAAAAGTTTGCTCCTTGAAACTGGAAGAAATAGCTGATGTGAACATGGCTGATCAACACAAGCAAGTTGTGCTGTTTTGTACAGACAAAAATAAAATTGGTAAGGACATAGTAAATTCGATAAAAATACAATACCTACATTCACTAATCATGTGAATTAGCCAGGAGTGATAAGAGACAGAAATTTGAAACCTTTTTAAAGCACTATTCAGAGAAAAACCAAGACAAAGCCACTTATTATTGCTAATTACTGTGAGTGTCACGTTATACAGAAATACAACCTGTAAAGGTGAGTGCAAATATCTGTACAGGTACCATTTTCTTGAGATTCCATGAATGGTTCTACAGTTTTTTAAGACATTCTCTTTGCCATTTGTTTACAGTGAAACTCAGGTGTTCTATCCTTAAAGATTTTATAGTTTATAGAGTACTGGACTATAAGTGGCTGTCAGAAGCATTTCACAAAAAAACATCCAGCACCTCAGTGTATCTTAATACATGACTTGTCTGCGATCCTTCAGTGTAGGAAAACCTATGCTTTTTCCTAATGCATATTGATAACGCATTGATACAATGGTGTATCTGAATACATTTCGTAATATTCAGATATTTGCTATTTTTCTAGATTCTCAGTACTTGCCTTTTATAAAAGGAATTGCCTTTAAATGCTGCTCTTTTAATTCAGCTGGAAAAATCCCCATCTAACAGGAATAGCAGGAGTCTAAACTTGCCTCTTAGATCACTTAGATATTATTTTTGATGGCCTGTTTATATGAGTGTGACAATTAAAAATGAAGTTGTGTAAATCACTCATAGGAATAACAAAGAACAACTGTTTTCTGTCCCAGCAAATAATGGAAGACTTCATAGCCATAGCCATACAGAGACACAGAAGGAATTGTGGGAAAGTCTGGGAAAACTGTCAGACTAACTGAGTTAGTCTGTATCCTTGGGGCAATTTAAGCTAGATGTGTACACAAAAGGAAGTCCAGGGCATGTTGGCCAGATCAGGCATGAATGTGTTTTACTTTGGCTCTGGCAAGGCAAACTCTGGAGGTTCTACCACCAGTCCTTTTTTTTCCTCCCCCCACCTTGTTTTCTACATCCCAACAAGAATTAGTGGAGGTTTCAGTACTGAAGAAGGCAGCTTCTTCCTTAGGATGTAGCACTAGGAGTTTGGATGGAAGGCATTTGAGCAGCAGATTAATTACTAGGCCCAGTGTCTGGGTATATGGATGCTTTCCTGAGTGTGTTAGGTCAGAGAATTTTAGTTCATGATAAAGGGTGTGGGTTTTTTGTGTTCTAAAATAACTCTGAATTTCAAACTGAGTGCTCATCAATAATGTGTTTTATACAATAGCACTAGTGGAATGAAGAGACAAACATAACTAATGCAGCTAAATTCAGAGGCTGAAGGAGTCGTTCCAAGAGCAGGTTTGCTGATAGGCTGTAGCCAGTTCTGGAATGCCCTTTTAGAAACACCCACCCTGGATTCCCAGCTGTGCTTCATGTCCCCTTGTCATTGCTTTGCAGGGATGGTATCACCAAACAGTTGACTACAGTTTCTTGAGGGTTGGAGCTGATTCTGTCCCTTGATTGCTGTATGCTGCTTGTTTATTTGACAAACAATTTTAAAACCAAAAGAAACAAAACTGTAAGTACTAAGGTGTGAATGAACCCAAGTGTATGTATGTTTGTTCATTCACTTATTAAACATGTTCACTACTATTAAGCAGAAGTCCCACATGCAGCATGTCTTCTATATAGCTGGAGGCACACTTTAGTCCCTTGGTCCAGCTTGGGCGACTGTCAGACAAAGACAGAAGTGAGCTGATCAGTATCAAATTAAAAGTGTCACTTTTTTCTCAAAGTCTCCTAGTCTTCCTCCAGATATTTACTGCTACAAGGTTAGTGCTTGGCAGAGTTCCCAGACTATCAGACTGCCCTTAGAATTTCTTTCTTAGGAAGACAAGGTGTGGAAATACTTTGAGACAAAAATCAGTACAGTTTTAGGGACTTCAAGTGAATCTTTCTTTCCACATTCTACCTCCTTTTGCCAAATGGTCGATGTGGAGGACTAGGACATTTCCTCTAAAACAACACATACCACGAGGAGGGTGCTCAATATAAAGTGATGTTGGAACTCTTCATGCCTCGCCAGTTTTGATAAGCTATAGTATGTGAGGAGAGATAAGATGATGTTGCACTCAAACGGTGATAAATAAAGGAAGAGGAAGTGTGTTTACAAGTAGGATGCTTGAAAGTGGGAAAGGCTGCAACACAAAGAGCCTGTGAGATCTAGTGTGGATACTTGAAATAGGCTCACTTTAAGCTGCTTGAATACAGAACCGACACAAGCTCGACAACCGACACAAAACCGACATGGACAGAGGTAGTCCTGACTCAG
Organism: Leptocoma aspasia; assembly: GCA_013399835.1. Lineage (NCBI taxonomy): Eukaryota > Metazoa > Chordata > Aves > Passeriformes > Nectariniidae > Leptocoma > Leptocoma aspasia. The sequence goes on from VXAX01002352.1 coordinate 946,425, forward strand.
CAGAGGCAGGGAATTTTGAAGTGAGGAATCAAGTGAGACTGTGCCTTGGGACTGTAACAGTTTTGGCACAAATCACGTTAGACTTAAATCCAAGTTGCTGACTGGGAAGTAAGACACAGTATTAATATATGTCAACCTTGAAAAATTGGACTTACTTTATGCAACATACAAGTGCAATTTTTAAAATTTATTTATTTACTATGGCATGTACTGTGCAACTGTAGAAGGACTTAGAAACTGATTTCTGAGCTGAAATGATGTTGAGTCTAAAGCGAAATCATTCCAAATCTAAGCCTGCAAAACTATTACTAACCACTGAAAATGGCCCATTAAAGCAAGAGATATGCATAAGGATTTGGACAAGCTCACTTCCCTGTTCACTGTGAGATGTTTATTCCTCTGCTGCATTCACTTCCAGCAGGTTTTTAATGTTTCTTAAATCACACAACCCAAATCACCTTGTTGTGTCTGTCCCAGAGGACTACTACTCTGGGTGAATGAGAATGCTGACTTCAAGAATGTAGGAACAGATATATTTATTGTGAGACTCCACTGAATTGGTCCTTTGCTGGAAATCATTGTCTTTAAACAAAACTACCACTTGCTTCTGAAATAATAATATCATACTTTAACAAATTGCTCCATATAGCCCAAATCTTCTGTTCTTGAAATCTGTAGGAACTTTGCCATGGTTTTAAACTAACATGACAATATACATTTGACTAAGAGATGAACATCAAAAACCTCAAAATTAATCCATATTTAACATTCTTAAATTTGATATATGGTGGTATCTATATAATCAGACAGCTCATACTTTAAAAACCTCAAAACAAACAAAAAATCCAAATAAAGGCTTGCTAAAATCCAAACTTATTTCGTAATCCTGCATTGGAATAGCAGTTGTTTTTGCTGGTCTGATCTGCCTTTCTGTTGGCTGGATTCCCTTTCTGTGACAGATGTGCTATTTATGGAAGGGGATTCTGAATATTTTAAAGCACTGACTGTTAGGAACATCTCATTCCCAGCCATTAAAATGAAAGAGAGGAAAACGCCAAATAATTTCCCAAAGAAAAACCTCCAAATTAAACAGATATCTATTTAATAATTAAAAAAAAAAAAAAAGAAAAAGGGAAAAGAGCAAAATCAGATTGTCTTTTTTTTGGAAAGAAGTGAATACATACGTACAGCAGCCTAGTTTTTGCTGTGCAACATTTTCTGATTTAACACAATACTTGGTATTAGTCTTCACTTTTAAAAAGAGGTGCTCTTTTGGAGAAAAAGGATAAATCATCAGGTACCCAGGTTCCTAGGGAAAGAATATATGTTTGAAAATTTGGCTGCTTTCTTCCTCAGCCGTACTGGCAGGTCAAATGAAAGCTAGCGCTTCTCTGGACAAATCTAGCCTCACAAGGAGCTGTTTATTTCTGCATTTGGTCAGAAACCATCTAGATTTACTTATACATATGGTAAACAATGGTTGCCTAAAGAAATCTTTCAATGGAATATTTTTAGAGCTAACACATTAATCTTCACAGTTCTGTTCTTGTGCTGGTTATCATCTTGTGGTATTTGCAGGTAGAGATAAAGAGCTGAGAGAAGTCACCGACATAGTGGGGGGGATTTTGCTCTCTAAACAGGTATATCTTATGGTTTGTTTTACCTCACCTGATGGTTTAGCCTTCAGGGAAGGTAACTCAGGTTACAGTAAACTGCAGCATGGTTCTCTCATTCTCCCTCTGGAGACAGAGTGACAATGAAAATAGCACCAGTTTTGCTTATTAGGCATTTTTTAAATCAGATTGGCAGTTTTTGATGCTTTTCGTTTTACATATTTTTCATGATAGATGCAAAATATTTTGCTGTATTTTTAAGTCTTCCAGATGATAACCCTTTTTTGACGTTTACAAAAATCTAATTCCCACAATTACTCTTGCAGTCTCTGCAGAGGGTGATACCAATTTAACGTATGCGGCTGAACAACATGCATGCTATTAATCTCAGAGGGTAATAGAAAGACACTAAGTAGGTGATTTGACATTTTTAATTATCATTATTATTATTATTATTGTCTTTGCAGCTATGGTTTTATATTTCAAATTTTTTTTCTTAAAGACGACAGCACTTTAGTATCTGCATTGACCTCCATGATGTCAGAATGTCATTGTGCAACCGTAGCTAAGAAAAGCCGCTGAGAAAAAAAAACAAAGGAGCTTTGCGTCTTCCAATAACATGAGATGTGCATATACAGTACGTAGCATTTTGGAATTTATACTGTGCTAGTGAGTTGTTGCTTTCAGTTTGATTAGACAATCATTGTTTCGTTTTCCTTGCTTTGACAGTGAGTATGCTTGCACGCTGCTTAAGTCTTCTTAGTGTTATCTAGGTCAGTGTACTTAGGATAGCTTTTATGTTCTGTAAGTCTGACAGATACCATGCTTGACAAAAGATCAGCAGCAAATTTTGTTTTATTTGTTATATCTGAGGATAGAAAAATATCTTAAAACTAATCAGAATAGTATACCACATAGCACCTACTGTTTCTGCATTGCAGATATATTTAGCTCTAACACTGCTTGTGGTTAACAGGGTGTAGCGTAGACACAGACAGCTGATCATGCAGTCAGAGACGGTGCTCGTGTGGTTTGTCAATACTGCTCAGGATTTTGATGGACTGTAAAAGAGAGAAAACAGAAAGGAGAGAAAAAGAAATGTTTTATTTGTCTGAACACTGGACCTTTAGCTATATTATTTTTGCTATCATTGGCTTTTAATTTTATTTTTTAATACTGGAACTTAAAAATTTAGAAAGCACAGCAAATGCATTCAGGATTTAATATGTGCGACATGAAATCTTCCTGCATCGAGAGGATGTTGCTGTAGTGGATGCAGCGTTTCTCCAATAAGCAAGAAGACTGTTTTGTTTTCCTCGGCAGGCGACTCAGCCATTGCACAAGCAGATTTTGATAAGAGTTTGAATTGCCTACTACTACATCGTTGTAGAATTTGGAGTTTGCTAACAGTGTTAGTGACTGGAGCTCATCTTGCATCACCAGTTGATGACAATTTTCTTTGTTCCCTCCCACCCAGTTGAACCAAGACTCTGTAGCTGATACGCAATGTCACTTACAACATTAATCAGATACTGCATTTAAGGTGAGCTGTCCCCTGCCTCCTCCCTTACCAGAGCTGTGCTGCAGTATGTATCTTACTCCTGCAAGCCTAAAATGGCAGGCAGGATTAACGTTGCTTGTGCTGTGTGCATGCTGTGTATTGAATTCATTATACTGTGCCTAGTATCTCAAATGTGAGTATGTAAATGGTCTGTGTGCCATGTCATGCAGTAGTGAAGGCTGGTTTGTGCTTCATTACAGGCTTAGATATTTGAGCATCACCTTAAGAATTCTTTTTTCATTTGCAATGTGGTGAGCTGTTAGCTTGTCATCACATTCAAAGTACATTATTAGCCCTTGGAAAGGAAAAAAAAAAGCAAACTGTGCTTCCAGATGGTGTCACCCTTTTTCTTCTTGCATTTACTGTAGTTTAAATAATGTATATTGTATTGTTAATTAATGTGAATATCGAATTAAAGCACTTGAAACTTACATATTTATTATGCAGGTAGGAGGCACGTCAAATCTATTTTTAACTCTTACGCAGTCCACGTTGTGCAATGGGCTTTGGTTGTCGAGTTTATATTTTCAGCTGTGATATCAATAGGTTGATTTTCAGTAAATGTGACAAGTGGCCTTTGCAGTGGTCAGCTTCAAGCTTTGAACCCTCTGAGGAGGAAAAAAAAAACCAACCTTGTTTTGCAGTTTCGGAAACCCTTGGATGAGGACTTTTTTTTCCCACTCCTGCTTTCCCTGTTGATAAACTCAGTTCTCCTGCTCACGGTCTATTCAAGCTGCTTCCCATCTGAATTTTGACAACTGCTTCTAAAAAATTATCAAGAAGACCACGAACAGAACTTATCTCCATCTCTTTACATAAAAATGGCTGGGTGTATTGCCATGTTAACACTGCTCTAAGTGGTACACGCAGGTAGGTTGAGATTTGCATGTTTTACTGTTTTCTTGGTCAGTGTTGCAAGAACATGAAATGGGCTTTGGAATGTAGCTTTCAGTTTTAAAATGTACTAAACTGTTAATGAAAACAACCTATATTAAATGGTTGGCTTCACATGTTGGCATGACAGTTACTCTTATCTGGTTTTTTTAAATCTACTGTGAAAGTGGAGCAATCATGTCTGTTAAAATAATCATATGTACTAAGGGCGTGGCAACGCTTATGCAACAAAAGAATTTTTGAAAACCTTATTGATTCCATTACATTTTAAAGCTGACTATAAGCATTACTAAACTTGCAGCTAAAAGGCAGAAATAAAAATTGAGGAAGATTAGAAAAAAGAAAAATATTTAAATTCTGTCATAAGCGGTTTTGTGTTTTGTGCGAAATATTAAATAAAGAATAATATCCTTTAATGCTTATATTTTCAGTATTGGCTACAAACATAAAACTGCAGTATTTCTTGTAATTTAAAGGTAGGAGAACTTTAAAGAGAGAGATTGATATAGATGGCCCTTTCAGCTTAAACTGAGTGTCAGTTCACTGAAATGTGTTTTACTTCACACAAAAAAATATTATTAAATAAAAACTTAACAGCCTTAAGTACAAAAACTTGAATTTGAGCATAAAGAATAACAATAATTATGAGTACTGTATTACTTACACCAACTCTTAAAATATATTTCTTTCAGATTAATACTGGGCCAGAACCAGTTTCCTTGGCAACCAAATCCTTTAAAAAGGTTCAATGGTAGAGATGTAGAAAGATGTTATTCTCTTTAATAGCAATATCACAATGCAAAAGGAAATGTCACAGTTGTTTCCTCTTAGTTCTAACTGAGAATGTGATCTCACTTTATGTTTCCATGCGGCTATCAGTTCTTAAACGATGCCATGTTTATAAAGCTGTACACACAAAAACCTGTTTTATTTCTGGTTTGCACTGGTTGTTCCCAGAAACGTACCCTCATTTCTTTTTTAATTTAGCCCAGTCTTGCATGTAGGTCAAGGTTTGTACTGTGTGTATATAAAGTAATAGTTTTATTATCATCACAAGTATAAAAATATCACTAAAACATTTAGCAGCTGACAAATGTAGAGAATCAGAAGGTTTAAACCTTCTTTCAACTTTGCTGAATTCAGCCACAGTAATGCTAATAAACCTTTCTTTAAATAGTGGACCCATTCTGAAGTTCAGGTAAAGAACTGTGTTTAAGCATACTGCAAAAGAACTCCTGTCAGACCTTAAACAAGCCTTTAGAGAATAAGCTCACTTGTGGTCTGCGGAAATTTGCAGACCTTATAGATTTTGCAAAATTTAAGTATTATAATTCTTTATTTCTATTTTTAGCTAATATTTTTTACAGTACCAGTAAAGTTAAATATTATGTATACCACAGGTAACTGCCTATACAGATCAGATGTTCCTGAATGTCTCCACTGAGCTTATAATGTAGTGTATCTCCTTGTTGATGCCCTTTGTACGTGACTTGAGAAATTCTCACTACTGCAATGAGACTTTTGCAGCAGGGAAGCCATTTTCCTTTCATGTCCTTGACTTTAAAACGACTGAGTATATTTTGTGTGGAAGAAGACTCAGCAATGAAAGTGAATGCAGAGGAGGTATTTAGAAGCACAGCCAATTATCACTAATAGCCTTGACAGTATGAGTAATATTAAACTAATTCTCATTTACTTCTAAATATACCAGTTCAGTGCATTCCAAATGAGCAGAGTATAACTGTTCAGGAATATGACTTGTCATGTGTCGTAATAGGCAAATCCTTAATGATGACAATAAAACCATTAGATTCATAATTATAAGAATAATTTCATGCACTCCAGTATTCCTCTGTCCCACCTAAAGAAGCAGAACTGAAAACATAATAGACAGCATTTCTCAAGTGATGTATTAAAGCCTGCATTTTTTGTAATTTGATTTATCTCCAGGAGCTTGCTCCTGCTGATTATTTTCCTGTCTAAAATGTTAATATGGAGGGCACCATTAAAACGTAGTAAGAAAGCACATTTCTTTGTTTATTTCTTGTGTGGTTATTTTTAAAGGAAATGCTGAGCAAATGCTATGTTGAATCTATTTATTGCCTCTGATACTTATCTTTAGAAAAGATGGGGCACTTAGCAATAAACTGTTTTTATTATATCTTTGTGTTTAAACATACCCACTCAAGGCATTTTTAAAAAGTAGCTCCATTACATGAGCACATTTCCCTATGGTTGTTTTAAATCCATTTGCAGATTTGCTCTTTGTTAAGGGGTGCAAGTCCTCTTGTGATGAATATGACTGAACTCAAGTGCTTTCGTGAGTCTGGAAAAACTCATTGGCAGCCATGAACGGTAATTTCTTCTAGGGAAAGAAACTAATTTCTTTATTTAGGAGGAGTCCAGTAATTAGCAAGCTGTTTCCAGTTTGACTGTTATACATGGGTTGATGTATGTATTTCAGTGGTACTTACATCCAGCTAATGCAGAGTGTCAAAGTAGCCAGAGGTGCCATAAAAAATCTTCTGTAAACTTCATCCATTTTATTCTTTTGCTAAGGGGGCTAACCAGGGCATGGAGAAGCAGGTGCAGTTTTTCCCACCTCCAGCACAGCCTGCAAATGCTATTGTCAGGGGGACCTGTTAGTGTTTTTGGGTTTATTTTGTTGTGGTTTGGGAGGGGGTCAGTTTTATCATAGAAGTCTAATTGTTGATTCTGAACCACCCTTTTTATAACTGGAATTTGTTCCTTTATTCATGCAAATGCTATTTCTGCCTAACAGAAAATCTAAACAATGCATGAGTAAAAATGAAATCAAACCAAAAAATTATTCACTTGGACACTGTCCTACTTGTCAGTGATATTTCTAATTAAGGTTACTCCTACCTCTAAACTTCATTTTGATTTGAAACTACAGATCTCTCAGTGGGAAACTAGCTATGTTCAGATAATATTTGTCAGACTATTAAACAGATTCTGGGAGTAATGAATAGGTACCAATTAACCCTTTTGAGGTATATAGTGTCTGTTGTGCTTTATCACATAAACTGCTTCACTAAGTATTAAAAGGGCTTTATTATGGATAATATTGTATTTGAATTCCAGTATTATCAAATTTGGAAATCTTTAGCTTTGGTAAGATCTTTTACTGTTGGATTCCTCCAAACATGATGCTTAAGCTTCCCATTTATAATATTTTGGTCATTTATGGATAATGCCTTTATTGGAATTTGTTGTAATAATAATGACTTACTGCAATTTTTTTCATCCTGGCCTTTGTTAAGGGCAGATGTGAGCTACAGATTTCTTATTCAAATTAACGTATACTAAAAATGTACAAGGCTAAACCAACAACAACAACAAAAAATTAGCTCACCTTCTTACCTTTTCAAGCGAAAGTAACGGATCCTGTATTTCCTGTACAATGTTATTGCTAAGAGCATACAGTGTTTGCAAATGGAGGATGGAGCTATGTATTCTTAATTGCTGCTCCATACTTGCTGCTATATGAATGCCTATCAGCTGAGTCATAAGGCCTTATCTGCATGATTTTGCAGTTTCTCTATGGAACAATTTCATTTTTTTCAGTATCTTTGAAACAAAACCCAGTTCCACATAATTTTTATACTGTTACAGGAAAACCTTTCTAGTATGTTTGATACATAATAATAAAATCAGGATGTTTGACAGTGATGAATAATCATTTAAGCACAGAAATACAGGAAGTGTATTCCAGAGAACAAGAGCTGCCTAGAAATGTCATTATCACAGATACTGTGGTGATATCTGTGACAAGAGAGATCAAAAGAAAAGTGGTGGAAGAGAAAGAGAAAGAAAACATCTTTCAAAATAATTACTTTAAACTTGAAAACATCCTTACATTTCTGTCTAGAACATATCATTATGTCCAGTCTGCACAACACAGGTTAAACCATAATAAAACAATGCAGCAGAAGTTTGCTTAATGCTACCAGTTTATTGCTGGTGTGTTCTAAAATTCCCAGATGTAGGTTTGGAGCCCTACAGCACCCCAGGGAAAATTTTGATTAATTACGCAATGTATGTGGAAATTAGTACTCATCTAATAATTCAGTCATTAAATTTGGATTTTTCCCTTTGCAGGCTGATACACTGTAGCCACACAGTTCACAAAATTACTGAGATGGTTTTGCTGAAAATACCTGTCAATACTACTTTTAAAAGACTCTAACAGAAGAACAACCTGATTTTAGGTGGGTAAGTTTATGGGGTAATCTCACATAGAAATAGAGCTAAATTATTTAACACCATCACCACTGCATTACCTGGGTATATTTTCTGTTAATTTATAATTGATTACAATAATTTAAGGTTTGTTCTCACTATGGTACCACATTGCTCATGTCAGTATTGTTGGATTTTTCCAGTTCATACTGGATTTCTATTGCCATAGATGTTGGACAAACAAAATCAGACAGAATAGTTTTTGAAACAGGTTGTTGAAGCCTCCAGTGATCTGTACAAACCAAACATATTAGTATGCACACAAACCTCCTGAGCATGCCAGAATGTTAGCTCTGGATCCCAGTCACTAGTGTTCATTACAAACCTGTGCCATACAGGAAAGGCAGAGGAACTCTCAGTGCCAATGCCTGTTTCTGACACTGTTGTGTTGGTTAGGCTGGGTATAGTTCATAGAATTTACCTTTATACATGACGTTAATCAGGGACAGTAAAAAGCCTCTTGATTCATGACCTGGAAAAAGCAGTTTGTAGATTCAGATATAGTATTGTGATAAATAATCACAAAGGATATTTCAAATTAACAGTTCACATTTTGCACAGCTTTTTCAAATATTAGCAGTTTCCTTTTTTCTTATTGTGAATGTCCAATAATAATCTTGGTTAGTAGAAGTTAGATTTAAGATATACTTGTATTGAACGAAAGAATCTGTGAAATTCTGATTAATTCATTAATTTTTAATGTGGTCCTTGGTACCAAAGGGTATAAGAAAGGAAGAAATCCCACTGATTTCAGTGGCACTATTTCCACAAATATTGGTAGGAAATGTTTTGTTGTATCAGAGTCATTCTCACTGTGGTATCTCTAAATTGAAATAAGTAATTAAGGTCACCAGGCAGAATGTACAGTAAGGAATCAAATTTTTTAAAAAACGAAAAAAACACAACCCCACAAGCCAAAAAGCCCTCAGTTCCTAAAATATCTCAAAATGTTTTCTGTAATTAAATTTACTTTTAATATGCAATGTTGTGTGACACAGAAAATGTAATGGATTTTCAGAGACAATAAAATGGCATTGGTGGTTTAAACTAATCAGTGAAACATTACAATTAGATAAATTCAGGTTACCTGCATTTACAGAAGCAATGAGCTACGAAACCTAAGTTGTACCTATTTTAAGTAAATTATCATAGAACATTTGCTCAGTACATTTTAGACAGAATACTGGGCCATAACCTGTTTCCTTGACAACCACATAGGAATAAAAGGTACATTAGCAAAGCTGCAGATGTGTGTCAGTGAATGCTTATTAAGCAGCCCAATGCATTTACATACCACGTGCTCACAATAATGCATGCATCTTGAAAATCACCATATAAAAAGACTTCTGGGCATGTGTGGCCCAGTGTGGATTCCTAATACTCAAAGATTTTAACCAAAACCCTCATGTTTTCAATGAAGTATCTCTTGTGACTTTTTATTATTGCACTTTCAATTTGGCTTGCAATAGCTGGATAAAATTGGCATGGTAGGCTTGGTCTGCAAATGGCAACCTTCCTCTAGGATTCTGAATACTTATAGCACTGCTATAAGTACGGACGGAAATCATGGGTAATGGTGTCTTTCAGAAATGCTCAGGCATTCTCAATTTGAATCTTGCACCAGCATTCAGAAGCAAGCATGACTGTATTGCTTTACACAGTGACAAACTAAAGCCACTAAATAAAAATGAAGCTGGTGCTGCTTGTAGCACTCTGGTTCTACCTAACATAGCCAGGCAAAGAGATATGACCCAAGTGTTGTCTTCTGCCAAACAACAGGAGAAGGCAAGGTCGAGAAACAGCTGTGGAAGTCAAAATGACAGCTGATCGTGGACTTTTGGAATAATATCTGGATGTAGCATTTAGGCAGCACTTACACTTTCTGTGCAAGTGTTCAGTCCTGGCTTAAAAAGAAGCTTAGATAAATAAAATCAGTTCTGAGAAATTTGTCTACTGACTTCAGCAAGTTTATGTACAGGTTATTTTTGGCCTTTCTTCTTAAAGTATTAATTTATATATAAAATGAAAAGTGTATCCAACCTTTTGGGTTATCCCCAAATTATATATTTTTAAGAAATAAGTCTAAAATAGGAATCTGCAAATCTTGGGTTTAAATTCAGTGGGTGTAATCTGAGAAGTTGCTTAGGTGACAAGTAGCCTCATTAAATTTGCCTTGAAATCAATGAAAATATTCCCATTTACTTTCTTTGGAGTGCTTAGTAAGAGAGTAGACTTCATACATAACAATCAGATTTAGGAAATGAAGATTATCCTGACAATGTTCAACATTTCCCTAACTCTCAACAGCCAAGTTGAGAATCAATACCAGAATCCAGTATTAATTTCAGATAGTTTAAACACTGCCACATGAATCTTTTCATGATCCTGAACCATAAACAATGTGGTTACATACTATCACATGCTACTATTAAGGCCTTTGAGTGAATAAGAGTTTGGGAAATTATTTGGGAGAGGCAAGCCAAGTGTTGGGGTTTTAGGAGTAGTAGTAGTAGTCGTAGTAGTCGTAGTTGTAGTAGTAGTAGCAGCAGCAGCAGCAAGAGTTGTTGCTGTTGCTGTTGTTGCTGCTGTTGTCCCCCATCTGAGCTGAGCTCAGATCTGAGCAGTTCACATTGGTGGCAGAGCAAGCAGCACAAACCAGAGCTGCAGCCATCACAGTTTTCTTTGTGCTATCAACACTATCTGATTTTGCTACAGTCCTTCTCCACTGCATGAGCAGAGCCCCTGCTTCAGCCTTTAGTTTGGAAACATGCAGTAGGATGGAAAAGGAGGAGTAGGGCTTGGGCTGGGCCCCTTTGGTCAGCACAAAATGGAGCACAGGAAGTTCTTGAGTATCTGCTAAGTTGTCACAATACTGGCTGCACTGAAGCGATGACTGAGAGCAATAGCTATCCCTTGTATGTTGGTTTTGGTTTATCAAAACAACAGCAAAACCAAAAATATTTTGCAAAATTTTAAGGAATACTGGAGGCTAGTGTTGGCCAATTAACAGCGTGAAGATCGGTTCTGGTTCCCAAAATGGCTGTGTCCAGCCATCTGGCAGACCAACCGAATGAGGTGCTTGCAGGGGCAGGGATTGAACTCTATTTCCAGTCCATCATGGTTTGCTGCATCAGCTGTAGTTAAAGGGCAAGAACAGATGCATTGGCCTGGCCCCCCACATACCTCACCCAGAAGAACAGCAGCCCCGAGCCTGCATTGTGGATGCTGGCTCCCATATTCAAGTGATGTTTCCTCTCAAAATCGGAAAATGGAGGCTGAACTCAAGTACTTTTATTTTACCTTTCTGATAACGGAACAAGCAACAGAATGCCACATAGCAATTGCTCTGAATGAACAAAACCTAAATGTTTAGTTTGCTTCTTTTGTTTAAAGCTATTCAAATATATTAATCACTACATTTGACAACAGTCATCAACAGAAGAATGTCTTTTGTTGTCACTCTGCCTATAAACATAGCTTCATGTCTGCAACTGATCTCTGTCAGCTAAGGACTGATATGTCCTACAAGTGCAGGCAGCTAGAAAATGGCTTGCCAGCAGCACATAAAAAAAGAAAGACTTAAATGGAAAATAATAATAAGATTGGTCAGAGATAGCAAGATGTAAAGTCAGCTGATTCTTAGTAGCAGTACAACATAAGCTTTTGTATTTTGTGCAAGAGAAGAATTTGGATTTGTGTTATTGTTGTTGCTTCATTTTCTTTTTTAGACTGGTGAAAGGGAAAACAATGTAGTTACACCTTTAAAAATTGCTTGTATGTGTCCCGTTTAGTGTTAACAGGACTCTGATTAGGCCATGCCTAAATTTTAAGGAGACAGCATTTCTTGGAGAGAGACTTGGTTTGGTGCACGTGCACAGCTCACACAGTTTGAGAGCTGAGTGAGTTGTCCCAGGTTTCTCTCCTCTCCACCTGACTTGGAAAGGCAGGGGGCTGCTGCAGGTGCTGTAACTGGGCTCCTTCTCCCTCCAGTTGATGCTGAATAAGAGGAAAAGGGTTGCACATGAACTCTTTCCCTTGCTCATGGACCACAAAGTGGAGCTGAAGTCACTCTGGGCTGCTGCGTCTTTGCTGTGCCCCACTCCTGAGTGAAGGCTTGGCTGCCTGAGGGTACAGGGGAGCTGTGTTTCCTTCTCAGCAGCATCCCTGGATGCTCTCATCTCAGCAGGGAGAGCAGTGAAGATGACAGTCTATCCTAGCATTTTTCTCATGGATAGGCTGGTCTAGGCACTGAGACAGAAACCTGTCAAATCCTGGCCAAACTCCTGTTGCTTATGAGGAATTTGCAAGACTGAGTAATGCTCTATATGTTGTTTTCTGCTGTTGCTTAAAAACGGAAACTGCTTGGCTAGAGAGGAATATTGGCACATTTTTTTCGTTAAAATACTCTTACAGAAAGAATACTATATGCCATGAGTTGCAGAAGTGAGATTATCAGACTTCAGCAAAGCATCTCAACACCACCATTTCAGTAACTTTGGAACTGTTTTATACATTTTAAAGAGATTTGCTGAAAATTTTCTCTAGATCTTGCAGTTTTGCCATATGAGAAGTAATCCAATGCTAAACTACTTGGAATTCCTTCTAAAAGGAACACAGTATTTGTGTGCTGTGATCGCAGTCATTTATGTGTTTAACAGGAATTGGTAGATACACTCCAGCAAGCTCACTATTTCTAAAGTACATCATTAGTGTTGGGGATTACACCCTGGAATCAGGGCTGCAGAGCAAATGGATCCTGTCCGACTTCTCCCAGATATCACTTCGTGCATTTACAGGTCTGACTGCAGCACCAGTGCCTCCATTTTCTTTGCATGAAACATTAGAATGATTATGTCAAATCTTGGATGAGGCCAAGACAGCCTTAGAAAGAATTACTTTTTCTGAAGAATATTTTTAATACACAAGGAGCTAATGGGACTGTGAATTCCCAACAGTTCAAATTATATATATATATATA
>VXAX01002352.1:962501-976838 GCA_013399835.1 Leptocoma aspasia
GGCCAGGGGCGGGAGGGGAAGGCCCGGGGCCGGGGGGAGGCCACCCGCGGAGGGAAGGGCCGCGGTGCTGGGAACGGAGCGCCCGGGCACGGGCTCGTCCTGCGTGTCCGAGCGAGGCGCTGCCGAGGCCGCACGGGCCGTTCCGTGCGGTGGGAGAGGTCACGGGAAGCGCAAAGCGGGGATGAGAGAATTGAGGTCGGGATGCTAGTGGTAGTGGTGGGAAAGAATCCCAGCTCTGAAAGAACGCTTCGTCGCGGGGCGTCAGCGGTTTGTGAGCACTGACATACTCTTAGGCTACATTCCATCACCGCACCCCAGCCCCCCCAGCTGTCGAATTAAAAGAGGAAAGTGTGAGGCTGAAAAAAAACCATTTAAAGTAGTGCTCTTCTGTAGCAACAGGGAAGGAAGGATGTGAGTAGCGATAGTCCAGAGAGAAAGTCTCTCAATGCAGTTGAAGAAGTAACGTGTAGCTCTGTTGAGTGAGCACTAAGCTACACGCTCCTGCGAGCTATTGGAAGTCATTAGACACCATTAACATCATTAGACATCATGAACACGGCCCTGCATGCCCAAGGCTGCAGGGAGGCTGCAGCACCCTGATGCAGGCAGCCCTGCTGCCGACACGGGACTGGTGAAATGATTCCATAAAAAACCGGGCAGTCACCGTAGCAGTGCTGGTTGGACAGTAAGTTTCCAGGTAAGTAGGGATCAGAGCTGGTGCGATGTGTGCCTGGGTGGGGGGGATGTACTTGTTTGGGGGTTTTTGTTTGTTGGTGATGCCTGACTCCATTTCGACTCTAGAACAAAGCCAGCATACTTCAGGAGACTTAAGACACAGGTGAATGTTCCTCCTCAGCTGGAGAAGCCAGCTGGAAACGAAACAGAGACTTCAGAGTACCTTTACAGAGTGGGGTGAAACTGAACATAAGATATGGAATGAACATAGTTCTGTAGTGTCCTGTTGGTTAGTACCAGAATATATTAGCACTTTAAAATCCCAGTAGAAATCTATGGAGTAAGAAAACAGGGAGAATTCTTACTACAGTTCATCATTTATCTTGCTGGTTTTGGTTTTGCCTGGGTACTAGCAACTGCCCCTAATGCAGTTGCTTTGGAGTTTTTTTGTTACGCCACTAGCTTGTCTTTCAAATTTAGCTGACTGAAGTGGAATAGAATAATCTCATATGTAATGGGGTACACTGCCTGGCAGAGGATTTCAAAAGATTAGCAGATGTTAAAAGAATATTCTTAGACTGTAATAGTTCTCTTTGGTAGTAAAAAAATTTGTATTTTGTATTCATGGGCTAGTACAACTTCTTGTGACCTCTTTGTTGACTTCACAGTAATGTTAATATAAAAATTAACAGTAGCTTCTACTCTCAGCTGTGTCCACGTAGAGCTGGCTTCTCTGTTTATAATTAGCAGTGTCATCTGTGAGGCATAAGTAGTCAAATTGGTGTTTGGATTCATCAATCTCTGATCTTGACATTGACTTTTAATATTACTTACTTTCATTTGTGACTGTTGTCCTGGAGTGGTGTTCTGTTGATGTCAGAAAAGGGACTGTTATAATTTAATAAACCTACTGAGTATTACACTTACGTTTGAGATGACTATTTAAATCTTATTTTCCCAAGTGATTCCAACAACTTTTAAGGACAGGTTAAGTCTATTACTGCTTTTGCAGAAAATCTGCAAATAGTACTGCAACCCCCAATCAAAAATTCTGCTGTTCGGAACATGAAGTTATTCACAGGTGTACCAAAGACCATTAGGTAATGCTACAAAGGTACTGTCCAGATTCTTAATAAATTATTTATGTCTGAATTAAGAGTAAAAAGTATGAAATTAACAGACAGATTTGTGTAAAAAAAAAGGAGGGATTAGTTGGCTGAGGAGTTTTGTTGCCCTTTAATAAGTCAAATGGTATTTATATATGCTTTGGGAAAAATTTACAAATAAAACTAAATTTTCTTCCATAAGTCTGTAATAAAAATCATACAGAAGAATAGTCACATTCTGAATGGACTATCCAGTGTTTTAATGAAAAATATTTAACACTAACACATTGGAAAAGTTTTATCTCCGTGTATCTTGGTTCTTGGTAGTGCTCCCTTGGAAAGTGAAGAGCGGGTTTTCATTTTACAGTATGAGCTGCAAATGGAATGTAAAATATTCCTAAAATACTCCACTTATATGTGTGTGCTAGGTAGGGCATTTTGATTTTATAGCATTTCAGACACGTTTTTACAAATGCAAGAAGCAAGACAGGTGAAATAGAAGGCTGTAGAGAATCATTACAGACATGAATAAATGGACTATTTGAGGTATGTGGAGGTTGAGATGAAGAAGGAAAAAGTGTTAGCTCTGAAAACTGATTTGCTCTGGAATTTTTCTGTATAACTGTCCAATGAGATACCTAGCTTACGGTTTAGCACACAGAAAAAAAAATTAATTACCAAATAGCAAATGATTATTTCTACAATGTTGACACAAGGAATCTGAGCATACCAAATTGTCCAGGACTGCAAAAGCTGGCAATCTATGTACATGGCAAGTAGAAATTTAAAATACTCACTTTTGTCCCTAGGAAGATAAATTTAAAGATAATTAATAAGATAATAAGATTAATAATTTTAAGATAATTAATTGAATAATAAGACTTGTACTAAACCCACTTGGGTCTGTATGCCTCTCAGGATGGCATTAGCAGTCTGATACACTTAGCAAACAGTCTGTCAGATGATGTGTCTTTGAACTAAAACCAGCTGTCTCCAATAAAGAAACAGAAAAAACACAGGCAAGTTCCTGTGGGACAGTTCACTGGGAAGTAGAATTGACATAATTTATTTCCTATACTCAGGAAATAACCCTATCAATAGCTCCTGTTGTGAAATGTTTTTGATGTCTGACAGTTGGTTTCTAATACCACATCACATGAGCAAGTCAGATGTAATCTCTGACATTGTCAATGAGAAAAAGGAATCAATTATGGAATAGTGACTGCTTGCTGGAAGAAAAGAATTGTCAGTATGCTTTCTGTAGACTCAATATGCCAGAAACGATCTACATTTACATCCGAGTTTTCAGATACCCAACCAAAGCAAATAACTTGTCTAACTGTTAATTTCAGGTTGCCATTCCAAATGAGTAAATATCCCTTATTTTAAGCCAAATTAGTGTCATAAACAAACCCATCATAAACTATGATTTTAAGATTTCAAGGCACAAAACATTGCATCTCGATTTGCATCGCTATCTGAGAGTGATCAAATAATCAAAATAATATTCATGTGTGTTTCTATCACCATTATACTGATGAATGCATTTCTTGGCATCCATGGCATATCATGGGAAACATGAGAGGTATTTTTTGTGAATCACAGTTTTCTTCTGAATTCTGTGCATTGAAAATGCTCAGCCATCAAAGTCTATTAGAAATTTTGACTACTGCATAGACAACACCTTTCCTGATAGAAGCAGTGGCCATGCTGCAAGGTAAAAATTTTACTTCCAAGCTTAATATATAATGTACCAAATTACAGTCTTGTTCATAGTATGTTGGGTTTGTCTTCACAGTAAAGTTGTTGCTATTTCTTGTGTAATTTGATTTTCAGGGAAGTAGATTGTGATTTGTGATAAAAGTGTCCTAAGTGTAATTAGCTAAGTTATATCTGATTAGTGTTACAAAGCAGATGGGCCCCTTTGCAAATGTTACATGTGAAAAATAGGATACAGGATGTAGTATTGAGATAAGAAAGATCCCAAAACAAAATCGGCCTTGGGATGAACAAAGTTGGGACGATACCAGGAAACAGAATCAGCCTTGGGATGAACAAAGTTGGGACGATTCCAGGTATGGAATCTAAGTTGTGGTTTTATCTATGAAATAATAAGGCTTATTTTTGGAACATAATGCTGACTTACATAACACCAAGCTTAGTGCACATGTGCAACCTGTAAGGTTAGTCAGAGGACAGCGAGCCTTCCTCTTTAAAGAGACCACCAAAAAGCCAGGGGACCCCCTAACAACAAGTGGAGCATGCACTATGCAGTATAGTGATGTAGATTTTAAGAATTGAAAATAGGAGGAGATTTACAGAAAATATTGATGAATATGTATTAGCATACAGTATATAAATGTAGTTTGGATTTACTTTGTTCTGTACGTGAGGCAGGGTGAGAAGCCCTCCCCGTACCCCAGTTGGTTTTGCTTATGCTTTATATGAACCTTAATCATACTTAATCACTGCCAAATTTTTTTGTATACTTGATTGTATTCATTTATATAAAATTGCTGTTCAATTAAAATTGCTGCTAAATTTAATTTTGTTGTTTATTAAATTAGACATATAGAACTTCATTCATAACATTCTCAATTGAATGAACCAGTATATTCATACAGTAACAGCCTGGCTAATCTAAATAGTTTTTGTCAGCATTAAACCTCATTATTATATATTAACAGTTATTTAATGGTACTTGTTATTGCAATTAAATCTTACTATTTGAAAGAAATTAAGAACACACTATCTAATTATGAAGTGTGAACACTGAATCTGAACTATAACTGAAGAAAAAAACTCTTATTTTCTACTTGTTACTCCATTTTCTACTTGTTTTACTCAGAACTTTTCAGTAATTTTAAAGTAGTGTAAATTATTGATTGAATTTAATCACTATTCAAAAAAAAATCTGTTCGCATAAACAGTGTTATACATACTTCACTGTTGTCTACCAAATTGTGTTCCTTGTGCATTCATTTGCTTATAAAGCCTTACCCTGAAACTGAGACTGTCTTGCTGTGATTTAAATATGAGCTTAGTAAGGAGGTCAGATGCAGCTGTGTTGTGAAGTCAGTGCCTGACAGACAACCCAGAAAGCAAAGTCCTCGCGTCCGCAGCACAGCCTTCCTCTGCGGTTGTGCCAGGTCCCTCCGGGGCACGCTGGGGAATTCCATCCAGGCTTCAGGGAGTCCTCTGGGTCGACCCTGAGCAGCTGCACCCGCTGGCACAGCAAAAGGCATCAGCTGCGTGCCCAGTGAAAGGCACAGGATGGACAGCAGGTTCAAGCTGGGAGGAGTGGGAGGGATCCTCTGCCTCCTGCTGAGGATCTACTGGTGCTCCAGCCACCTTGATCTATACAGACATTTCCTGCAGTAGTGTTGGCACCAGAGAATATAGATGACTTAAACCTGAAACATTATTACAAAATTTTACTCAAATTTGAAAAGATAATAAACTAAAAATATATATTAAATATATTTTATATTTTATATATATTATAGTTCTATATTATAACAATAATATAGAACCATAAACATATAGAACCATAAACTTAATGTGTAACTGAAATGGATGAAAAATGCCTTCTAATTTACTTTTTTTCTCTTGTAGATGACAGTCATGTCCCATTCAAAGGATCTCAAGGATGACTTCCACAGTGACACTGTACTTTCCATTTTAAATGAACAGCGCATTCGGGGTATTTTATGTGATGTCACCATAATTGTGGAAGACACCAAATTTAAAGCCCATAGTAATGTGCTGGCAGCTTCAAGCCTTTACTTCAAAAACATTTTTTGGAGTCGTACTATCTGTATTTCAGGTCATGTACTGGAGTTAGATGATCTCAAAGCTGAAGTGTTTACAGAGATATTGAATTACATCTACAGTTCCACAGTAGTTGTTAAGAGGCAGGAAACTGTAACGGACCTTGCAGCTGCAGGGAAAAAACTGGGAATATCATTTCTAGAAGATCTTACAGATGTAAATTTTTCAAGTTCCCCCTGTCCCTATTCATACTGTGTTAATGAAAAAGGGACTGTCAAAGAGGAAAAACATGAAAAGCGACATGAAGATTCTGCTGTGACAAATGGACCACGAATTACAAATGCATTCTCAATTTTTGAAACAGAAAACAATTTGTTTTCTCCCCTTGATTTGAGGGCCAGCTTTAAAAAGGTATCTGATACAATACAAGCTCCCAACATCGGCCTTGACAGAAGCGATGTGTGCAAAGATGCTGAGCCAGCCAGTACCTTGGCTGAACACTCCTATGCAGTTTCTTCTGGGGGAGATACTTCACAAGGAGCACCTTTTGTTGACCAGGACAGCAGCCCTTCATACCAGGTGGGTGAGGACCGCTATGAAAATCACCAAGCCACCCCAGTCATTCAGCAGGGAAAACAAGCAGGTAGTACTCCTAAGTCAACCTTTAAGCCCCAGGGTACTGGTTTGGCTGTAGCAAAAGTACCAGCCTCTACCGCAACCACTGCAGAAGCCCAGCACAAAGCAGTTACTGATCAGACAATTACTTCCTTTCCAAAATCTCAAAATAAAGCAGGAGATTTGCATGTATCCAGAGAAGAGGAAAACACTTCTGCTAATGTCTCTGCATCTGGGGCGAGTGTCACTCCACCTGTTTACAGTTGTAACTGTTGTGCAAAATCATTCAATGACCGGGTGTTACTCACTGCTCACCTTCAGCTCCATTCAGAGCATCAGGAAACTTTCATATGCAAATACTGCAGCAAACAATTTGCAAATCTAAATATACTGGAAAGTCATGAACAAGTCTGCATGAGATCAAGTAACTTACCGGCTCACAATGGAAATGAACAAAATTTTGCAGATAACTGTACTGCTACAGAGGGACGAAATGGAAGCTCCTGTGCAAACACAGAGCCTCTGTTGTCTGAAAACAGCATCACTGATTGTTCTAATGCAAACTGCACTTTACCAGAAACAGATCATTTGGTTAAAGTTGTTGATGGGCAGATATTATACACTTGTGTTGTTTGCAAGCGTAGTTATGTCACGTTGTCCAGCCTTCGAAGACATGCAAATGTGCATTCCTGGAGAAGAACATACCCTTGTCACTACTGCAATAAAGTCTTTGCGTTAGCTGAGTACCGCACGCGCCATGAGATCTGGCACACTGGAGAGAGGCGCTACCAGTGCATTTTCTGTCTGGAGACCTTCATGACTTACTATATACTGAAAAATCACCAGAAGTCTTTCCATGCAATTGACCATCGCCTGTCAGTAAATAAAAAGACGGCCAATGGGGGTTTAAAACCAAGTATGTACCCATACAAACTGTATCGACTCTTACCTATGAAATGCAGGCGACTGCCTTATAAATCCTATCGAAATTCTTCCTATGAAAATGTTCCAACAAGTACCCAGGCTAATGAAACTGCTTCTACTAACTGTTTCATTCCGAGTTCTCTTAGCTCTGAGCTACCACCGCTGAATTTTCAACATAGTATAATATCAAACAACAGAACTCTGGCCTTGGATACAGCTTCATGTAATGATACAGCATCTTCCACAAATACTCAGAATTCTTTCTCTGGAGGAGTAGGCATCTTAAATTCTGACCTGCAGAGGGACTTTTTCCCAGCTGAAAAAAGAGTTTCCACTGCTGCAAATGACTCAGGTTCACAGGAGTGTGATTCCTCAGTTGTGTCTTCAGCTAACGTGAATGAAAATTCAACCTCTGTCATCAGTTACAGCAGTTCTGCACCCTCTGTTATAATGCACAGTAGTAGAGTTTCATCAGTAATAATGCACAGTAAAACAGTCACTTCCATAGAAAACAGTAAGGCAGAATCTTCACATAATCTACCCAGTCAGTCAGTAAGTGATGACTGTAAGCATGGGTCAGATAATTATGGGAAGTGCATTACAAAATCAAAAACTATTAAGGAGAAAAAGAAAACACTGCTGTACAACAGAGCAGAAGCAACTGAGGATACGCAGCACATGACAGGATCTGAAGGTTCATGTAGCAAAACTACCAATACTGTCCAAGAGTCCAGTAAAACTGAAACATACATTGCGAAGCCTGCCTTACCTGGAACGTCTGCTGACAGCAATGTCGCGCCTCTTTGTCAGATAACAGTAAAAATTGGTAATGAAGCTATTGTAAAAAGACATATATTAGGATCTAAGCTGTTTTGTAAAAGGGGCCGAAAATCCAAACACGAGTCCAAACAGGACAATCTCACTGAAGAACCAGAAATGGAGGTAAAAGAAAAAAGCCCATCTAGACTCTACAGTTCAGAAAGCCTGGAGCTGACAGAAATGTGTGATGATGTTAGTGACCAGGACTCCAGTGATAAACCTTGGAGACCTTATTATAACTATAAACCAAAAAAGAAATCCAAACAGCTGAGAAAAATGAAAAAGACCAAGTGGAGGAAAAAGCACGGAAGCAAGAACACTGGTGTGGAAAGCCATGACACATGCAGTCGAGAGTATGCGCTCAGGAACGCTCCCGAGGAAAAGGCAGTCAGCCAGGAGGAGAACACAGAAATGCCTAATCTTCATTGTGAGCTCTGTGAAAGAGACCAGTCTTCCACAGCAGAAGCTCAAGAACACGTACACTGGCATGTAGCTGCTTCAAAGCCTTACATTTGTGAGTTATGCCAAAAACAATTTCAAAGTCCATCCACTTTAAAAATGCATATGAGGTGTCACACTGGGGAAAAGCCCTACACTTGCAAAACCTGCGGTAAATGTTTCTCAGTTCCTGGTAATCTACAGAAACACGAACGTATTCATCTGGGTGTCAAAGACTTTGTCTGCCAATACTGTAATAAAGCATTCACTTTAAATGAAACACTCAAAATACATGAGAGAATTCATACTGGAGAAAAACGCTACCACTGTCAGTTTTGCTTTCAGAGCTTCTTGTATCTTTCTACCAAAAGGAACCACGAGCAAAGGCACGTACGTGAACATAATGGAAAAGGATATGCTTGCTTCCAGTGCCCCAAAATTTGCAAGACTGCAGCTGCTCTGGGAATGCACCAGAAGAAACATCTATTCAAAAGTCCAGGCGCACAAGATAGAAAAGAACAGTTTTGCAATGAAAGCACTAAACTTGTGGAAAATCCACATTTCCTTGGCTCAGAAGGAAGCAAAGTAAAAAATACACAAAACGTAACTCCAGAAGTTATACTCTGAGTGGCAATTGTGCAAAAGAGAAGAAAAATCCAGAACTATATATTGGAGAAGATAAAGATGTGTTAAATGGGGAAACATATCAGTAAGGTTAAATTTCTTCATCTAAATGTGTGTCAATATATGCAAAAGAAAAGATAACACGGAAAAACTAGCATTCACAATAATACAAATTTAATTTGGAGCACCCAAAATACTTTTGCCACAACAGACTCTAGCATAGAGAGAAAGAAAAATGGCCAACCCAAACCCTTCTACTTAACATTACAAGAAACTAGTCACTGAACTTATTATACACGTCTGGTTTTGAGTCAGAATTGTTCAAAGCAAAAGAAATAAGTAGGCTCATGGTGTATTCTGTAGAAGGAATTTTTGCTGCAGAAACCAGATATTGCATTTTTTTTTAACAAAAGTAATGTGTTCATAAAGGAAATAATTGTAATCTTGTGTATTCTAAAGTGAAGGTGGGAAGTGTTTCATGGGCTTGGGTGTGCCGAAGTACATTTGAGTTCTGCCATGCTTTTCTGTAACTCAGCCTTTACAAAACATATTCAGGAGTTTAAACTACTCTTTCCCTTTCCATATTCAGTTTTGTAGTTACCATAATAACTGTTAAGTCTGAGTGCTGGTATGAGAAGTATTCCAGATTTATATATCTCTGAGACATTTAATAAAAGTTCAGTGGAACTTGCTATAGCCAGTCTTCCAAACTGCATAAATCCCCATGTCAGTGGCCTGGTGAGCTCTCCAGGTGCATTGGTCTAAAGAAAATTGTTCTCATGAAACAGAAATCCTGTATAGAAATGTCCATCTCCTGGTGGGTCTGGAACTCTTGCCTTTTAGAAATACAGTTCTTCTCAACAGAAGGACATACAGACAGAGTTTCCCTCCTCACCCTGGAATAATGTCTGGACACAAACAATAGAGCAACTCCCCGTAAATATTTGGAGAGGAGTAGGTAAATAAGACTCTTGCTTCCATATATATCCCTGAGGCTATCCCTGTGTATAAACAAGTATAGGGCCAGTTTGTGAGATTCCCTGTCATCTCCATGCCTTAAATGCAACATTTAACCTTCAGATGTCCCTTCTCAGTGATCCCACCAACCATTCCAGCAGTGTCCCGTGGCCTCAGCAGAGATGGGCCGGGAGCGGGCTGCTGGAGGAAGGAGTGTCAGCCTTCCTGCATCCCTCATCCTGTCACACCAAAGGGTTATGGTCAGCATTGCAGCTGCACAGTTCACTAAGAACTGGGAGAATGGGCTTCTGAAAGACAGACCAAAATACTCCAGTTAATACCGCTTTGTGGAAGTGTGATTCATTTTAACTGAGATGCTTAAAAAACTCCAAGTGAGTGTATGTCTGCAAGTTGCATTTTATATGATAGGGCTCTGTTGTACCGTATCTGCATTTCCAATAGTCATGTATGTTCATCCCTGTGAAGTGTTAAAAAGTTAGGTCATGACAAGGGTTAGTGATTCTCAAGTTCATTCTCCGTGATGGTTCACAGTTTGTTACTTAGCTTTGTCTTCTTGAATATTTTAAAAGAAACTATAGCTTGGGTACAATAAAACAGTTGAAATTATAATACAGTATTGATTGAAGTAATAATACAGTCCACTTACTTATTCTATCACTGGTGAATGCTATGAACCCTTTGAGAAATTCTGGTTTCATGGCAGCTTTGGTTCCATTTAAATAAGGAAAATAGAATAATAAACACAGGAAAGTGTAATGATGTTTCAAAGAAAGTACACAAAGATATCTTCTAAGTGGACTTGTATGGTGATAAATATAGACCAAAGCAAATAAGGTAGAATATTTATAAATACAAAGATAATTTTACAAATATTTTATATAACTGTATAGTTCATAAGAAGAATATTGTTAGCTTGTGTTAGGTTTGGGGGGGTTTGTATATTTTGATAAAAACACAACGACTTTGTAACTCTGTATATTCTCTACAGTTTATAGCAAAGCAGTTTTAAGATGGCAATGTCATGTTTATAGTTCAATTGTGGCACTTTTACTACAAGTAACATGTTGCAGTAATGAATCAAGTATTAATGACCAAATTAGAATTAAAGTAAATGTAAGGGAACGTAAATACTATATACGTTGTCAAAGACTGTAATTTGCTACATAATCACATCTGTATTTTTGTTTAGAAGAAAATATTAAATGCAGATGTTAAGGATTGATAAAGAGTCTAATTTTATTTTTAGAAAGAGTGATTATAACTCTGTTTTTGCTTAATTAAAATAACATATTCCTATTTTTCTGTAAGTCTCTCAATTTTTTAAATTGTTTTAATACTTACATAATATATATGATCCACAGATACATATCTTCTAATAGTTATTTCAGTGAAAGATTAAGCAACACAGTTACCAAGTAGTCCCTTCATTAAGGTCAGAACACTGAATTGAGAACATGCCAGAGCTCTAGGGAAGTGATATCTCCTAGCATCATACAGGATGAATGCAATACAGAACAGAATCTACCTGCTCAGTGTTTCAGGGGGCTGGAAACACAGATGAACTGTGTTTAATACTTTGCGACATCTCAAACATGTTCATGAGGACCTGTAACTTGAAAAATTATTTTCAATTCTGCTAATAACCTTGTAGTATAAATTGTGTATTTTACACACTCTATATTTTTTTGGGCTCCTGTCAAGAAAGTAGTTCAAAATGCAAATATCTAATTGCATATGAAAACATGAAGATACATATAAAATAGAAGACCATGCATATTCAAAGTACTTCCCCCTTCAGCTAGGTGTCACTCGTCTGTAACCTGCATTAAAAAGCAAACTTAGCTAAATTATGCAGGTCATTTTGGGATGGTTGTCAGGAGAAATATATAACTAAAAAAAAAGAAGTGTGCTAATTGTAATAAATACTTTTTTTCCTCTATTTGAAATGTTAATTAAGAAGATAAGTGGATCATCATGAAGTTTGTGCACCTAAACAAAATGTTAGTCAGTCCTCATCTATGATAGATGAACAAATTAGATAGATTAGAACAAATGTAGTAAATTATATTGCTGTCTTCTGCGGAATGAGATTGCATGACAGCTAAACGACAGGCAGAAGCCACTATGCATTATTATCATTACTATTATTCGTTCTAAACTTAGCACTGCAGCTATCACTGACAGTTCAGCACCTTGGCTGTGGTTTTCTCTCACAAGAAGCAGATCCCCCACAGTACATCCCCATTCTTAAATGAAGAAATCTTTCCCGTAAGTTTGCAACTCAGCACACCAGTGATTGATTTAACCATGTCCTTAGCTGCACAGACCTACCTGTCATACAGATACCTCTAAAATGTAGTTTTAAAAGAGGCCAAAAGTGAATGTTACGCAATTGAAACAGTATTCTGAGTATCGTATGTTAGACTAAAGAAAAACTTTTTTTTTTAATAAAACTGTGTCAGGAATCAGACAGTGGCAAAACTTGAATTGATAATGCAGGTCAGTGCTTTAGAGAAAGCTGATGCTAAGTTAAAACTTACTTAGCTGATGCTAAGTAAACCCCAACTGTAGTCATAACATTTGAGAGAATATGGAGGCAGTAGAGTCACTCTACCTTCCAAGTGTGGCAATGCACAGTTCAGGCACACATCTCCATTCTCAGGGTGCTGCCCTGCTGCTGTTCCAGATCAAAGCTCTGACTGCCCAGGTGAGCCTCAGTTCACCAGCCACCAGCCAGACAGGGCAGCCAGCTTAGAGAGCCAACTGTAGATAATCAAATCCTCAATTTGTACTGTAGGAACCTCTCGTTTCCAACAGGTTAAAATTCAGCCTATGCAAACTCATGTCTTCATCAGGTTTAGGTTTTGCATTCACACAAATCCACCTGTTACTGGTGTGATGAAGCAGTTTATTCCCCACAACTACCCTGCTTGCCTTGAAACACACATCTGTCCTTCCCAGCCACAATGTGGAGCGTGGGGATGAGGAAGGAACGTCACCACTGCTGAAGGAGCAGTGGGGAAGAAGCTGGATGCAGGAAAAGCCATCAAGAAATGATGACAGATTATATGGCTCCATACCATATCATAGTGATAACAGCAAGATTTGTGCAGGAAAAATAAAAAGTGGCCAGAGCACCACAGCAAGGGACTTCAGTTAGAGACAATGACAGATGCTGGCCCGCAACTTTCCAAACTTCCCTTTAACAGAAGGACAGACTGAAGAAGGCCTTTATGTGTAGAGTGAAGAGCCCTAGTCCTACACTGGTTCCTGAAATAGCTTTAGCCAGCTGAACTACCTGTGTTTTAGGACTTGTCAGTCACTAAAGGCTTTCACCAGACTCTGTGCCTACAGGGTCTGGGAACAGAGGTACCCTCAGTTTGACCCAGAGTGACACAGAAGCAGACATGTCACTTGCAGCCGATGGTTGGGTGGATTGTGCAGGCCCAAGGCAGACGCCTGCCACCGGTGCAGGACCCGGGTGAAGTCTGGGTGTAAACCAGATCCCAGAATTTCACATTAGGATCGGTGTCTTCAAGAATCCATGGTAGAAAACGTGATGCAAAGGCCCTTCAGCTATTGATGAAGGCGAGCTGCTGCAGCCTGCAAACACCTCTGGGCGCTGTGTGACTCCTGAGGGAAGTGTTGCCTGTGGCATTCTGCAGGCAGCGGGACATCTGCTCCTGGGGCAGTGCTGGCAGCCGAGCCATTTCCTACTTGTTTAATGGCATTTCTCACACGGCCGAACAGCTGAACATGAACTAGTGACAGCAGAGGAGAGGGGATCCAATGGAGCCCGTGCCGTGCTTTGCACAGGGACAGGCCCTTGGCACACCACAGACCAAAATGGCCGGACCTGCCACTCGTTCCATTTGATGTGACCAACCTCGGCATAGAGAACCCAGCGTTCAACGTGCCGGGCTGCCGAGCCCTCTGCCCCGGTGGGAGGCACAGAACCACAGAACCGATTGGGTTGGAAAAGACCTCTGAGATCATCGAGTCCAACCTATGACCCAACACCACCTCGTAAACCAGACCCTGGCCCTGAGTGCCACGTCCAGTCTTTTTTTAAACACCTCCATGGACGGTGACTTCACCACCTCCCTTGGCAGCCCATTCCGCTGTCTAATCACCCTTTCTGTGAAGAATTTCATCCTAAAGTCTAACCTAAACCTCCCCTGGTGCAGCTTAAGCCTATGTCCTGTCTTCCTGACTATAGAGCAGGGGAAGGGGTGGTCAGGGCAAGCTCCGGAACCAGCCGAGCCCCCCCGGCACCCAGCGCAGCGCAGCCCCAGGCCGGCGGCAGCGCGGGGCGGCGGACCCCGGGCGGAGCCGCCTCACAGCGCAGCGTGCGAAGCCACCCTAGCGCAGGCGCCGCGCCCCCCGC
>VXAX01002352.1:985429-1020461 GCA_013399835.1 Leptocoma aspasia
TTTTTTTTTTTAATTTAAACTAAATTCAGTTTCTTTTTTTCCCAACTGAACTTTGTGGTAGTGCAAGGTTATAGCAGAAATGAATTCCCTTGTTGATGTAACCATTGCTTTTATTAACTGACAGACCAGGGCATTGATCTGTGTCCTCACAGAACTGCCAGGTTACTGTACCAAGGAAGGGAAGAGCAGAGGAGTGTGTTACCCAGTGAAATTTAATCTTCTGTACTACTGTAATCCAGTTCTTCCTGTATAGCAGTCTGGTCGTCCTTTGAATTAGTGCTATCTTCTAATTTTGTATCCGTCAGAGTCTTTAAAGTTCTTGCATCAAAGGCACAAAATGAAAGTACTAAACTGACTGAATCCCTGAGGAACAGGATGAGTGAGTTCCCCATTTTAATTATTCCTCATTGGTGTTACTGTTGTACCCCACCAGCCTATTCTGTATCTACCTAAGAATTTATTTATTAATACATTGTATTCCTTACCTTAAATTTTCTCTCTCTACCTCACATTTTGCTGATGAATCAACAACTGATAACTGCTGTTAATTTAGGTAAAGAAAAAGGTATCAACATGAGTAAAACAATGCATTACCTTCTATTTGTGCTCCTATTATTGACTTGTTTTTTCTTGCCGAATCTGAGACTTAATGTAGTGTTGAGGTCAAAATAAGAATAAAGAGAACTAATGGCTGTTCATCCTTTGGGGCTGGGGAATATGTGTAGCTGTGAAGTTTGCTCTCATAGGTGCAAGGTAAAGGTGCTAAATAGATTTTTGGAAGTATCTGTTTACAATCTCCATCCCAGCCTAATTATAATTGGATGCATAGAGTCCCATAGGTCCATCCAGAATAGGTACATAAACCCTTGGCACTTGTTGGTGTGCACTGGAGTCTGCTGTTCCCTTAGGAAGTCTGTCTGAAGCTGAGCTAGAGCAGAGTTCCCCTGACACCAGTGCCAGCTCATTCTCCCACTGTTCACTCTTTCTGCTGTAGTATCTCTTTGTTTGTACTGCTGCAGCTTTATTTGTATAGCTGTGAGGGCGAGCAGATCATGGACTTGACCTAAGTTTAAAATAAGCCTTTGTTTCATCTTTGGTTTTGATCTGAGTTATTGTGTCAATACAATTAAAATGAACAGTGATAGTAATAAGGAAGTTGAGGCTGTTCAGGGCTGCACTGCTGTTAAAGGTAATGCTTGTGAGTTTATACCTTCAGTCATGGTCCTGACAAGAGGAGCCCAGCCCTTGTAATCAAAGTAGAATTTGTTGGCTTTGAAATTATAAAAAAGGAGAGGGGAGCTGAAAAACCGCAGCTGAATTTTTCAACTGAGAATTCTTAAATTATTTCTTAGTGTAGTGCAAAGGCTAATACTGATTTGTCTGCCTTGAAGCTTGTGGTAAAAGGTCTGTGTTTTAACAAAAAGAACGTTTTCACTTGTGGAATTCCTTATAATGAATTCCTGCCCTAAAAGTTCTTGTTTCTAAAAATCTATTCTAGACATTTGAAATACTAGATTTTTCAGCTGTGTTCTTTCCCACTTTTCAAATTAGTTATCAGGTCTTCTTTTTAATTTATTTAGTGAGCCATTGTTCTTAAGCATGGAGTGGTGTTTTCTTTTTCTGTGATTATTTTGGAGGGAAGAGAGTAGGGATGGTGACCTGTTCTTCCTGGTACCCTTTGGGTAGGTAATAACATTAACTGCTTGTTCCAAATATAAGCATATTTTTCATATTTGTATTAGTTTAAGAAAGTACTGTAGCAATAGGGTCAGAATGACACTTTGCTGGGAAACAAAAAAGCCCCCAACATTTGTTTCAGGGTTTGGTATAACTGATATCACAGTACTTTTCTGCATAAAAGTAGTTTCATGAACATGAACTTCTTTCCCTGGTGATATTAATACATTGTAACTGAAACTATTTTAAGAACCCAGTTCTAAAATAGCAGGGTTTTTCTGTGGATCTGCTTGACTTTCAAAATTCATCACTTGCAGTAACACAAACAACATTGTGGTTTTGTTCAGTCTTGAAATACAGTTTTCTGACTGCTGGCTCTGATTACATCAGTAAGTACTCCTCAAGTTTAATGAGAGTATCAGTTCTGGGAGTGAAGATACCAACACACTTTATGAAATATGTGTAACACAGAGGAAGCCAGAGTCTTTTTCTGTAGAGGGCTGTGCACATGGCAGTTAATAAGGGTGAACTGTAAGCATGATATTGGACTTGTTTAGATGGAGAAATGTGGCGACCGTTTTGGCGTGAGGGAGATCGTGTGTATTTGAGATTAACAGTTCTCTTTTTCACTGTTCTGTCTTACAATTTCTAGTGATAATAACTTCTTACAGGTCTGAATCTTAGAGCAGCAGTTTTGACATAGAAGTTAGAGCTAAACAAATGCCAGTTAGTTAAGTAATCAATAAGTTGTGTTTAAATGTAGTTTAATCATGTACTGAACAAGAAAATGAAACAAAACTTGTGTGTGTCTCAGGAAGTTTAGAGAACCGGCTAGAATAATTTCAAGGCAGAAAAATAGAATTGAAATTGCAGAGGAGACACCACTCTCTCTGTGCTCTGATTCTTACCTTTGCTTAAAAAAACAGAAGGCGTTGCCACGTTATTGTGTGTTGTGGGATTGAAATGGTTTTGGGCACCTTTGATGACAGCTCAGTGTAGTGCTAAGGGCCATGGGCTGGGGCAGCAGTAAAATTCAGCTTTTTAATGTTCATCTCCTATATAAATTGCATAAAGTGTTTCTCTATTTTAACTTCAAATCTTTATTTTCAGTCCTTATTTTGGAGAGGAGTTTTACTTTGAGATTCCAAGAACATTCCAGTGGTTGTCCTTCTACATTTATGATAAAAGTGTTTTACAGAAGGACCTGCGTATAGGTAAGTGTCTATGAGGTGCTGTCTGCATCTTGCAGAACACTTGGTTGTTTTCAGTAGCATTTTCTGTAGGATTAGGGATACAATTATTGGTGAGGCATCTTTTAAAACTGTGTATAGTGCACTTAAATGCTCCTTTAAAGTTTGAAAAGAAGGATTTTGTTTCCTTGCTTCATTCTATTATACTAAAATATATTTTGGTTTTTAGGCTAGTAGGACATTTTATAGTCTTATTATGGTCTGAATACATTTTAAAAAAT
Organism: Leptocoma aspasia; assembly: GCA_013399835.1. Lineage (NCBI taxonomy): Eukaryota > Metazoa > Chordata > Aves > Passeriformes > Nectariniidae > Leptocoma > Leptocoma aspasia. The sequence goes on from VXAX01002352.1 coordinate 988,578, forward strand.
TCTCTTTGTTTCTTCTCCACTTTTGCTTCATTGGAATATTTGAATAATTGTCACTACTTACAGATCTTCAAAGAATAAATTGTGGAATAATTCCACAATAATTACAAAATTTGTGGAATAATTCTTAAAACCATTTATGAATAATTTTTTCCCCTGTCAGTGCAACCTGTGACTTAGAAAGCATTTGGTGGAAATTCGTGTAGCTTAAGTGAAAAATCGCAGGAGGTGGATTTCTATTTCTCCCTCCACTGCATATTGACTTTATTGCAGCTGCTTTTTGGATACAGTTGCTACAAACCTCTAATAGTCTGCTGTGGAAGAAGCCTTTGCTTTACTTGAATTGAGGAAGGAAATAATTTGCACCAGGATGTCAGATAATTTGATATAATAACAGCTTTCCAAATAGCAATCAGAAGAGTAAAAGGCATCTACTTCAGTTTCCTGTTTAAACATTCTTGAACACCGTTTTTGTTCTCGCAAATCTATTATGTTATTTCCAGCCTCAAATGTGTTCTTTGTTTACCTTCTTATTGGTGATACCTAGGATAACAAATAATGCCATCAGGGTTTATATAAACTATATTCTGCTTTACTTACCCATAACATTCCTTGTTTTATGTTCTTCATATAACATCATAAACTTAAAGAGAAATTTAAAAGAGGGTTTAGAAAAAAATCAAGTTTCAAACATAATTAAATATGTCTTCTATTCAGATGAAGGTAATATTTATGCTTCTCTCCCCTGCCACCCTCCCTCAGGAAAGGTGTCAATCAAAAAAGAAGATTTATGCAACTACACAGGAAAAGAGAACTGGTTTATGCTTCAACCCGTTGATTCTAATTCAGAGGTTCAGGTAACTATGAAATTGCACGTTTACATTTTGAAAGTTAAGTACAGATAAGGACGTGGTGGTCGAAGATTACATTGAGCTGTAAGAGATAGGACTTAGTATCTGTATTTCTTGTGAGGCAGTTGTGTCTTTGGTTTGGTTAGAGAATAATACACTCTACACCTAAGCTGGTATTGTTCCTCACGGTACTTAAAACTGGCAAAAGACATGAAGCAACTGTTTGGGAAATGTCTTAACAGTATTTTGATGTCTGAAATGCTTGTAAGGGGAGTCGTGTACTTGGGGCACATGAATGGATCCTAAAACTCTTGAATAATTTTTTTTTTAGTCATTTTTGGTGTTAACTGAAATAATGGCTGATTCTGTGACATTGAAATGGTTAGTCTTCTAAACTTGGAGGTACTTGTGCTGTGTTCATGTATCTTATCTTGAAACATTTCCTGCATTCTGTATTAAACCACTTAGCACTTCACAGTTTTATTTCAGCCTGTAGTTCCAGTTCTTCAAACAGGATTGTTCTAGGAATAGGTAAAAGTGAGATGACTCTAGAAGTTGTAGCAATTCTCTTTTTGGTTTCAAGAACAAGACAGAATTCTTGAGAATCTCTTAGCCTTCTAGCTGTAATAAACTAGTAGATTTTAATAGGGTTTTTTCCCAGATTTGCCTGAGGGCAAAAGTCTTAGACTTGACAGTGTTTGTATTTTTTTAGTAATCTGAAAGTCCCTTTGGGTAGGGAGAATCCTGGCTACTTTTACAAGATCTGAATGTGCACAGAATTCTCCTATTATTTCCACAGATGATTCATTTATGAGCCATAAGTTTAGCCTGCAGCTCTTGGGTATAGGAGGGCATGTGGTTGCTTTACATGAAGACAGATTTTCAGAACGTCTGAATGCCACTTCCTCTTCTCTGTTGAAAATCAGTCCTCTTTCAGTTATGATAGAATGGAATAGAATGCTTAATTTGGAAGGGACCTAGAGATCATCTAGTCCAGCTACACATTGTCTTCTGTGAATTCTTTCATGTAATCACTCAGAAGATTGTAGAAACCACTTTCCAGATACAAACTGAAAGGCAGTTTCCACTTTGACTTAAACATTGTCATGCTTGTTATATTTTTTCTGTCATAAAAATGTATTGAGAAAGGTATTACACAATTTGTGGGTTTTGGTTTTAAAAGCAAAAGGAAAATGCTTAGGCCATTCACAGCATCTGTTTTCTAAAACAAGTGAAGTCAGCTATTTTAATAAATACTAATAATGTTTGTCTTTTCATTTGTCATTCAAAAGCTTTGCCTTGTAAGGCTGTTGGCATGCTTCTTGGTATCCTGTTTTTATCCTGTAAATCTGTTTTTTTAATCGAGTTTCTCTGCTTGACTTTCTTAATGTACCTGTGTTCCTGTCCCTGTAGTAGCAGTTTGCAAAACACTTGGCAGGCATCCCAAAGCAGTTATGTTTGGAACTGCCTTGTAAAAGAAGCTTCATTTCTCCTCCCATGTGACGAACAGAGAGGGAAATACAGCCTTTGCCCCAGGGGATTTACAATAAAAACATTGCAGTTTTATGTCAAAACATAACTGCTATAGAAATGTGTGCAAGGTCAGCTAAGGGTTTTACTTCCATTTTAGCAGAAAGGCAAAGCTGTAGTTCAGATTATGACTTGCTTCCTTTGCCACTCTTGCAAATCACCTTCCAGAACCCTTCCATGAGAATTTTGATTGTGAACAGATCAGTATCATCTGATGTTCCATTTAGCAAATAGGCAAAGTCTGAGAATGCCAAGGAGAACATTGTTAGAGAACAGACGCTGTCAGTGTGTGCTTATCTTAGATGTAAAAGCCAGCACAAACAGCCAGGCACTGAAAGGAGGAGCAGGTATTGTTCAGGCAGTAGCTGTTTGGAGCGAGATTCAAGAACTAAATTTTGGTCATCCCAAGCAAGTTGCATATCATGGTTTAAAGTTATGGAGCCTTTTATTGAGAGAGTACAGTAGGTTGGCCTTTGCTGGTTTCTGAAGTTAATCCATGCTGTGCCATAATTTATGGATTCTTTTTCTTAAATACATCCTGCCATATCAGAAAAAGAGAAGGAGGAAGCTGGGTTTGGTAATTATTGCCACCTCTTCCTCTCTTTTGGTTGTGTTTACTGTTCCTTGAGCACATCAGCAGTCTTCATGAGATAGTTGAAAACTGCCCTGGGATGCATAGTATATTTCTAAATTATCTTCAGGCTGGTGTGATGGACATGATTTCACAGTGGATATTAAATGCTGCTGCTTATGGCTGTTGCATGCTATTCTGTTTTTCTAGGTATACTTACCTGCCTTCAGAGTCCTAGGTCATTTTAGAACTTTCTCCTGAAGTGTTCAAAAATTCATGTCTGTGCAAGGGTTCATCCCATACTTCGGACAAAATAGCTTAGAGTCTTGCTCTTGGTAATTGCTAATGCTGGAAAAAATACTTCTGTGTATTAAATCTGTAGAGGCTTGACTGATTCTTGTGCTGTCTGCAGATGAGATAGTGCTTCTCTATAGCATTGTCTATAGTTCAAGTTCAAAGTGCATCCGTCATGCTCTACTTGCAGGATATGTGCTTTAGATGAGGTATTTTCTTCAAGTGGTAATATTGGAATTCTTGTTCTGATTCCTACTTTTAAAAGAAATGCTTTTAAAACTATTTCGTGTTTCTCTCCTGTTTTTTTTTTTTTCAGGGAAAAGTTCACCTTGAATTAAAACTGAATGAACTGATAACAGACAATGGATCTGTGTGCCAGCAACTAGTAGTACAGTAAGGAAATACATTAATCCTTTACTATGTGGTTGTTTGTTAAAACATTATGGGATGTGTCTTTCCTGATACTGGATGTCTGCACGTCTTAGTGCCAACAGCACTTTCCTTTTTGTGTGACTCCCTTGGAATCTGCCTCATGAGGAGATGAGTATATGTCTAGGGAACTGATTCTGTGACAGAAGTTTTTCACAGCTGCTCAACTCTGCTGCCAAAGCCCTCACTTTTATTGGGACTACTAGGATTAGTGTCTTGTAATTCCAGTTGAATTTGGTCTGGTGAGAAAGCTAGGAATGTGCAGTACAGCTGAGAGCCAGAGCTTGCAGTATGGCTGTTACTTACTGAATTACTGCTGCTGGTGGTATTTTTTGGGGGTTGGTATGGTAAAATGTATTGCTAGTTCTGCTTCAGAATTATTTTCTTCTGGTTAACCATGATAATAAATTCTTACAGAAAAACGAAGTACAGGAGTTGTGGTTCTGGAGCAGCATGTTTGCCACATTTCAGTAAAACGTCATAGCAACGACTTGAGGAGCTGTCACTACCAAACTTAATTTTGGCTCTGAAGTGTAAAAACGCTACAGCATGTCAAAGAGCATCATAGAAGCTAAATTTTTGGTATATTTGCTAATGTAATTTTCATTATGAAGTTAAGATGATGTTCTTGTCTTAGTCAACTCTCTGAAACCAGATGAGTAGTTGAGTTGGAGCAGGACCCAGCAGAGTGGTCTGTTTGTTGTTGTCTGACTTGTTCTGAAGGGGGAAGCTATTCTGTGATAGAACTAAGCTAGTGAAACTGGTGATGGTTTAATGGCTTAGGTTCATAATTCAGGTAAGATGGAACTTGCTGGACATCAAGATATCTTTATTACTTAAAGATAATTTGGGATGTGTCCGCTTTTATAGCGGGCTAGCAGCATAGTTCATTGGGAGTCCTGCTGCTCTTATTTTTGTATCCCACTTGCAGCACAAAGCAGAATTAGAACAGCATTTTCCCCATGGACTATTCACCACCAAAAGCTGGCTGGAGCTTTATGACTTCATTTTTTATTCCCAACTTCCTTAATTTTCAGAAAATTTTATATTTTTATGTGTTCATGCACTTCATGTTAGTGTTGTGGGTTTTTATTTTAAAAGCTTGCTTGGAGTTTTTGCACTATGAAGAAAAGTTGCATTAGAAAGTTACTGTTGCAAATTGCAGTTTTGACTAGGAAGTGGTTTACTCACTGTGCCCTCTCTTAGGATCTCTTTGTGATGGAGATAATTGATCAAAAGGAAGCCAGGGTTCTCTTTTGGTTGCTGCACTCACCCACTCACTGCCGCGTGGGAGAGGATTGTGCGTTAAACACTGCAGTATTACATCAGTGCAGTTGTCTGAGGTTATGAAATGCACTAGAGTTCCTTAAACTAAAAATGTTCAGTAGGATTTTGCCATGCATGCTGCTGCCCTTGAAGTAGTTTACTGCATTAGTAATACATTGTACATAAATATATTTCGGATGTACGTGTGAGAGTATGAGAAATAAGAAATCTTTCACTGAATGTGGTATTATAGAAATGGATGTGAGGGCATTTTTGAGACACATTTGACCTTAAAGTGTGAGGAACTTATAGAAAATACATGTAGGAGTATTAAAGAGAAAATTAAACTTACTAAAACCCTGCTTGTTCTGTAAATTTCCCATGATAATTAAGTGATGCGCTTCCTGCTATGTTTCACTGGTCACCTGAGAAGATATTGAATTAGTAACTCCTTTAACAAAGCTGAAAGATAGAAAGGAGCAGAACCATGATAGAGTAAAAGAGACAAGGAGTGGGCACAAATGTGTTTGTGTCTGTTTCTGACTCTTCTTTATCTGTTCTAAACTGGAAAATAATGGCCAAAGGAAAAAAAAAATCACTGAAAAAATAATTCTTGACATACAGGCTATGATACTTGCCTTTCAGGGGCAATATTTTACTTCATGTTCAAATTAATGGTGTCTCAATGCAATGAGAATTAGATGCTTCTAAACCTTCACCAGTTAATTTTTTTCTAGGATAGGAGAATTCTAGATACTTGTGCTGGCTTCTGTGCATGGTTAAGTTGCTAATGGATTTCCGCTGTGTATTCCCTGAGAGTCCAGAAATTCTACAAAGATGAAAAATAGTAGCTCCAACTTTCATTACACAAGATTAAACATGGTGTTAAGTGCACACACAATAGCAAGCGATTAAGAGGCTGTGATTCTGAGCATTACCTGGAGTCCCCTGTCATCTTGTGGCTAAACCAAAATCATGACTGGCTTGGCAATGGATTCCTGTTGATTTGGGTCTGTAAACATGGCTGTAGAAGCTTTTTCTGCTGGTCTTCTAGATGAGTTTTATGATTATGATTGACTTAAAAACTCAATTCCACTTGCTTTTTTTGCCATAAAGCATAGTTAATCTTCCTTTGGTGAAGGACTGTCTTCGAGCTTATGTAGAGAAAGTTAAGCCCTGATTTTACACATAATTTTTGTATTAATTGCAAACTTGCTGTTAAGTTTCATGCAGATATGCTCACAGACTGTGAATTAAAACTTTGTTTTTTGTCTCTCATACTAATTGTTTCCTTTTCTAATGTGTGAATGAGGAGGGGAAAAAGTACAAGAGATTACCTGCTGATGCAGTGTGGGTTGTTTTTTTTTTTTTTTGAAACCACAGTGGTGTGTATAGTAGCACATTTCACAAATACATGCTTGCATCTCTTGCTGGGAGTCCCTAAGAACACGTTTGCATGGCCATTGTTTGCATATTTGCTGCTGCTGAAATAGATGATGCTTGAATAGTTTCTTGGCAAATTAGGCAATTGAGTGGTGGCACCTGCCTTCTCTGGGATTAACAGCCCTTCAGCTCTGAAAGAAGGTTTTGTGTATTTACAGAATACTTCAAAGCCCAGAAATGGTTTATTACAGCCAGACTTTGACTTCATTGCCTATACTTTTCTAAATTAATTATACACCATGCTCTCTTAAATTGACCTGTCAGTTTGTTACTGTCCTGTTTATGTTTCGTCTGCTCTCATGAAGTTGTTCTAGTGAACACAGCAATTTTTATGAAGTGTACATACACAGATCTTAATGGCTGCAGTTAGGGAGTGTCTGTCCTGGGAGAACTTCAGTTGGTTTGAATGATGGAGGTAGAGTCAGTCATTGAGGGGGTTTATTGTGGGCTGGGTCTTTTTAAGGACTTACTTTCATCTTCTAAGCTGAATATATACCAGTTATATCTGAAAGGCTCTAATTTCCTGTATGAAACTCCTGTTGCACAACAAACTACTGAGATGAGAATTAGTGTAAACTGAAACATATCTTACACTGTACTGGAACAGGGCAGTACTTAGAGAAAAGAACCAAAGTTCTGTTGCTTAGATGGTACATAAGGATATAGTAGTCCAAAATATAAAATAAAAGGCTTCTAAGTTCATGTCTACTTCTTCAAACTCTATGCATTTGTGCCTTTTGAATGACAACTACCTAGCTAGGTAGATGAAATGGTTTGTCCAAGCTGAAATATTTTTAGTGTATGTTAGAAATGTATTTATTATGGTTGTCAGAATAAGAGTGTACATTTAGTGTTATTTTGTTTTTTGATTAGTCAAAATGTTTGGAATTTTGTTGGTGATGCTTTTGCTGGGATTTCTTGATTGTTGTTTTCCTGTCAAAGGAGACTGCAGTTGCAGCACTTTGCCTGATTCTTTGAGGAAAGGCAGTATTCCTGTGAAATTTGCTGACTGGCAAACGGAGTGAGGTTTTTGTCGTTCCATTCATTTCCATTCCAACTTTTCTGTTTCTGTTAAGTCTACTCTAGTTTAGCCACTTCAAACATCTTCAGAATTTTTAAACATGTTTACTGGAGGCTGTTTGTTTAGTAGCTGAAAAGTGTCAGTAATGATTCAGTGTGGTGTGCTCAGTCCCTGGGGAGGAACAATCCAGCTCGGTAGTGCCGAGTTGATTTAATGGCTTCCTATCCCTAATGGCTGCCTGCCTTTGGAGCTTGGGAGGGCTCCTGCATGAGCAGGGTAATTAAGTTTGCCAAACTGACAACTGGCTTTTAGGTTAAAAGCTTCCTGTGAGTGTGGTAAACAGAAGCAGCAGTTCAGCTGACTTGGCTGTGCTGTCACATACATGTCTAAAGCAGACTCCAGGCAGTGCTTGCAGACGGAAGGGATGGATCTGAGGCTACCTTGGAGTCAGAGATGGAAGGGGAGGAGGTGAGGTAAATTTGGAACAAATTTTTGTGCCTGATAGGTGTGGAAAAGAGAGATGCAGGGGTATTAGGAGTTGATGGTCAGGGAAGGTGTTGGACCAGGGCAGGCTGTCTAATAAGCTAGGCAGATCAAACTTGCTGGCAACAGAGCTGGGACTTGGGCAGGAGGTGAAAAGTGCTAGAGCTGCCTCCACAGGGAGACCAGCTGGAGCATGAAATCAACTTGAAGTGACAGATCCATATGATGAATCCAGACATTTTAGTTCTGCTGCAAGGCTGTGAAGTTGTCAGTAAAATGTTTTTCAGCTCACAGGAAATCACAAACAAGGCTTTCTTTACTTTGTGTATGTTGTGGTCAAGAGACCAGAACAAGCTGTTTGTGTAGCCGAAAGTCCCACAGACTTTTATCTGTTTGCTAGAGAAATCCAGGGGCTTGGTGATCATGTCAAAGACTGTAAGAAGAGAGATTGTGATGTTCTTGTTAAAACAGCTGAATTCTCTTCATATATGGTTGGCTGATCCATCTGCCATGAATTTCCTATGAGGTTCAAATTGCAGCTGATTTATAGGTACACTCAGCACTCACACCTGTAACTGCAAAGCCCGAGGAGCTGCAGAGGGTGTTTTATGTTACAGGATGCCCATCAGTCTGAAAGAGTCAAGTCCTGCCTCTGATCAGATACCCCAAATGACTGAAAAGTCTAGACAGTTTAATTTTGTTGCCACTCTTCTGTGCCACTTATGTGTTGGAGGAGGAATCAATTAATACTTATGAAACAACTGGATGTTTCAAGAACCCATTTAAATGGTGGGTTTGAAATCACTGTAGCTTTCATTGTGATTCAAAAATTATTGAAATGCTGAAGGCCACGTGCTTGATAACTGGAAGAAAAATAACAAATTATTGTGTGGTGGTTCAGCACTAAATGTTCCCTGAACTGGCTAAGACAAAGGGACTTTTGCAGGGCGGGGGGGAAATACCATCTGGTTCATAATTGTGCATACTCCAAAGAGGGTGGAGTTTTGAGGCACTAACAGGAGTGTTAATGTCTGTTGTTTGCACTCTTGTGTTTGAATTTGCAGCTCCTGTTATTCTTCTAAAACCGTTTTTCTACAGTACATAAAGCATTTATTTAAAAATGTGTGCAGCTACATAACTTCAGCTTGATCTGCATTACTTATTATTCCACATTATGATACTAGAACATTTACTTAATTGTTCATATGAATTTAGAGAAGTCTATTTTCTCCTTAAGTTGCCTAGGTTTTTGGATTTTATTCAAACTAGCAAATTATGACAACTGAAATTTTCTTGCATTAATTTAGTTAAATTCCTGCAATACAGCTAAAAATACATTGTTTGAAAGAGAACAGGAATACAGCATTCAGATCTCATTTGTGTTTTGTTTATGAAATTTTGTAATCTGCTGAATATTTCTGGACTTAAACTACAGTGTGTATGGTTACATTAGAGCATAATTTTGCTAGAAAGTCTGGTTTCTGCTATGAATTTACAAACTCTTCTGCTTTACTTCTGTTGTTCCAGCTGTTTTTAGTTAATGCTTTTATGTGGGCAGCATCTGAAGGTTAGGCAGCTTGCTGACCCAGCTCTGTGTTGCTGCTGTGGTGATTCAAAGAATGCAAGACTTTAGAAAAGGTCCAGAAAAGGTTTCTCTGTCTCCAACCATCCTGTTCCTTGTGCATAAGGACTGGTGAAGAGTGTGCCTGTGTACCTGTTAAACACCAGTTTACCACTTACTGTATGAATTACAGAAGAAAACAGTATTTTTAAAGGGCCATTTAACCCTGATAGTCATTTAACCCTGAACATGGACTACTGTGATAAAAGATCAAAAATAAACCTTAAGCACTATTTCAAAGGTAGAGCTAGAACTATATACTATAATAGTTTTGGATGCTTAATTTTAAATATCATTTCAGGATTTGACTTTGCGTTTTTAGCATAACTCAGAATGTAGTTTATCTAAAATTAAATATTTCAGTCCATTTCAGTGCCTTCCAGCTATAGTTGCTGCCACTGGTTGAGGCCAGATAGATTTTTGTGGGCCTCGAGAAATCAAATTTAAGTTAATAACATCTGAAATTTCTCAAGATATAGCAGTTCATTTTGCTTAGGATTTTGTCATTCGTGTGTGATACTGGAATGTCTTCATCTAAGCAATTCCAAGAGTTTTGTTCTCACAGAGCCCCCCAAGTCTGACTGTATACTTGAGTATTATTTTGTGTTACCATCTAGAGATCTACTTGAGGTATATGCAGTATGTTGGATCAGTGTATAGCTATATCTGTGTGTAATACAGCAGGACATAAAAAGTTTTCAAAAAGAAAGCATTGTTTGGATTTTATTTTTTTAGGCCAATAATTGCTTCACTGATCTATTATTTGCCTTTTCCTTGTAGCATAAAGGAGTGCCATGGGTTGCCTCTTATAAATGGACAGAACTGTGATCCTTATGCAACAGTATCTCTTGTGGGGCCTTCCAGGTAACATTTTAGTACAAAATGAATAAATCTAAAAATGCTGTGATGTTGAATTGGAAAAGAAAGTCATAGGCTTTAAGCAAAACCTTTAAAACACAGAAAAATCTTCCAGTGCTCTCATGCGTACATCACATCTCCATGGATACTGTTCTCTCCCCTTCCCTGCCATATGCTCAAGACTGGGATGGTGTTTGGTCTGTCTGAAGTGTCTGCACTAGTCAAGAGCCACTAATGACTCAGTTCTTTCTTACGTTTTGTATTGAACTCTTGATTTCTGCACTGTACTTCCTGTTAATTCATGTGAAATTCCTGTATGTCATGATACAGTCAGTTGCTCACTCACCTTCCTCTCTTCTCTGTTTTTCTCAACGTGTGGGTTTCTTTGCAGCAAATGTGTAGTAATTGTGAGGAAAGGTTCTGAAACACCTTCAGGATGCTGCATTCAAAGTCCATGCAGTTCAAATGTCTCCTTTTTTGGGATCAGTAATCTTCAGTAACTGCTGGGTTTTTTCATTTAAGAAAAATCCCCTATCCTACACATTCACTATGTGCAAGTCCCTGCCCAATAGGGAGGATGAGTTTCAGTTGCTTCTTTTTTGCCACATCAGACCCTTTCCTTTCTGGTGCTGAGGAATTGCCTTTGTGGGCATAGTGCCAGGATGTGTTGTACCAGACTTGCTTGGTTTAAAGACTTTGGAAGGATTGTCCCTGAGTAAGCTCTGCACGGAGCATTTTTTTCCTCCTTGGTAATAAATGATCACATTGTTTTGGGTTTCGCTTGGGGTTTTTGTTTTGTTTGTTTGTTTGGGTTTTTCCTAAGAGGAGTAGGGAGACTCACCTGTTATACTTAGGAAACATGGGGCTGAATGGCAAAGAAGGTAAATTGACATACATTTTCTGTTCAAGTCCTGTGATATGGATGGAAGTGGAAGTGTTGGTCCTACAAAATATTTACCCTGTTAGTATGGGAATATATGTGCAAGTCAGACAGGAATTCCTGGTTAAGATTTTCCAATCTTATGCATGTGTGACTCATGTACCGTGACTGGAATATTTATATGTCCAGTGCCTGAAAATAGGTAGTTGATACTTAGGGCAATTTTTCTTCTCCCTTGTCTGTTTTTCTCACATATTTTATATTTCTTTCTTTCGGAAAGCCATTTTATACTAGCACAGCCCTTTGCTAAATAAATAAATTTTTAAAAACTGTATTCCTTTATAAAACTTGTAAAATTAAAAAAAAAATACCAAAACCAACTCATAAGGAAGTGGGGGCAGTTGTTTTGTTTGACCCTGTGCTGCTTCATATCTAACATGAGCAGCAGTTGCTTTCAAAGAAAACCTTCAGTGTCTTGGATGTAAGCCTCTGTCTGTAAAGAAGTAGTGGGTATTTCAACAGCAAAAGTGGGTGGGAAAAACAGAAACTGCAGTTGAACAAGACAAGGAAAAGTGTGCTAATTACCTTCAGGCAGTGGTAAAGAAATTTAAATTTTAAATGCATTAGAAATTGCTGATGTATTTTCATTAATATGTGTAAGTTTTACCTGTTTGTGAAATTAAATACAACCTTTGAGTTGGATAGATGCATGGTTAGCTAGATACAGCATTTAAAAATTTAGCTCTTTAAACTGTATTGTGAAGATGAACTAATTTTTATTTTAAGATTTTCCTCCTTGATCAAAGTAAATTGTAGAATAACAGAAAATGTTTTAACTTAAATGCATGGGTCCTTCTTGACAATAGAATGTCTTTATAATTGTGTGTTTAAGTTGTCTATGGTAAAAATTTTACCACATTGGAACAGGAATGACCAAAAGAAGACCAAAGTTAAGAAGAAAACGAGCAATCCGCAATTTAACGAAACATTTTATTTTGAGGTAACTTTTTGTGTGCTGTTCTTCCTGTTTATCTATTTTATGCAACCCTTCAGATATTTTTAAGCAAGCTGCATAGCAGTACCTAATGCAGAAAGCTCTCTTCAAGCAAATTGAAGAGCTTTAACTGGCCTTCCAAATGTAAGTGAATGACATACTTAAATTTCTGTCTGACAGACAATGGCATTCCCCTCCAATTGCTGTGTGAGAAATTCCTTTCTCACAAGTATATATATGGAGGTAATTCCCTATATCTCGAATCACTTTATATATCATCTGTTGCCATCCAGAGTTCTGAGATAACTTTAACGTATCTCACGGACTTCTATTTAAATATTTTCAAGCTTGACCTAAAAAACCCGAACAACTTATTTATTTAATAAAGTAATACCCAAGAAAGGTTTATTTTATTTTTAAAAAGTTAACTTTGTTGTTATGTAGGATTTGATTTCAATTTTACATGAGTTATCTGGCAATCAACACACTATGAGTTTAAATCTTCGTCTGATTTGTGTCAGTAATAAAAATCAGATTTGCATTTACAGCATGCTGTAGTGAGAGTTGGAAGGAGTACAACTATTGCATGTACCTCAAATGGATTATAATTTACTGTGTTTTTATAAACTCTGGTCTTGCTGTGGGACTTGAGTGAGAAATAGTTTCATACCTATGCACAGTTTCAATGCATGTGTATGTCTCAGTTGACCTGCTTAAGAATATTGAGTGTCATTTCTTAGGAAGTTAGATATTAGGATAAAAATGTGATCCAAACCACTCTGGTAACTTTTTGACTTATGATTTATTGGAGTTAAATTGAGAATGCAGTCAGTCAAGAAATGAGGAAAGTGTAGATGAGAGGTTACAATTGTGTTGTAACTAGGGCAAGAAGAGTGGGCTTCTATTTATTCTTTCTTTAAACATTTCAGAACTGACTTCAATGCTTTCATGGGGCTCATGCTAAAACAAAAGGAATTTTTACCAGTTTCGTGTCATACTACTTGTTTTTTTTCTGGCAAAACTGCTTTTCTGGCAAAAGGCAGTTTGTTTGGTCAACTGACCTTTTTCCTTTGTATAAGGAACAGTAACTATTTACCTATACTAGAGGCGAGGAGGGTTTTCTTTGATTTTTGATATCCATAATACAAAGAGTGTGTTAATAGGAGGAATTTACTTGCAGGTAACCAGGTCCAGCAGTTACACCAAAAAGTCCCAGTTTCAGGTGGAAGAAGAAGATATTGAGAAACTAGAAGTCAGGTAAGTTATGTGGATTAGAAAGTGATTTCATAGAATCATTAATAAATCATAATATTTTATCATCAAGACAATAAATACCTGTTTTATCATACTGTAGCTTCAGAGAATTACTGGTCAGACTTGTAGAAAAGATAACGTAGAAAATGTCTCTTTTTTTTTTACTTGTATTTCTTACTGAAGATGAGTTTTTTTGTTTTGAAGTAAATAGTTGCTGAGTGTATCTAGCAGCCTAAACTGACTTCCTGTGCCTGTGAGTAAAGAGGTACGGGTACCTTCTATCAAATTACATTAATTTGGGCAGAATATTGGTAATAAAACTTGTACTGAAAGGTACCAGCATTCCTGATCCTAGTCTATAGTTTCAAATATAGTTGGCTGGTTTAATAAAAAAAGAGGGAATAGCCTCTTCTACGAGATTCTTACAATTTCACTTTGCTTTTTAGAGGAACATTTGTTTCATCTTTTCCTTGCAAACGCAAATACTCAAAGTATGTTCCCTTTTTCTGCTGCTTTACCCTCAGAGCAGATCTTTCTGTATTTATGCAATGTGGTTAGAACTGCAGAGAGCCCTGTACTCAGTTTCTTTCCTTTTGGGCTTCTGCACATACATGCACCAAATCTGCTGAATTACAGTCTTCAAGGCCAGCATATGTTTCCTAATAGGCATCAGAAGAAAAATTTAGCAGTAAATCCAAAGAGCCATTATAGAACTAACTTGGTATGTGCATTTTAAACTATTAGCTTCATTAATTAGAACTGTATATTTCATTGTAGATGCAAATATATTTAGAAAAATAGTCATGCCCCAACAAATCTAGTTGTCTTTTGTTTTTGTTTTTGTTTTTTTTTTTTTTGTTCTACTTAACTGCTGTCTGTCAGAAATGTCAGAGAGGTAAGAAGTAATAGAACAAACCCAGGGTGCATGTCTGGAACCGGATTCCGTTTGAGGTTGTAAGCGTACGAGCTGCTGCTTGGAGAAACAAGCGCATGTGTTGGTGTGGCATTGCAGTGTGCCAGATTCTAGCAGTTAGGTAGAGATTTAAATATATTGGTTAAAAAGTTCACTTGAATTACCTGAGAAGAAATGTGCACAGTTTTGGGGGTGGAGACTGCGCAGAACCCATACATTGTGCCAGTATCACTTTTATTTACTGACGCAAGGTCTGCAAGTCTTAACTTTCACTATTTGTTTCTTTATCTGTTCTTTATGGATTAATAAGTCACTTGTTTGAGTCTTCTTGATTTATTTAGAATGGAGTGAGATTTCTAACATTTGCTGCCTGCATGCATGTTGGATTAGTGCTGTAAGGCAGTTACTGTAAACTTGCTTATTTTTCTCTGGGAGAAAAGAAAATTAAGCGATGTTCTTGTTTTCAGGGTTGACCTATGGAATAATGGGAATCTGGTACAAGACATCTTTCTAGGAGAAATTAAAGTTCCTGTGAAGGTGTTAAGAAATGATTCCTTTCAAGCATGGTGAGAAACAGTGGTTCAGAAGTGAATTTGCTTGTGTCTTTGCACATTTTCCCTTGCAAAGGATATGTTTTATTCTACCTCTTCATTAAACTGTGTCTTCCTGTTCTAATCTAGGTAAAACATGTTTCTAGAGGTTCCCTGCTCAACAAATTAACTTGGTCAGCAGGTACATTTAGCTCTGCTCTTCCCCGTGTCTGCACCCAGTCACAGAATAGTTGGTGTGTCTGAAGGGGAAGTGTGGAGAGTGAAGGGAAGATGGGCTGTAACTGTCTCCTGGTCAGGTTGTTGGATTTCAGTGATCTCTGTGTGCACACACAGCAAACCTGGAGCTTCTCAGAATTGCAGCACTTATCATTAAATTCCTAAGTCAGACTTCCAGAATGACTGATGAAGAGTTTATTTGATCCTTAAGTATGGGTGTTTTTCCTTCCTTGGAGAGGCTCTGGAAGTATCTTCTAGAACCAGCCCAACATCATGTCAGGGGAGCAGGCACAGGAGCTGGAAGGGTGAGGTATTAAGGGAGTTCAGGAAAGCAACACTACTGCATGGGACATCTCAGTACCCTCCTTTCTGATGTTTTTGGAAGCAGGAGCCCATCTCTAGCTCCTTTACTGTCCCAAATGCTTAGCAGTAGGAAGGGATGAGTGCAAGGGATTTGAGTGACTCCAAGTGTGTAAAATATTCTGCCTTTAGTGAGCCTTTCAGTACAGGAAAAAGCACGGAAGAAGCACTTTCATATCCACACAGAAAACACATGGGAAGGAAGTGCATAAATAGGAACTAAATGTAACACAGGTCTTGGCCAGGAACCATTATGGCTCTGCTCCATGTACTCACCTCAAGCCCCAAGTGTCTTGCATTTTGCACTCAGACTCTTGGTGCTTGAATGTGATCCTGTAGGTGTTTGTGTTGGAGTTTCTGGTTTGCTTGTTCTGCCAGTGTCTCATCAACAGCTGTATGACCATATTAACATAAAAACAGGCCTCTGTTAACAACCTGTTGAGAGAAAGATTGTATCAGCATGGGCTCATTGCCAGTGAGCTGTGTTTGTGTAGCTTTTTGAATTGACCTAACTCATGTCTAGTTCTCTTGAGTGTGTCTGTTAATATGCTTTGTAGGCACACTTTGCATTGAACATCTTCATATCGAAATATGATCTGCTTATCAAAAACAGTTCCGTGATTAAAAATAACAAATCTTTTATACTATTGCTAATTGGTGTAATATGGTTTTGAATGCAGCTGAAGTACAGCAGAGAAATGATCTCTACTACTAAATATTTGGAAAATAAGCCTAAGAGTCATGCTGTTAGGGAGAGGTTCTCCTGGTAAATCAGTTTTATTTTATGTTAGCATGCCTTCATGGGCACTGCATCTGATTATGATAAAAAGAAGTCTGGACTCCTTGTTGTAGAAGTCCAAATATACATTTGTAATTATTGTAAAAGAAAATTTGGAGATGGGGTTTCAGTTTGTGGGGTGAGTGTTGAAACTACTGTGACACCACTTAAAAGCTGTTAACATTTTTGTAGGGCTGCACCTCCTATTGGAATGCCATGAAACTGCAGCCAATGAATTGTTCAATATATTTTGTACTAAGAGTAGAAAAAAATTGCTTTTTCCCTATATCTTGTTTCTCAAGGGTGGATCCTGTTAATATTATGTGTTCTTTCTGGTCTAAGACAAGACCATTTAAATTCTTCACACTACCTGTTTCACCTGCAGTGTCCAACACCCTAAATAGAACCTAGATGTACAATGAGATGGCCCGGTGTAATCTCAAACTATTCCTGCTGTTCCCTGTTAACCTACAAAAAGTATATCCTATTTTACTGTTTGCAAAGATGTGAGAAAATAAATATAAATTCCAATATGTGTTAAAGATTAATTAAATGCTGCTCTTTTTTTTACTTTTGTGTCTCTAAGGGGGTTTTTGGTGAATTTTTTGCCAGTTTTCAGATATCATGCATGTATACTGAAATAGTTAAATGTGATACTTTGCTTTACTATGGAATTAGTCAAACAAAGGAAATAGGTATTTAGTATTTCTATAATTGTCCTGTTGCTTACAGGTACTTACTTCAGCCAAGAGAAAATGGAAACAAGTCTTCTAAAACTGATGACTTGGGATCACTGAGATTAAATATCTGTTACACTGAAGACTGTGTACTTCCATCTGAGTACTACACTTCTCTAAGGAACTTGCTGCTAAAATCTTCAGATGTTCAGGTACTTTTGTTGAAAATTTCATTAAAGTGAAAACTAAAAATGGATTATGTAGTTGTGAGACAATATGAACTACTCATATCTAGATAATTGGTTTTGTTTCTTTGTGGTAATTACTTCTGTCACACCCAGATGAACAGCTTCTAGAGCACTTACTTCTGCTCCAAAGTACCAGGCTTTTCTTATTTTAGAAGAACCAGTGGAAACAAGAAAATAACCTGTGCTATGTGCCTGGAGGATATAAAATACTTTATTCTTATTAGTTGCTCTTTTCAACATTGTATTTTTCCATTGGCCTCTATTGGCTTCTTGGATTTAGAGGTTTTCCAGGGACACTGATTCATTATTGGCACTGAAGGGCAGATAATTAACAAAAATGATCTGCTTCAGAATTGATTTAAAATTCTACTTCTGAATTGCTCCTGCCTTCTCCAGGATGTTAATCAGCATGACTGGATTTCTCACCAGGACATGGTGACAAAGAGGGAAGTGTGATAGAGTGTTTGCATAACATTGGGACAGAAATCAAATTGTAGTTACCAGACTTTATATTCTTAGGTCTTTTACAGCTTTTCATCAATTCAGTGTTAGTGAAGTACTGACAGAGGAGAAGAAAGATGGAGGAAGCAGATGTGATTAAAGTTTTTGCTGGCCCATATTGAAATAGTGCTTCGCTGGAATTCAGGAATAGCTGAGTATATAGGTAGCAGCAGTCAGCAGCAGTCTTTTCTACTGAAATAATTTAGGTTTTGTATTGAAATTCCTAACTGTACAGTGGCAACAAACACTTTAGAAGGATGAGAATTTTATTTTAATGTCCCCTGATTATAGTTTTAAAAGTCCTATAAGGATACGTGACTATAGTAAAACAATGATTAGATATAGATACATGATTATAGTAAAACAATTGCTTTCTGCCTCTAACTTGGGTTTGTGACAAAACCTTAGTTTAACCCTTTAGGGAAAATGAGTAAGATGAGTAGCTACTGAATTCCATTCTTAAATGTATTTATGGAGTAGATAATACTAATTTTCAATGAAGTATCTCTGGAATGGAAGCTTTTAAATGCCATGTTACACAGCAAATACTGAAACTTTCTGTTAACAAACTGTGTCTATAGTCTCATTAGATTTGATCTGTACTTTATCAAATACCAGAAGACCTTTAACACTTCAGTCAGATTTCGTATTCTGCTTTCTCACAGCCTATTTCTGCATCTGCTGCCTACATTCTGAGTGAAGTGTGTCGAGACAAGTACGATGCTGTGCTGCCCCTGGTGCGCCTGTTGCTGCACCACCATAAGCTGGTTCCTTTTGTTGCAGCAGTGGCAGAGCTGGATCTGAAGGACACCCAGTACGTATTTCATTTTTATTGATGCCATGCTTTCTAAAATTAATCTTAGAGTTTCACAGGGCTTTATGATACAACACTGATAAGTAAGCCTTTTGGTTTCTTTCTGTCATGTAAAACTGACTAAATACATTCAAGTTTTCATGCTAATTTTTAAAAACATTCATTAAAATCACTTTGAAGCTGGGAGTCAGAGTTAAGGGTACTGGGCAGTTTGGTAAAACTTAGTCTTAGAGTACATAGTTTTTATTTTAAATGTCTTTATTTGTCCACTCTTCAAATTTTACTGCACATTGGATTGGAATGTAGAAACTTAGATGGCGCTTAACAGGTGGAATATCTTTAAATTGCTGAAAATCTTATCCTGTTTCCTTAAACACGTGACTTAAATGAGGGCTACTCTTTTTCTACAAAGATGCCATGTAATTAAGGATGTGGCCTGGATGCCTTGCAAGTAGGAAGCACAGGAGTTTTTCCAAGTAGCAGCATATGGTCTGTGAATTTGCAGCTCTGTGGTTAGGACAGAAATAAAGCAGATGTGAGCAGCAACCACTGCGCTGCCAGGTCATGCCCAGTGGAGGTGTGGGAGGGGTTTTGTCACCACAGGACAGTTCATTTCAAAGCACTCAGTCTTGATTTAAATAATGCAAGACAGCTTAACTGTGTAGAAAGAGGTGACTCATAGAAAATAATTTTATAAACTGCATTTTAGTACACACATTCCATTGTAATTGAACTGTAACAAAGGGAGCTTAAACTAAATCTCTCAGATTAGAAAGATACACTTTGCACAGCTGGCTGTCAGCTTTCTTCAACAGCTATAATGAATAAAAATGTGACCTTGGATTAAATTATGTTTTGGTTTAAGCGTCTGGTTTTATTGGTGTAGTGTAGCAGCAGTGTGCTGTAGCTCCAGATTTTTTTCATCACGAGTACTGCAGGAGGAATTGTATATTGCTGAGGTACAATTTTCATTATTTTGGAATTTTTTCTACTTGTTCTTTCTCATGTTCCATACTGCACTGTAACTTTAATTGTATAAAATTTCTTAGGCTTTTTCTTATGCTTTTATTTATGTTCCTGCATTTGGTAGTTGCTGTAATAATATTGTTATTTATACTCTTTGTTACTGAATGCCGTTGGAAACTTGATGTATGTGTTCTGGAATTCCTGATTATAATATATGACAAATATTCTAAAAAATAATTATTTAATGGCAAGATAGAGTATAAATTGAATTTTGTAACTAACTTGTTGTTTTCTCCCTGTTTAAATAAAATAATTTCTTTTCTTACAGAGAAGCAAACACAATCTTCAGAGGCAACTCATTAGCAACTCGGTGTGTAGATGAAATGATGAAAATAGTGGGGAAGCACTACCTAAAGGTTACTTTGAAACCTGTTCTTGATGAGGTATGTTATCCTACTGAAACTTCTTTGGGGAAGCTCAGCCCCTTGGGGTATCCCTGTCTGTTGGATGGACATTCTTGTTTCAGCTCTGTGGTAGGAATAACTCAGATAGGGGAATCCTAGAGGAAAAATTAATTGAGCAATAATTGCTTAAGTTTAGTGGGAGGAGCTGTGTTGTTATTTATGTTCCAGATGATTCAAAATAAACAGTCAGTGAAAGTCGTTGCAGCCTCCAACACATTGCAGAATTTGCCCATGTGATGCTTTATGTAATCAATCCATTTGAAAAGGCACAAACAAAAGTAAGGATGATCATTGCATGTTGTTAAAAATGGTTAGGACCTATTTAGAATTTTATTCCTAAATATAAGAATCTGGTTTTTAATGGGTGCATTTCCATACTTTGTCTGAAAAATTGAATTCCTATAGTTTTGTTTGTTTGTTTCAGATATGTGAGTCTCCTAAACCCTGTGAAATAGATCCCATCAAATTAAGAGAAGGGGATAACGTGGAAATTAATATGGTGAGTTTCTCAACTGGTCTCAAAATCTGAAAGAAAAGCATTTTTAAAAGCAGCTGTTTGTAATGGAAAATGAGTAACTCATAGTAGCAATATAACTCTCTGTTTTCAGAGTAAACAAATAAAAAGCTATATTTTCTTGTTCCTCTTTATGAACACAGCAATGGAAAAGTCCAGTGGAAAATGGGACAGAGAGGAGATGTTAAAGATGACAGTCATTCTTATCAGTTTTTTGGGTGTTTTGATTCCTGATGTCCTGTACTCAGCATCTAGATTATGATGTAACTAATTAGAACTGCTCTGGCATTTTTCATTGAAGTTTTGCTGGCTGCTTCCCTCTTACCAGAGTATGCTGATATTTAAGACAATAGTTGCTGCAATAAAGTTAACGTTCACTTGATATACGTGGGAAATGTTCCTTCCTTGTTGTCACGTTACAAAACCAGGTATTGATAGGTGGTTTATATTGCTAGACAGTGCTTATATACTTTAAGTAAATACCATTAAACTATCTTTCAACTGTAGTGATGCCATATAAACATTATGAGACTTTTAAAATATGCACTGTACTAGAGTTCAGTATTGAATAGTCAGACAGTGTTATGCTTGTGACTAGGGAAAAGGATAAATATGAATGTTCATGGTCTGAAAAAATACCTTTCTTCATAATTGCAGGAAAATCTCCGCTATTACGTGGACAAAGTGTTCCGTGAAATAGTGCGGTCGAGTATAAGTTGTCCTACCCTGATGTGTGACGTTTTTTATTCTTTGAGGCATCTGGCTGCCAAAAGATTTCCAAGTAAGTGTTCTCTAAAAACTTCTGAAAGTGGTGTTCAGACTGAAAACTTCTGCAATTATCTTACGGGGATTGTTAAAATTCCTGTCTTGCCCAAAGCTGTGCCCAGAACTTTGACAGTCAGGCATTTGTTTTTCTGTCAGGCTGTAAGTTATAGTGAAATCACGTGGTCAATCAAGAGGCATTTTTTGTTTTCTGATACAAAAATATAGCGAGTCAGAAACTGCAAGACAGCAGCAAATGAGAAGTCATCAAAAAAGTACAAAATAATAGAAGAAAAGCACAAGCAATACAGAAGTGATTTATTTGAAAGATACTTAAAATTTTTAAGGCTGTTCTGTTTATTGCTTCTAGAGAAGCAAGATGTGAACTTGAAAATCAATTTGGCATTTGCATCTTTACACGAACTGTCACTCTGTTAACGATTACCAGCACATTGATAATTTCTGTGAAGTTAGCTTTAGTACTACTGTAGCTAAACTAGTTATGGGTAGTTTTGAGGAGGGTGGATAATAAAAATTATTTAATAGGTTTGTAAATATGACCAGTATTAGATAGCTTTATTCTTTCAGAATGGTTTTAATATAGGGGTAATGTAGTGGGTCTGAAATACTCCAAGTAAAATCTGAAATGTCCTGTAACAAGCTACTGGTGAAGAATATGCTCCTCATAATGTGGAACATTTCTCTGATTCATGTTTATCACTGAAACTGAGCCATAAATTGTTCTAGTTTAGACAGGCCTTTCAGAAAAGCTGACTTACCAGATCAGATTGAAGTGGTCATTAGAGTAAGAATGTGACCTTACTGTATTTCCCAGTATAAAAGTAAATATACCCAAAATATTTAATGAGGAAATTCTCATTTACATAATCAAAATTATATAACAGCATGGGTTTATGATGCAACTCAGAATTGCAGTTATATTTGTTCCTATGTGTTGACTGTATTTGTCATGCAGCATTAATGTATTTGAATGATCAGTGAGTAGCTTTCCAGGTGAATAAATCCAATAGCCCCAGAGTTCAGAGGCAGCTGCTGCAGTGTTTTATCTCTGGGTGCAGCATCCAGCCAGCCCTAATCAACTGTGTATGTAAATGCTTGCAATCATCTCATCGTTCCTCCTAGTGGAGCTGATGAGCCAGTTGTATGGGAATAGAACTTCTTTTCAATAAATAAGCAATAAACACTCCACTATAAGGAGAACATTTCTTACCATGACCACCTTTCTCATTTCATGCACTTCATTGATTTTCTATTCTATTTTAAAATATAAATGTCTCCTCTGATGTTATCTTCTTAAGGATTTTTATGTTAACTATCTTCATGATTTCCTGTTAAGTTCAGTGCATGTTACATTTCATGGTTTTTCTCTGCAGATGACCCTCATGTACAGTATTCTGCAGTGAGCAGCTTTGTGTTTCTTCGTTTCTTTGCTGTAGCCGTAGTCTCACCTCATACTTTTCATTTACGACCTCACCATCCAGTAAGTCTTGTGAAGCTTTGTTCTGTTTTATTCATACTGTCAGATCTCTTGGTGTGGGAAGGGAAATAAGATGACTAAATGTCTCTAGGTTCAGTTTCCAAAGGAAATAAGATATTTGCAATTCTTTAAGCATCAGATATTTCAGTCTTTATGGGGTGTTCTCAAATGGTGTGGAAGAGCTTTCAATATTAAAGATGCTGTGCTTTTTTTGGGAATGTGCTTCTTGGGTGAAATAGCAACATGACTGAGGGTCCTTTAAGGTATAGGCCTAAACTACCTCAGTTGTTTCCGCCAAGGAAATTAAACATCCAGACATTTATTGCCATTTGGGTCATAAGCAGAGGTTGTAGCATTATCCAGTAATTGGTTGGTGTATTTATCCTAGACTCCACTAGTTGCAATGGGTTGACAGATTTTCCATTTTCATTTGTCAAGTAGGTACATATTACAAAACTATTTCAAAGACAGGAATATCAAAATTTAAAAAACTGTATTATTTTTCACATTAATACAGAAAATGAAATCTGCTTCTTCAGAGGTTATCATTATTACCTTATTTCATTTACTTAGGTATGTTGTGCCTTCAAAAGATAAAGGATACACTTACTCTAATTAATTTCTTTGACAATATCCAGTTTCTTGAGTAAAAAAAATTACAGGATTTTAACACTTGAGGGTTAAACATTTAAAAGGGAACAGCGAGGCCACTTTTGGAGGCTGTGTTTATAATTCTGTATTAAACTGCAATCAGTGAGGTAGTAAAAAAATGAAGTAAAAGCGTTAAAGTTTTAAATTTCACTTTTTATTATGAAAATTTGTGCCATTTGTCCAGCAGTAGTTCATTATGTTTATTGTTCAGAAGTTTGTTAGATGTGTAGTAATGATCACAGGATTTGAGGGTTTCCGATGTTTTATAGGTAAAAATATTTCCCCAGTACTAATATTCTAGTGGTAGTGACTAAAATATTAAACACTGTGCAGTAGCTAATAACCTATATAATATTTCAATGCTTTTTTTTTATTTTGTGGCAAAGAAAAGGAATGAAGGTATACCAGATTTACTATGTTGTGTAATATAATAACTTTCTTGACATTTTAATTTTTTAATCAATTTTACCTGAAACTGTGAAAACATATGACTTCTGAATTTTGTTTCGTTGTTTTAGGATGCACAGACTTGTAGAACATTAACTCTTATATCAAAAGCCATCCAGACTTTGGGGAGCTGGGGAAGTTTGACCAAAAGCAAACTTGTAAGGCTATTAATATTCTTTCTCATTTCAAACATTCTGTTTATTGAAAGTTCATATGAAAGTTTATTTATGTCAATATACTTTTCCTTTCAGTCAAGTTTCAAGGAGACATTTATGTGTGAATTCTTCAAAACATTTCAAGAAGAAAAATTTACTGAATCTGTTAAAAAGGTACTTTCAACTGTATTTTTTTTATTGATCAATCTTCATTATTAAAAGGTAGTGTTAGTGTTCAGTTTTCTACTAGAGAGAAAAAGAAAAGTTCTGATCTGTTTCAGACCCCAAACCAAAAAACAACATACCAATACCATACACAACAGTTACACATAGTGAACTAAGCTAATTTAGTTTAAAAAGTAAAGTGCACATTTTTTGAAAGAGATTTTATTTGCTCTGCTGTTTAGGAACTCATTAAAGAAAGCTTGTGTGACTTCTGGGCATCCCTTGTTACCTTGTTCCAAGGCCCTGCCATATGCTTGCATCTGTTGTCTAAAATAACTGTTTTGTTCAAGGAGAAACTGTACATTTATATTTTCAAAATAGCTTTTGGGGTTTTTGTGTTTCTGAATACTGTATATTTATATTCCCTGTGGTTTTTTTCCTTAAGTTCCTGGATGATGTTTCCTCTACTGAGAGTAAAGAGCCCAGTGGTGTGAGTGAGCCAGTACATCTGAAAGAAGGGTGAATACATCTTGAATTTATATTGTCCATAACAGAATTGACTTCAGTCTTGTTTCATTAATGCCAGATTCAGATTAATGCTTATTAAAATGTCTGACATACTGTAGAAATTCCTATATTTGTAATTTAGACAATTCTTAGTATGTAGAATTAGTTTAAAAGAACAGCTGCAAACTTTCATAACTCATCTTTTAAACACTTTAACAAGTAATTAAAAGCAGCTGAAAACCTACTGAAGGCTGTCAGCATTACTGTCACAGTTCAGTGTGTGCTCTGTGATGGTTTTTGAGGGTTGTGAAAGTGTATTTTAAAACAGTGTTATTAGAATTATTCTACCTCCTGTATAAGCCTGGCCATCTGCCTTTAAAGTTAGATAGAAAACTACCCTGTAATTGAAATATTTAACATTTAGTGATAGAATGCTGTTATATAGATTGAGGTGAAAGTCACTCTTCCTAAAAAATGAACTGTCTTTTGCTTGATGTTGATCAAGAATAGGTGATGATTTGAACAACATTCATGGGTAAAAAATATTTTTATTAGAGAAGCAGGATTTTAAGAAAAGATTTTTCTGTGAAACAGACATCCAAATTTCAAACAAGGAAGAAACATGTCTCTTACTAAGGTACTGAATAGAAATGAAGGAGGAAATTGTAGTGGATCAACACTTGGTTATAGTAATAAATTGATGGCTGTTGTTCAAAACAAAAGATAGTGCTAGCAGTGAGTACACTTAAAGTGTACTAGATGCAGTTTGTCTGCCCTTGCTGTTGGGCCATGTCCAGTGTCATTTCATTGGTATTCAGTTTCTGATCCAGATAAGGCCAAGTACAATCATGTGGAGAAAGTGGCAGGAAAGAGAGAATCTTGTAGTTAGATACACCTTATTCCCTTTAGTGAAAATTTGGAATTCTTGATCTGAATAAGTTATGTATCCTCTCCAAATTTACTGCTACAAGCACTGGTCTGGACTGTGTCTTTTTCAAACTCCTTTCCTTTTTTTGAAACCCTGTACCCAATCACTGTATTGGGAGGTAATCTTGAGGATCTGTTGTGAACAAGCAGTAGGTTTTTTTTAATGTACAATGAAGCAGATTTTTACATGGCTGCATGATGAACAGTAATGTCTGATCTCAATAAATGGTTTTGAAAACTAATGGTTGCATTTCATTTGATTCTATCTTTACAGAGAAATGTACAAAAGAGCTCAGGGAAGGACTCGGATTGGTAAAAAGAATTTCAAGAAACGGTGGTTCTGTCTAACAAGTAGAGAATTCACATACCACAAACAGCAAGGTAAATAATGTTTATTTTACAATTATTTTTATTTTTCAATATTGTGTAAGTGTTTGCAGCTTTTTTGTGCTTTTGAAAGTGCATAATTTTTTTCTTTTGCTAAAATACCTATGATGTATTTTAGTTACTTTTGCCTTGATTAATAGAGGCTTCTGTCTGATTCATGCCTATTTTTTCAATAATAAAAATGCATATTTTTAGAGCATGAACTGCAATGTCAGTGCCCTGAGATTATAAAACAGTTCTTAAAGATTGCTTCACTCTGTTTACAATTTTTTACAGATAAAGAACCAATTTTCACTATTCCAATCAAAAACATCCTTGCAGTGGAGAAACTTGATGAGAGCTCCTTCAACAAGAAAAATGTGGGTCAAAAGATAGTTTATATGTAATTCTTGATATGTTCTTTAAATAAAAGATTGTAACTAGCTTGCAGAATTAATGAAACCCCATTACTAAACACTTCAGGAAAAAGTCTTTTATGGATCGGGAATAACAAGCTGTATGCACAACCTCCAAGTATTCTGAACATGGAAATTACCCTGGAAATTTGGCTATCCTGCCAGTTTTCTGACCGATTTTGACTTTGCCCCCTTGCCAGATTTCTGGAATGAAGTTTAAAACTACATGACCTTACTACAAAGCACTTGAAATTATATTATGTGCTACTAGAAATGTATTATTAAAACTTGTATTTATTCCTTTTGGTGAGAACTTCCTTCATCAGCTGAGACAGTTGTCTGTGCTCAGGGCCTCATTCTGGCCCTGGAAGACATCGGTTATTTCTGTTCTTACGTCAGTCCAAACATCTGAGGCAGTGATAAAAGAACAGCTGTCACTGAGGCCACTGATGGCTAAAGGAGAGATTTCTGGGAATCTTCTGTTGCTGTCAGGATATGAAGCATGAAGGTCATGCTTCGTGACATCTGGGGTCACACTTAAAGATACGTGGATGGAGAGGACAGAAGATGCATCCTGTTCTAATTTATAAGGGTTTTTTCTTAGATGAGAACACAGGGAGCTGTTCTGGTGGGGCTTTTCTCCTCTGTGTAGTTGAAAGAGCTGAAAAGTCTGCTGTTCTCCTTTGTCTCACTTTCTGTCATAATAGAGTTTGTGGCATTGCCTGAGTACTGAAATCTATTTTGACAAATTTGAAGTTGCTCAGTAACTGGATCTTTTTACTCAGCAGAATAATGTGTTTCTTCTACAGATGTTTCAAGTACTTCATGGAGAAAAGCCACTCTATATCCAGGCAAATAACTGTGTAGAGGCCAGTGAGTGGATAGAGGCTCTTTGCCGGGTAACGAGGTGCAACCAGAAGAGGCTGAGCTTTTACCACCCCTCTGCTTTCCTCAACGGGAACTGGCTCTGCTGCAAGGCCACCACGGAGAGCACCGAGGGCTGCGCGCGCTGCACCGCGTGAGTTCAGGGGCTGGGGGAGCGCTCTGCAGCTTGGCTTTCCCCATCCAACTCAGCAAGTGATGCCACAAAAATGTGCCACAGGATAAGGCACAAAGTGCTGGATTTCCCTATTACTTTGTGTGCCACCCTGTGGAGGTAACCAGCTCAGCATGGAAATCACAAATATCCAATGGCTGAGATCTCTTCATGCAGAATAATGGATTTAATTCAGATGCCAGGTTGAATGCAGAAATATGATACATCTAGATCATCTGTATGAAAGAATGAAAATAGTTGCTGCAGAAAGTTCAGCGTGGAAGTCTTCTCTCCTTAATGACTTTGTCTTGTTTTATGCAATCACTTTTTTTTATTTGAACTTCACATGGTTTAAAAGAGTGTCCTAAGAAAGTCAGCTAAATAATCTTGGATGTAGATTCTGACAAATCATTTGGGTTTTGTAAGTATGTCAGAAAAATTAATAACATCTTAAAATGCTTTAATGTCTTTTTAGAAGCTGCTGATTTCTGAAAACAAACAAATGCTGTGATTTCTTTTAAAAATAAATTTATCCTTAAATGGGTAGATTATATAAATTACATGCTAAGTTTTGTGAAACTGTCTATGAGTGATAAGCGTATTAAAAGGCTACGTATAATGAAAAAGAATCAGTTTTTACTTGCTGTCAAGAATTGCTGATATTGATTGCCTGTCTCTTTGTTCACCTTTTAGAGATGTTCCTGCTGATACTCAGATTGAGATTGATGGAGACAGAGAGACGGAAAGAATTTACTCACTTTTCACTATCAACAGGTCTAAACTACAGAAGTTGGAAGGTACTCAAATGATAATTAAAAAGAATTACACTGATACTCAGTTCTAATTCTCTAGGCAAAAACCACAATTTTGAACAATTAACTGAATTTAGTGATTCACCTGAAAATAATAGAAAGTAGAGAAAAAGATTGAATTTTTATCCCCTCGATGCCCTGGTGTCTGATGTTCTTCAGGCATTTCTTTACAATAGATATCAAGCATTCTTCTAATTGAATTTCCATATATGTAATATTTTTAATAACTTAAACAGAGAGGCTGCAACAGTAGGTGATTCCTTTTTTGCCTTTGCTGTCCCTTTCCTATGTGATGAATTCTATTAGATATGGTTTTGCTGCTAGAAAGCACTGAACTCCTCTTAATGTGAAGAGGAGAGAGCTGGATGCTCAAGATGCAGAACACAGCTAGCAGAAAATAAGCTACAGAATTGTAAATACATTTCATTGATACTGCCTCTTGCTTTTGTCTTAATCCGTTTTATGTATAAGCCAGAGTAACTTTACATTTCAGAATTTTGGAGGTGCCATTTGCATAGGAGTTAGATTTGTTTTTTAATTGTTGAAATTCGAAATGGGATGGTTGTGGTTGTTTTTGTAGAGGCTTGTGGAAGTATAGCAGTCTATCAAGGTCCTCGGAAAGAACCAGATGATTATTCTAACTTCACCATTGAAGATTCTGTAGCCACTTTTCATACACTTCAGCAGATAATAGATATAGTAGAAAAGCTGAATGAATCACATGAGAAATACCAGAAGAAGAGATCATCTAGTGCCAAATATGGTAGTGAGTAAGTATCTTATGTAACTTCGCCATTGATAAATGTGTATTTTGAAAAAATAAGTCATGGGACGAGAGCAGACTTGTTGGGGTAGAAATAATGAAGGTAAAGGTAGAGTTAAGACAACATAGACAAGGAGAGAATAAGGTACATTATTTGAAGTAGTGGTGCAGCTTTTTACCAGTTGCTGAAGGTCAGTGTTCTTCAGGTGTGGATTCATCTGTTCCTGTTGAGATTCCTGTAAGTGGGTGCAGTGACTCCCTTATTTCCTTGCAGCTTAACATTTGAAGTGCACACAAAATTTATCCATAACAGTATGCCTACCTTCTAATATTTTTTTTCAAAATTTTGGTTAAATAATTGAAGTATCAAGTTCTATGAAACTGTCAAAATTTTACTGCAGAAACATGTATTTCAAGTAGTATATTTACTGTTTGTATTTCACTTGCCATACTAAATGATAAATACTATTTCTTGTGAAGGTAAAAAAACCTCTGTTCTTTGGAATACATTGTTGTTCCACAGTACATTGTTTAATTATCTTCAGTCCTGGCTTATGCCTCTGGAACACCACTAGCAATATTCTTTGCATCAGTAAGGACTGATTGACCAGGAAGAAAAGCTAAACCCTGATTTGGTTTGCCTAGGTTAATGTTTGACCCAAGTTGTTCAGAAAAATTGGCTGTGATTTAGAAGTCCCATGTGAAAGTAAATGAGATTTTTGCAAATCACTAAATTTCACAATTAATGGTAGAAATGTTTTTTTTTTGCTTGACAAATTAAAATTGCATGATGAGAACTAGAAAGCAAATGTTAATCTTGAAACTACATTTAATATTTTGGTTTTTTGCAGAGAAAATCCGATTGTTGGAAAAGTTTCCTAACCAAAACAAATCGGCCCACTTGGATGAAAAACGAAACTGGAAATGTTCTAGTGTGTTAGTTTTTCGTTTGTTTTCTTTTTTTAAATTCATTCTATGCATTTTTGCAAAATATTTAAGAATGAACGTAAATGCTAGTTGTGTTGACAATCTATTTAATATTTAACAGAAAAATACCTTCTTGGAAATCTGGTCCTTAAGGTTTATTCTCATTTTGCTGAAGAACTTGAAGTTCCAGGTTCTTGAAATAACAGATGTGAATAAATCTAAAGGTTGTTTTGCCATTGTTGTCTTATTGGAAAGGACTTTCTAAACAAATAAGCTTTTTCATGGAAGAAAATCCACACTGCATTTGTTGGTTGGATTATATCTCAGTACATACACTGCAAACTTGCATGAGTTTACCATGAGTGCCTGCCCTGCTGATACGGATCTCAAAATAGAAATCCCAGGATCTTACGATGTGGAAAAGACCTGAATCTTCACACTCAATACATTTGACTTATTTTTTCCTTGTCTTAGGTGTTGTCAGGACTTGATTTATCTACAGCTGAAGTTCTATAGAATCATGCAGTATGCTGCAAATAATCTGGACAACAGATACCAGTGTTAGTTGTGTTATTAAGTACTAAAGAAGAAATCAGGGAACTTACATTGTACCTCTTGTTTACATTTGGAGTGAGTAATATATGGAGTGACATTAGACCACTATCTATTTTCTTTAGCATTTTTTAAGGTACATATTTTTTCTTAATCTAAAAAGAAATGCAGGGTAGTAACATTCTTGTTGAATAGGTTTGCCTACAGATAGAAAAATTTTAAGTGTGAACAGATTGTGGTTAAGTACTGATCAATTAACATCATCCCATGTATGATTTAATTTCTTGTTTTTATAAAAAGTAATAACTACGTCCAGCTCAACTTTTGACTACAAATATAATAAATAATCTCTATTATAATCACTCAAAGCACTTTAGATATCTGGACTATCCCAGATTATTTTTAGATACTTTGTAGTATCTGCTTGTTATGATCAGTTGAATGATCAACATTGTTTTGTCTTTAAGCAATGCTTCAGTGAATATTTTTGTATCTTTAGTTACGTGGATTTGTATTTGCCACTTAACACAATTTTAAACTGGCATTCCTGACTTCAGTAAGATTAATTTTTGCTCACTTTGTCAGAGAAGTTAGTTTTCTGCTGAGAAAAAGTATATGTATATAACCAGGAAGAAGCAAAGGTATTACTGTGGCAACTTTGCTTCATCAGTATTAAATACAATGGTACTCCTTGGAATATTATTTTTTAATAAAAGTTGTATATGGTACTTTTATTTTTAAAGCATTTTACATGGGATCTTTTGTTGTTTTGCTGGGTGTTGTTTTAGTTTTGGTTTTGTTTTGGTTTTCCAATCACGATTTGGCCAAATCAATTGGGAATGTAACTTAGAATAGAAATCCACAATGCTTGAAACAGTAAGGTGTTGAAATTAGCACACATTTGTTATACTGTTGCAAGAAGGCTTTCTATAATGGAAGCAAGGTGGTAAGACAGAATTGACATTTCTTTGGAATGAATGTAACTTGTTAAAATAACTTTGGTTTAATACCAAGATATTTTAGAATATCTGGGATTCAGTACTACGATCTGCAACATCACAATCATTTAATCACCTCAGCTGGTTTTGCCTTTTCGTTTTTTACTCATTTGATATGTTCAACAGGACTTATATTTGCCAGCAGTTAAAACTGAGGGAGAATAGAGCAATGCCAATAAATGTGTTTTGCCAAGGTAAAGATTAATTGCCACTAATCAAAAGCTGCCATTAAACAAAGTTGAATGTGGTTGAGTGTCAGAATTAGGTTTTGTTGTATATGAATTAACCCTGTGGCAAACCCTCTTCATTGGAGCCATTTTCTGTTGTTTTCAAAGTAAAATTTATGAAAAATTGAGTAATACACTCTTGCAATGTTGGGGTTTTATAATATGCACTTTTTTTTTTTTT
>VXAX01002352.1:1020825-1076186 GCA_013399835.1 Leptocoma aspasia
GCAACACCTTCCAGTAATTAAAATATGTGAGTAAAGGGAGTTTGTATAGGCAAGTTTATGTGGCTGCTCTTCGTAGTGTTTTTATTGTTTGTTTGGGGTTTTAGGGATTTTTTTTGAGGAGGGGAGGTCTGGTGTGGATTGGAGGGCTGGATTTGCTAAGAGTGGCTTTTGGGGTCTATCCTGATACTAGGCAGGATCCAAATATCAGAGAGATGTTAAAAATAGTAAGACAGACTGTGCTACCTCACAAATTTATAGAAAGTGTCCATATTTCAAAATAGGTGGGGCCTGTGCTCCTGCACAACAGAACAGCAGAATTTGGTTTCCAGTTTTCAATTCAGAATGCAGTTCCATTCTCAAACAGCTAACTACAGTTAGGCAAAATTTGATCTTCACAAAATTTTATCTTAGTTTTTCTAAATTAAAGAATGAATATGAGATAGACAGCTAACCTGAAAATCAGCACTGTTCAGAGGTAATAGTAATAGCTGAGTTTTATTGCAGGGTAAAACAGTTAGCAAACAAAAACACAGCATAGAATTTCATAAAGCAGTCAACATGAAGGGGTGCAGTGAGAGCCAGGGTGTTACAAGCCTTCACTGGTCCCTTCGTTCCCGGATAGCCCAGCTAGCCCGGAAGGCTTAAAAATGAGCGCGAGGCTCTTGTGGCAGTGTTTGAAACAAAAAAGGTTTAATAAGAAACAAAATAACAAACTCTTTTACAGAGAAAAGCCGTGCCAGGTGCAAGAAGTCCTTGCTCTGCTAAGACACGCCACAAAAGCGATTAAATCCTTTGTTCTGTCCTTTTTGTACCTAATTACCCAGGCGGGACCTTTTGGCCTCGGTCCAGTCGGACAGCCCCAAGTTTGAGGTGAAGTCTGAAAGGTCCTATGAGGTGTCTCTGTACCAAATTTGGGGAGAACTTTCCAGTGCCTTTGCCTTACCTGGCAGACAAAGAGCATTTGAAAATTCCCTTGTAATTTGGTCACCCCCTCAACGGGGGGCACACTGCTACACAGGGGTCTTTGTGTCTCTGGCCTTTAATCTCTGCTGCAGAAGGAGAGATGGATGAGCCAGGGTGTTGTGTGAAGAATGGAGGAGTTCCAAGGGTTCAGACTTGATTAAAGCAGCTCAGCAAAGTCAGGATCTCTTTAGTCTCTTGTGACACAGGGTTTTCCATTAAAGCAGAGAGGTTCCGGTGCAGAAGTCATTAAGGGTTTTTTTTTAATAACTTCTGTAAGGATTTCCCTTCTGTGTATTATGTGTCATGAATGTTCATCTATTTCACTTGAAGAGTAAAGCACAATGCATTTAAGAGTTGGAATTATTGCTACTTCTCTGTCTTTGAGCTCATTCCTGGACTTTTATGAAGTTCATGCCCAATCACATACATTTATAGGAATATTGGGATCCCTTTGCTATGCTGTGCAGCAATATATTTGTGTAATTTCTTCTCATCCAGCGAGATCCTCCTGGTGCAAAAGCCTGCAGTTTATTCCACAAATACATTGTTTCCCGAACTCCTCTTGTGATTTCCTTTTTATTTCTGCATGCCTGCTACATGCTTCTGTTTCACAGGAACTGTACCTATCACCATTGGAGTCTGTTTTCCATTCTGGCAACTGCATCTGGCAGCTTCGGTAAACCCTTAGGAGCTGCTACAGGTGGGTTTGTCACAGGAGGTGGTGTGCTCATACAGCGCTGTTCCCTGTGCTGTCTTCCTCTCCTGCAGCCCCACTGTAGCCAAGTCTCAGCCCTACTGGCCATTAATAGAGCCATATAGCATATTCCTATTGGCAAAGAGGCACAGAGAGACACAAATAACCAGAGGTTAATAAATAGTTTTGGCAGAGAAGTATGCTTTAATTATTTTCTTTGGCAGATAAATTGACACAGTCCTCAAGTGTTTTGATATATGTTAATCTATTGACAGAACAAACAGTAAGTGGGATAATACAGTCCAGCACATGCATCAGTTGCCCAAGATAAACACGTACTTACATAACTGTTCTTTGCATTATCATAAAACTGACATTTTTGTAAAGGCTTTGTTTTTAATAAAAATAATTTTCATGGAATCACTAGGTTGGAAGAAACCTTCAAGANCTGGAATATTGAGAAAAAAACCCAGAAGGTCATTGAATATTTGTGACCATTAAGATTTGATTCCTTATTTTATAATGTTTTAAAGTGCAGTAGATGTTCTAGAATTTAATTAGGTACAAGTAGGATGATTAATAATAAAAGTTGCCTTCATTTTGATTAGTCTAGAAAAGTGATGTTATTCAGTAATTAGTTCTGTTAGGATTGTAAAAGTTTTAATGTTATTATAATGATGTATTGTTGAATGTATTTTTATTTAAATTTTATTTTCTTATCAAGACATTAAAATGTTTTGTAACACTGCTTGAGAATAACTCAGAAATAAATTACAACAAACCTGAGATAAGCTGTGTGTTTCCTGTGAGGCCTGGCTGTTTAAAATGTTAGCATTTACCTGAGTGAATGGGGGTTACATGCAGGACTTGGGTATAAAGAGAAAAACCTAATTGATGGTGGGGGCAGAACCCACCGAAGTTGACCTGGGGGATGTGGCATCTGCAGCATTGTTGCAGATAATTCTAAAGTTCTAAATTGGTGGCTGGGGAGAGAAGTGCTGGTTCATCACTTAGTGTCAGAGCATGCAGAGAAGCCTTAGGAATTTGGCAGTGTTTGGGAAGTTTGTAATCATTAGTCTGATGAGTTGAAAGATACAACTTTTTGAAACACAAAACAAATTTATTTCTGTAACAACCAAAATAATTCATCTAGCTTCCTCCTGTCCTGAGCAGTTCATTTATATTCCAGTTGAGTTCTTCCATTCTGTCATGGTGTGACATTAATATGGGTTTATTATTTTATTATTATTTTTATATATACTTGAATTTTAAATGCATATTTTTGGCACTACCTTGGCCAAAATCTAAAAATAGAAAAGTAGGTCAAGGTAAAAAAATGAGTTGTGACATGGTACACAGGATATAACATCTGCAAAGGTGAATAATGAGAAGATAAAGTTCACCTGTGCAACACCTTCCAGTAATTAAAA
The DNA here is from genome assembly GCA_013399835.1 of Leptocoma aspasia. Classification (NCBI taxonomy): domain Eukaryota; kingdom Metazoa; phylum Chordata; class Aves; order Passeriformes; family Nectariniidae; genus Leptocoma; species Leptocoma aspasia. The sequence goes on from VXAX01002352.1 coordinate 1,023,913, forward strand.
TATGTGAGTAAAGGGAGTTTGTATAGGCAAGTTTATGTGGCTGCTCTTCGTAGTGTTTTTATTGTTTGTTTGGGGTTTTAGGGATTTTTTTTGAGGAGGGGAGGTCTGGTGTGGATTGGAGGGCTGGATTTGCTAAGAGTGGCTTTTGGGGTCTATCCTGATACTAGGCAGGATCCAAATATCAGAGAGATGTTAAAAATAGTAAGACAGACTGTGCTACCTCACAAATTTATAGAAAGTGTCCATATTTCAAACNAGCCCTCCTACCTTCCAACAGATAGACACACACTCCCAGCTTAGTGTTGTCTGCAAATTTACTGATGAAAGACTCAATACCCTCATGTATTGAGTCTTTCATCCGTGTCATCAATAAAAATATTTTCAATTCTATGTTTTGGATTAAACAAACTGGAAAAACAAAACAACAAAAAGGTCAAAAAGTTCTAAGAGGAAAAAAGAAAGAAAAAAAAGGAACAAAATCAGGCTCTTTCCAGACATCTCCATTCTCAAAGGATTTGTGAAAATCTATGCAAGGCATTTATATCCTTTCAAACCACTGTCTGTGGTATATGGAATTCTGTGCAATATTCAGAATTTAGAAAGGTGTATAGAAAATGAAAATGTTCTTACAAGGCAAAGATGCATCTGTATATTCATTTGAAATGGGAGTATGAATAGAACACTTAGGGCAGTTACATAAGGTGGGTGTCCAACACTTGGAGCTTTGAGTATTTTTTACATGGAGACGATCAGAACTGATGAATTACACTCCATCATTACTTTGAAATTATGACAGAAATTTAATTGATTCTAGATTATGTAATATAAAGCAATATTTCAAATTTGGATACTTAGTATTACAAACACTGCATTCTCAGCTGACAAGTTCTTTTTTCCCATTCTGTAGCACACAATTGCCTTTAATTCTAGCTGAACAATCACTTGATGGCCTGGAAAGAACTTGGTTTGAGTTCTCATTTTTAGATATTCAATTTGGAATGCTTTCAGTGAATGAGATAAGCAAATGCCCAGTCTGAAATAATGTGGTTTTTATTTACAATTAAAACCAGTGACAATGTACATAGGGAAAACCCCTTGAAAGAGCTGTCGTGGTTTGTGCCACTCTCCCATGTGTCACCTCCTTAATGTCATGTGTGGCTGCAGAGGACAGATGAATTACAGACTGCCAGAACTACTTCTCAAAAATGGCTTGAATTTTTTCTTATACAGCTCTTTCGGTGATAAAACAGCAAGAAAGTAATTTTTAGATGGGAAGCTATCACTTTATTTCTCTAAGGCAGTATGGACAGAGTCAAAGGTGCCTGTGTCATATTTGCTCTACTTTCACTGCTAATCTAAGTGGGTTTTATATTTGACTTTGCATCATGTACAGCACACGTGTGATGGTTTGACAGCACTCAAACACAATTATCATCTCTGTCATAGTTTGCTTTCAGAACTGAAGAAGAATTGTATCATTAGGGATACAAGGCAAATTGTATAAATCTAAAATCCCCAAAACTCCAACAGGATTTGCTGGATTTTTGTGGTTTTTTGTTTTGTTGGGGTTTTTTTGTTTATTTGTTTGTTTTTATCTCTATTTAGAGGCAGTTGACATTTTACATAGCAGAAATTAAATGTACTTAAATCTCAGATACTTTTTTTAAATTTAGGAATAGTTACATTCAAATTTTTAAAATCTGCAAAGGGTATAAAAATGCAATATATTATCAAAGGAAAAGTATATACATTTTCTTTTCAAGCTTTTACAAAAGGCAATTTTTTATTTAAAAGTTTCTGGATTACGTCTAGTCCCAGTAATTCAAATTCAGAAGTGCCATGATGGTTTTAAAAATGGACAGAAAAGAATGATGAGTTAAAAGAGTGGAGCTGGCAAAGGGAATTGAACAATGTGGCTTGAGAGAAGAGTGAATTAGCNTGCCTTTAATTCTAGCTGAACAATCACTTGATGGCCTGGAAAGAACTTGGTTTGAGTTCTCATTTTTAGATATTCAATTTGGAATGCTTTCAGTGAATGAGATAAGCAAATGCCCAGTCTGAAATAATGTGGTTTTTATTTACAATTAAAACCAGTGACAATGTACATAGGGAAAACCCCTTGAAAGAGCTGTCGTGGTTTGTGCCACTCTCCCATGTGTCACCTCCTTAATGTCATGTGTGGCTGCAGAGGACAGATGAATTACAGACTGCCAGAACTACTTCTCAAAAATGGCTTGAATTTTTTCTTATACAGCTCTTTCGGTGATAAAACAGCAAGAAAGTAATTTTTAGATGGGAAGCTATCACTTTATTTCTCTAAGGCAGTATGGACAGAGTCAAAGGTGCCTGTGTCATATTTGCTCTACTTTCACTGCTAATCTAAGTGGGTTTTATATTTGACTTTGCATCATGTACAGCACACGTGTGATGGTTTGACAGCACTCAAACACAATTATCATCTCTGTCATAGTTTGCTTTCAGAACTGAAGAAGAATTGTATCATTAGGGATACAAGGCAAATTGTATAAATCTAAAATCCCCAAAACTCCAACAGGATTTGCTGGATTTTTGTGGTTTTTTGTTTTGTTGGGGTTTTTTTGTTTATTTGTTTGTTTTTATCTCTATTTAGAGGCAGTTGACATTTTACATAGCAGAAATTAAATGTACTTAAATCTCAGATACTTTTTTTAAATTTAGGAATAGTTACATTCAAATTTTTAAAATCTGCAAAGGGTATAAAAATGCAATATATTATCAAAGGAAAAGTATATACATTTTCTTTTCAAGCTTTTACAAAAGGCAATTTTTTATTTAAAAGTTTCTGGATTACGTCTAGTCCCAGTAATTCAAATTCAGAAGTGCCATGATGGTTTTAAAAATGGACAGAAAAGAATGATGAGTTAAAAGAGTGGAGCTGGCAAAGGGAATTGAACAATGTGGCTTGAGAGAAGAGTGAATCAGCCAAGCTAAAAGACCTTATTCACATGTTGTTTAATAAAAAGGTGCTTCTGAGATGATAGTTGAGTAATGTACGAACATAAAACCTTTAATATAATTTTTATTTTTTACTGTATTGCCAAGGTGCACGCCGCTGCTGAAGTGTTTCACTTATTCTGTTAGCAGCCTTAGGAAATGTGTTGTGAGTTGGAAGATCGGGCTGTCTCCCCGTGCTCAAGGCAGCCCAGACCACCGGTGAAGTTGTGATTGATTCACGTGCACTCTGCGTATGAGCCCATCCTCCATGAGCAATGCCAACTCGGCACTTGCCAGGTGTGCTGCTGAAGCACCGAAAGTGCTCCCGGGCTCTGCGAACGCTTCCCCCGGGCAGCGAGGCCTCCCGGCGCCGCGGCCTTTCCGCGCCGGGCCCGNCCTCCGCTTCCTCCTCCGCGCCTTCCCGATGGAGGAGGAGGTGGAGAAGGAGGAGGAGGAGGGCCCCGCGGGGGCCGGGCCGCCGCGCTCCAGGGGCCACACGCGGCCCCGTCGGGAGGGAGTGCCCCCTGCCCGGCCGGGCCGCGCTCCCTGCGGGCCTGGGCCCCGCCGGGCTGCTCGGTGACCGTGCCCGTCCCGTGCAGTGCCGCCTGCGTCGTGGGTGAGGGCTGCTGCTCGTCTGCGGGCAAATGCCGCAAGCCCTGACTTCCAGCCAAGCTGAACCCGCTGCATGCGGGGGGCTGCTGTTTATGGGGTGGGTTTTGTTAAGGGTTTTTTATTCGGGTTTTTTTTTAAGAAGCAATTACGGATGTACTTATAAATATATTTTTCAAATCTGTTAAACCTGGGTGTCTGACACTACTTTACAAGCGTGATTACCGGTGCAGTTTAACACGCACAAATGTACTTAGGAATCTATTGAGTAAGGGGTTAATTAACCTGGTTTTGAAATCCAGAGACCGTGTAAAAGCACCTTCATTGTTGACTCATATTACTGTTGACTCATATTACTGTTTTCTGACATCTTTGTCAAATACGTTATTTATCTTGTTTCTTCGAAAACGGTTTAAATTCTTCCTTTACTGTATGTGCATATCCAGTTTTTACTATTGGGCTGAGTCATGCTAGGTGTAACTGCACTCTCAGCTGGGTGTGCAACACTTTGGCAGGACAAATGACCCAAGATCCCCTCCAGAGCACCTTGCTTTTGTAGGGCTAGGAACCATGATACTGAAAATGAAGTCAGGATTTGGTTTAACAGAAATGAGACAAAATATGCAATTCTGTCATTTCTCATAAATGTTTTTGCTGGGAACCTCCTGTGGTTTATATTTGAGAGGAGGCAAAAGGGTGTACTAGAGGAAAAAAGATGTAGTGCAGACTGAAGTGGTGGGAGATTGATCTTTTACATAAGAATGTTTTGAAGATCATTTGCTTTTTTATGGTAAACAGAGACCACTCTGGAAATATAAAATTGGCTTTATTTGCCGTGTAAACAGTAATTTTAAAACTGTATTTATCCCCATTGTAGCTAGCCTGTTACAGGACACTATAAAAAAAAAGTCTTAACAAAATCTTACCCAGAGCTATTATAAAAGTTAAAAAAAAGTCTCATTTTTTCAGAGCTAGACCAAGGGAGTACTTTTAATCTGAAGCTAGAAAAAAAAATCTGAAATAATCTAGTAACCGTTTTTTGGGAACAAACCACATTATTAGAATGTGAAACTTGATCATTACTGACTTCAGTTTAGCAATTTTGCCTTGACCCTGCCAGAGCGGGTCTGGCTCCTGTAGAGCCACTGCGTCTGCAGTAACCTTAGGTGGGAGGCAGTGCCAGACTGAGACTGGCGCTTGTTGAAAGTTAGTTTGTTTGACTTTTGCAGGGAAGGAGGTGTTAGCTGGCTCCATTTTCTGCTGGTTTAACTCCTTGAACCAATGTGGTCTTAGATGCACAAGGGAAAGAAGCAGAAATGCAGGTGTTAGCTGGGAAGCGCAGGATTGCACTGGGCTGGCTTTGCTGTCCTTAGCCTTTCAGACTGAGCCCCTCGGGGTTATGATGTGGGGGATGTGGGGACAGGTTACTTTGGTGTGGTGGCAGTGATTTCTGTCCTTGGCTCTCTGTGCTGCTTCTGCCTGAAACTGCAGCTCTAGGGCTCTATAGGACAGCTGATTTATTGTGACTTTCTGCTGTGATCCCAGATCAGTGGGCTCCCACGTGATACAAGTTGAAGCACTTCAGCTGAATCTTCCCAGCACCTTGGCCCTTAACTGCTGTGGAAATATAAATTATAGGGACAGACAACAAGAAAGTTTTGCTTTTTTCTCAATGAGGAAAGGACAGCTGTTTAGAGTTCTCCCCTCTTTGTTCTCTGTTACCTGAGAAAAGGAGGAATGTCTGGGCAGATCAGTCTAAAATAGAAGTACTGGCCCTGTCTGGCAGAGACAGCAAAAAAAATCTAAATTCCTGAGCACATTATGGATTTGTCTTCTGAGAGAATATGGTCCAATTAGTGACATAAGCCAGATTCAACCTGCAGGACACTTGTTTAAACTAGTTCCTTCTCTGTGGAGGAGATGAAGATGTGTTTGCTCACATGACAGTTGAACACTTTCTGTTGTACACGATTCCTGCACGTGTGTGTGTGGCAGCCCATGGTGGGGCAAAGGAGAACCAAAGGTGTTTTTCCACTGTATTGTGTGGCACAGTGGGAAGCCTGGAAGTTGTCACTCTTGTATCTTATTGAGTCCTGGAGCTGCCATCCAATCCTAAAGCTACAGACTGGAGTGCATAAAGATGATAAATATTTTTAATTAGATATTGTTCCATATTTATTAACATATATTATCAAATGTACCACTATATTTGTATGTGTGTGACTCCTGTGAAAATTAGGTGCAGGTACTTGTTAAGGGAAGCTACTATAAAAAGTAATAGGTGGTGGGAGTTGTGGTGAGAGATGCACAGCCTAAAAAAATAAAAATTGTGAATGACTTCCTTAAAAGGAAATGCTGACATCTGAAAAACAAAGTCCTGTAATTAGGGTTTGGCTTTGTGCTTGCTCTGGTCTTAATATGCCTAAGTGCCTTGGCACAAATCTGCGGGCTTTTATATCTACAAAATGGAGAAGGCTTTTTTTCAGCAAAAGTTATGAAAATACCAAAGCAATGGAAAATAAACAAAACATGCTGGAAAGTTCAGGGTCCTTCTGATCTCTTTCAGATATATATTTCATTGTCATTTGCATAGTTTTAGAATTTAAGGGGGCTTTTTAATGTTAAAGGGCTGAACTAGACATCAAAACTTGAGATTTTTACCTCTGTAAATTTGTATTAGAGTTTATATTTTCCTCTGACAAACCTATTCTTAAGATGGAATCCTGAGAATCAAATTGAGTTTGTTCTTGTTTACTTTTAGATGCCTGTCTTAGATGTCAAGCTGAAAACAAACAAGAAGATTGTGTTGGTATGTAGTGACTTCATTCGCTTGTTTTTCAATTGAGCTTCTCTCAGTATGGTGCATTTTAAAGTTTGAAGGGAATACTTATTTTATTAATGCTCAAAAGTAAACTGGTGTTTTGTTCTACATTGTATCATCTTTTTACATTAGTAATACTTTATGCTTTATTTTTGAGCAATAAAAAAATCAGTTTTTAAGTCAGCTGTGCTGTAAAATAAAACAGCTTCCAATTTCCTGTCAACACGTACACAGCTAAGAGGTTTAGGTTTCTTTCATTGTAAGCATATTTGAGATCATAATGTACATTTTTGAAGTGGGTAGGAAAAAACTACTTTTTTCTTCAGAGGTGCACACCAGAAAACACAATGGTAGTACAAATAAAAATCCTCTGTTCTGAAATAAATGTGTGTCTGAGTTAGAAAGTGGTATTTTTCCCACTCATATTTCAGAGATAATGGAGGCAATGGCTTCGTTGTTCACTTTCCATTTTCAAAAGTGAAATCACTTCAGTTTAAACATAATCATATTTTCAGTGCCAATGCATGCAAAAGAAGGTCTTAATTCTGACTGTTTAAATTAGAAATAATGAAAACTATCTCAAAGAGTTTGCTTTAAACCTTTATGACAACTTTTAAAGCAGTGTGGTAAACCTTTCCATGCTTTTGAGCTTTGCATTTTGAAGTGTATTGTCTCAAAAAAACCCACTGGGGGTTTTTGATGATTGTTTTAATGGGAATAGGGTTTTCCTATTCTAGATATCTTAATTGACTTGCTAAGTATCCTATTTATGATAGACAGGAAAAAGTATAATTTACAGCACTGCTTTGATTGGTGCACCCTTGTGCTCTTGTGAGGAAAATGTGAGCTAATAAGGAAAAAAAGCAAAGTAACTACATTTTAAAATATTATTCAGGAGTAAATGGATAGCAGATAACAATTTTTGTAGTGTTGGAACGACTGTAGCCTGCGAAAAACTGGTATAAAGTCCCATTTTAATACTATGTACTGTGTCACGTGTGCCTCCTTGCTATCATACATTTCAGTTCAAACAGTGCATTTCACCTGAGAATTTGGTGATATGCTCTGGTGTGATAGTGAGTCAGTACTGCATTGGCTTTATTTTGGTACTGGGGAAGATAAAGGGAAAAACTTTAATAGTTGCACTTATTTCCTGGGCAGAACTGCTAAATATGTTTATAAAGTCAGAAAACCATGTTACTTTATACAAGAAGGTGAGAATATATGCATTTCTTTTTTTAATATTTGGAAGTAAGTAAAAGGCTTGGTGGTGGAACTCACTGTCATCAGGATGATCATAATAATCCAATCTCAGTGGATAAATCAGTGATGACCTGTTTTATCTCTAAAGTTTCCAGTGGTTGTAAATATTTGAGAGTGATAGTTTGAACCTTACTGTAGGAGTTGATTGAACAGCTGAGTGTGACTGGAACATGTTCTTTCTTCTCTTTCAGTGGTTTGGGGAGAATGCAATCATTCCTTCCACAATTGCTGCATGTCCTTGTGGGTGAAACAGAATAATCGCTGTCCCCTCTGCCAGCAGGACTGGGTAGTCCAGAGAATAGGCAAATAAAAACTGGAAGGGTTGCTTTCTGTTGCACTTACTGGAATGGTGTGTGTGTGTGTTATGCCCTATGCTCATGCAGAGCAGAACCTGTCTGTCAGGACATGACTCACTTGGTTTATCTGCTCCAAGACCAGAGTGGGTTTGGTGCAGTCCGTGGTCAGGCTCACTGCAGGGGTTCCACAATTGAAACAGGAGATGCTACATCAACAAATGTATCTGCTATGATTAAAGTGTTGTCTGTGTCAGAGCATAGAAAATTTAGTGGTGCAGATTATACTTTAAACACAGAGCATTTAATCTTTTTCCATTGATAAATTAATTAAATTGAAAGGGTCACGTTACCTGGTCTGATACACTGCATAGTTTACTGTCAGGATAAAGAAAATCTTTCGTAAGTACTATTGTATGCAAAAACACAGTCAGTGTGTTTTTTAAGAAACTATTCTGGATTTTAATCTAAATTAACAGTGTGTAAAACATTTGCTATGTGCTTTTTCCATCACACTGTAATAAACATTTCTAATTTAGGTTTTCTTTATGACTTTCGTTTTGTTGTATCTCTAAATCTGTTGCTCTGTTATATTCTATACATGATTTCTACAACCATAACATTAAAATTTAACCATGTTAATAACTTTATTTATATTTCTGTTAGTGATCATGGAGACATGTATTTTTAGTCTAAAGATTTTTGGTACAAAGACATGTATTTGATATCAGTTTACTAGAGGTGTAGACAATCATGCTGGTTAGCTGATTAATATAGGAAGCAAGCAAAAGTGATAATTTAAATAACCCAAAGAGAGGAGGCACAAATTAAATCTAGGGAAAAATGGTAAATTGTGATTTCATGAAAATTCAGTTAATAGTAATTTCTTTATCATCTTTTTATTGGTCATACTGTTTTGGAAGCATTTTTTCATTTTTGTGGAAATTCTGACTATATAATCTCTGAATGTTTTCTTGCAGCTGTTTAAGTGCTTGCCTCTAACTTTGTCTTTTCCCTAAATATCCAAATTACTATGAATCTGAACATAGGCTGTGGGATTTTTAAAATATATGTAATGGAGAGGTAGAATTAAATTCAGGCTTAATAAAATGGTTAATCACTATGGGTGAAATCGAAGCAATATATTATGCATTGTTTACTTCAAAATTATCATCTTTAATGTTTAATGTGTTTCTCAGTAGATGTATTTCTATCTAATTCTAAGTACATTTAAAGAGGTTTATCTTCACTGTATAAAGTAGTTCCAATCTTTGTGTCATCAAGCATATTGCAGAGTTTACTGTGGTTTTGTTTAATATTGTAATCTTGTTTTTAAGATGTTTTGATTTTTTAAATGTAGCTTTTGTTTAATTACACACTGAGATAAAAAAATCCTAGGTCACTGTTACACTGTATCACATCAGTTGTTATTATGCCAGATGATGTCTGTCTTAAAACAAATGTAAAATATGTTAGCAGTAGTAATGAAGTGCCTATAGCATTTACACTGTTGTGGAGTATTTCTCTTTGTGTTGAAGTATTCCCAGAATTTCTTGCAAAAAAAGAAATCTGAGTGGACGTGAAAATAAATTTTAGCTGTCATAGTCAAACTGCATCTTACCTACCACCTGTTTTCTCTGTCCATGTTTGGTCCCAGGCTCCATCCTGTGACCTCTGGTAATGCCATCTAGTCCCATCAGAGGACTTTATTCAGTTTTCTTTGGTTTATAGGTGAATATGGAAAGTACCAAAGCCTGCATTTAGCTCATGTCACATGCGTGGCAAGAGTAGCTGAGAATTGCAGTTGTGGAAGAGATTTTCCAAAGTGTCAGCTCAAAGGGGTGTTGGCACAAACAAGGTATTAGGAAAGTTAATGTTGAAATCAAAGCAGCTGATATTTTTGTGTATCTATTTGCATATTATATGTATCTTGTTGACCAGTAATTGAGGTTCATCTAGAACATAAGGTAATGAATTTTAATGTTTTCTCTGTGATTTAGAGATTAGCCTAAGTCCCAGTCTTTCTATGAGCTCTACACCAGAGCACTTCTCCAAATCATACCCTGATATGCCTGATTACCGTGGTTGTTAGTACATCCCAGTATATCCCTGTGTTCAGTTCTGTAATTGTTCACTCTTGTACATGCAAAATAAATCATTTCTGCTTCTCACCCAAACGTACTGTTATGAGCAGGTAACACTACCTTAAATAGCCATTATCAACTAACAGATTAATGCTGATCTGCTTTTCTCCAGTGTTTAATAAACGCTGAGCAGATTGGATAAGTCAGCAAGCAAAAGTGACTGGAGTAATGAGTTGAATGATCATATTGTTTGATTTTGCTTTTAATGAAGTTATGTTATTTTAGAGAAAATTTATGTTCCATAGAAACTGGGAAAGATTCTAATTAGTTGAATAGATGGTCTTCGGAGCTGTAAATGTGTCTGTCTTATGCAGATGCCATAAACATTAGGTATTTTCTTGATTTGCTTAGGCATGAATATATCAATAGCTGGAGTAAGCTTGAGTTCAGCCTTAGGGACCCAGCTACCAGCCATTTGTCCCGCTCTCTTTGAGCTGTAGTGGATATTCTGGCCAAACATAAAAAAGACCCTACTGAATTTTAGAAAATTAAAAGCTTTATTAAAGAAAAGCTGAAATTAAATCTTTCTTACCTCCTTTCATGGCTTTCTCTACCCAGGGTATTACAGGAATGTGTTGCTGTAGGCCCCATTTTCAGGACAGCCACCAGCCCAATTCCCCATTTCTCCCGTTGGCTCTTTGCAGTGTTGCTCATGCTGTTGGCTGCTCTGCTGAGCCCTTTATGTAACCTTCTCCCACCCTGTGCTTGCTCTCACCTGGCAGAACGGGCCAGGCTCTCAAGTGTCTGCCTTACAATTCCCCCTGTTCTTGTGCACACACAGCAGTTTGCAATGGATGGCTCTCTCCATCACTCCTAGAAAAACACACCTCCAAGGGAATTTTGTAGAGTGCAAGCATGAGTTTTAGGTCAAATGGATTAAATGCAGACAGGATTAAGCGTGTAAAAAATAAAATACTGCATGGTTGTAGAGTGGCAAAACGCAGCCAAGAAGGGCTTAACACTTAGTACAAGGAGTCTGAAAGGTGCCTGTTACTACTCTTGATGTTTGGTTTTTGTGATTCAGCTCTTCAGCTTGCTCTAAGATTGTGAGAAGAGAAAAAAGAAACTTGACCTTGACCTCAAGAGTACACCTTGACCCCAGTGTTACTTCTTTTCTTGTTCTCATAATACCTTCCTTATATTTAAGGAAAGTTTTAACAGCCAAACCACCTGACCCCACAGCAGAAGGGGGCTTAGCCTAGTGAGTGCCACACATAATTTTTATTCTTTTGAAGGGAAAAAAAATGCCTCCTGGTAGGCAGCCAGTAAGTGCAGGTGGAATTTGCCTTCACTTGATTATAATCAGCTTTGTCCCTTTGTTGATGTCACCTCAGCTATATGCTGTTGTCACCTTCTTATCCGACCATTTTCTGTCATAAAGCTCAGCAGGGAAAATAAACTGAGGCCAAAACAACATATGGAAGTGTCTTGACAAGATTTAACTGTTCCTTTGAAGTGTTTTTCTTTTTTGTGTGGGTAGGAGATGAAGTCAGAGCTGTGTTGTTTCGTATATAAGGATCATTATTTTTAGAGCAGCGGCAGTTCTTAGCCTCTGCATGTAATCTGCTCAGACAGAGCCACGCGAGGCAGCAGGGTTTGCATGAACTGTCTGTGGGGCTCAGTCACTGATGTTGAGTATTACTTGAGCTTTGGAGGTGTGAATGCTCAAAGCACTGATGGTTCATCTCTGTCAAGTTTCAGCATGTTCCTCTATGTCAGGGTCTTTTAGGCATAGCAGGTTTGTGATAAAAGCTTTTCATAGAACCAGTTGTTAGTCTGCTGGTGTTTGATGTCGACTGGGGGACATCCAGGTCTGTCCTGCTGACTGTGGCCAAAGTGCCCCTGAGTTGGAGAGAGTGCATGTATTGCAGCCATGAGTCTCTGCATGTTCCCAGCAGCCAGGAACAGTGCATGTAGAGGGAATCTTGGTACATTTAAAGGTTATCAGGGCCCATTCTGAAAAACACCAGCTGAACCACGTGCGTTTGGTACTGCCAGTGGGAAGGTTTGCCTAGGATGTCATCCCTCAGCTATACATAGCAAACTCAAAGCTTCTTACAGAGAAACCTCTTACCAGTCACTTTCCACAAATGGTGCCTATACCTAAAGGTACTTAGTGAAAATCCTTGAGAGGTATTTAATGCAAAAGCAGTTAGTTTCTCTGGTGTTTCTCAGAAGCTCTCACACACCACTAGCAGGGAGAAGTGAGTGCAGCGACAGCACAGCTCCTGGGCCAGTTACTCATTTTGTCTGAACCAGGCTCTGCCACCCCAAGGGCTTGCCAAGATGTGTGACATGGGGGGGCTCGACAACCTGATTGCCAACACTGCCTACCTCCAGGCAAGGAAGAGTGGAGAAGGAGACACCAAGGAAATGCAAAAGAGGCGTAGGAGCCTCTCACTGCCCAAGATTGAGGAGTGCAAAGAGCATAGAGAGTCCGTTGCTGGTGATTATGACAGCATTTGTGAACAGCAGCCCATTGGCAAGAAATTCTTCAGAGACTTCTTAGAGACAGTGCCAGAATATTTGGTAGCTAGGGACTTCCTGGATGAGGTGTCAAACTGGGAGTTGGCAGAGGACAATCTCAAGAACAGCACCATGGAGAATATTGTCACCAATTTTCTTAAGGAAGGCGCCAAAAACTATCTGTCTTTCATGAGCTCTGACTTGGTCAGCAAATGCAAAGAGGCTACTGCAAAAGACTATGAGAACATCGTGCAGCTGGCCAAGGAGGAAACCAAAGTCTTCTTTAAAGACAAGCCCTTCCAGGACTTCCAGAACAGCCCCTTCTATGACAAATTCATCCAATGGAAAGTGTTTGAGAAGCAACCAGTAACTGATAAATACTTCTCTGAGTTCCGAGTGCTGGGCAAAGGTGGCTTTGGAGAGGTAAGAGCTTGTACTTTTAAGGATATGAGTCATCTCTCTCCTTTCAAGACTAGCAGGTGGGTTTGCAAAGAGCAGTGGGTTAAGCCACTGTATGAAGATTTGTAAAATGTGCCCCTTCAGATTGCCCATTTTCCAGAAATCAGGCTGCGTTATTTATACTGTGGTACAGGCTCTTGTTAGTAAAAAGCTACTGAAATGATTTTATATTCTGTATCTATGGTAGTAAAAAAGCAGGCTTCTTAACAAAAACTTGCATGAATGTTCATATAGTTAACTATTAGTCTGCTCCTTGACATCATCTTAGCCTGTGCTACCTCACACACTCCCAGATAATTCCTAGCTGCAGCTTAGGGAAAAGCACACATCAGGATCTCTTCCCAGACTACAGTATGGAGGTTTTTGGAGAGTCAAGAGAGTTTAACTGTACAGATGCAATCTGTACGTGCTGCTTATTCTCATGGTTACAGATTTTAGTTCTTGTCCTTGTTAATTTTATTTGCTACTACATGTCTGCTAGTGGCATCCTCAAGAACTTTGCATCATGGCCACGATATACTAGTGGTCCAGAACAGAACTGATTGTGCGCTTGTTTGTTCCTTGTTTTCTGTGCTAATGTACTCTTCACAGAAGTTAGCAGCAGCAGCTACTTACAGGTGTCAGTGATTCCCCAGTTCCTGCCTGTTACTACCCTTGATATTCCAGTCTCTGTGTAAAATTCCTTTATTACCTTTCCATGTGCATCTTCTCTAGGTTTGTGCCATCCAGGTCAAAAATACTGGCAAGATGTATGCCTGCAAGAAACTGGATAAGAAAAGGTTGAAAAAGAAAAGTGGAGAGAAGATGGCACTGCTGGAGAAAGAGATCCTGGAGAAGGTCAACAGCCCTTTCATAGTCACACTAGCTTATGCCTATGAGAGCAAAACCCATCTGTGTCTTGTTATGAGCCTCATGAATGGAGGGGATCTGAAGTATCACATCTACAATGTGGGAGAAAGGGGTTTGGAAATGAAAAGGATCATCTTTTACTCAGCTCAGATCACCTGTGGGATTCTGCATCTCCATTCCATCAAAATTGTGTACCGGGATATGAAACCAGAGAATGTCCTCCTGGATGATAATGGGAATTGCAGACTGTCTGATCTTGGATTGGCAGTGCAAGTCAAAGAGGGAAAAAGCATCACCCAGAGGGTGAGTACAAATTCTTTAAACGTGGGCAGTAGGAAGTGAAGCCATTCTACTTCTAATGCCTTATGAGTCCAGGACTTAATTCTCCAGAATTGATTCTTTGCTAAAGACCTAGTGTAGTCATTTCATTCTGAGAGACAGGTCGTAAGAAGATTTGGTTTATTAACTCTTTAGCTGCTGCATGTGGAAAAATAACTTATTTTGCACAGAAACAGTAGAATCTACTTATGCTTTTTCTCTTAAGATAAGTTCTTGAACCAATGACTTTAGAGAGGCAGATGCTTTGTGCCTTATGGAATACTGCACAGTCAGGGATTTAACCGATTGTTAATGAGTAGCAGTCAAAGATATGACTTCTCTGTATTCCACTTCTGCTCCTAGGAGAATACAATTTCTGACACATTACTCGTAAGTGATTCTACTGATTGTATTGCAGATGTGTGTGGTGCTGCATAATAAATGATTTCCAACCTTCCTTACCCCCACAAATTAATTCCTGAAAACGTTAGCGGACTTGACGGTTTGTAAATGTCCCTGCCTGTCTATATGTGGAGGAAGAAAAAGATGGATGACCAACTGGATTTTGTGTGAATTAGATTGTGCAGCACTTGAGCTGTGGCTCTGGTCATCCCAAACTAACCTGGATATGTAATAATGTCAGGAGATTTACACAAGAAATATGTATTCGGATAGCTTAACTGTGAGAAAGACATACTTCTCTGAAAGTATCTTGAGCTTAAAGATGTGTATAATGAGAGAATGTGTCTGAAATACACAAGGAAAATGAAGAAATGGAAGCAACATTATAAACTGGTCTATGTTAAACTCCCCAAGTTCACATTAGAAATTCAGTAGAAGAGAGGACCCACTAATGGCCTTCTACATCATGTTTGAGTGCACCTCTCTTGATGTTGTTAAGTTCAATAATTTTGAAGGATCTTTTCCTGGCAATTGAAGAATTTTGTACTATGAGTGGTTTTAGTTCTCGCTGAAAGAAAATGTAGAAATTGCTTTATGTATAGATAGTAAATAATTTTAAAATTAAACCACATGGTGTTTTGGATACAAAAATACAGCTTCTGTGGAAGATAAGGCAGGTTTTTCAGTAGAGCTTATGTGAAATGAGAATGTTGTTTTGTTTGTAAAGATGGCATTTTCATCAGTGAACATCAGGTATAAACCTTACTGTACTTTGTAAGTTAGAGAGGCATGCAGTTACTATGATCAGAACTAATAGTTTTGTTAAAGGTCAGTTTTTCATACTTGTAAATATGTGGGGTTTGGCAAAAGGAAAAAAACCCTCAAAATTGAAGATTGCATTTAGCAATACGTAACCACTTCTGTTGGTATTAGGGTACAATCTCAAAGCAATATTGGACAAGGTGGTTGTTCCTCCTCACCTTCTGTGACAGCCATCAAATTGTTAGTGCCTTTTCTTTTTTTGTTTTTAGAAGCTCTATTCATCATTATATGGGTGCTTTTATTAGAGCAAAAACGGTAATGAATAATGTACTACATGATTGTAATGTGTTGTAAGGAATTTCAGTTAAAGGCCGTTTTATTCATACATTACATTGAAATAAGAGATGGAAGAAAAATATTTTTTTTGCATTTTTGTATATCATAACTATAAATGAATTAAATTAATAATGCCCATTTTTTTTTTGCATTTTTGTAAAAATAGTCAGATTTGAAAGCTTCTAAAAATGGTATATGAGAGCTATATATTATTATTATTTATACTCATGTCGTACACAGGAAGACCAAAGAACACATTTACAAAACTTACATTAGGGTTCACCACGTACTCCTGTAATTAAAAAAAATGGTGCTTTAAAATTATTTTTGTCTACTAATTGTAGCTACATTCTGACTTAAACTTATCTGAAAATTTACATCATAACATGCTTTTTGAGTATGACTGCCAAGTTGTTATCACTTAACCAAACCTCTACATATCACTTTTTTAACCCAAAGGAATGTGTGGCTCCAAAACAGGTTTATCAAATGAAATTTAATCAGTTGCACCATTTTGCGGACACAGTTTTATAAGGGCATTTTTATAAGCTAAAGCAGAATATATATTCCTTCCAGGCCAAATCTGTATGGTACTGAGATCTAAGTGCCTAATATCATAAAGCTGTTTCTAGATTTTGGATGATGGTTTGAACTGACAATTTAAGGCTTACAGTTTCCATTCACTAAAGAAGGGATATTGCTACTGATCTACAGTATGTAATATATGGATTTATCTGTGCATTCATTTCATTAAAGATTGCAAAAAATACACTATTTTGATGAATTCTGAAAGTTTTGTGCACTCTCATAGCGTATAAGCCATTAAAGATTAAATTTGTTCTGCTTTCAAAGCAGAAAAAAATTCCTGTCCTCTCATATATGAATAAATGCACATCACCATACATCAGCTGGAGGATCCATTAATCCCTTTTGTAAATCTTATTAGGTGATTAGATTATCACATGGCACAAGTAATAAGCTTGTTAATGAGTTCCTGTTTTAGACATTTTCCAAATTTTCATTGAGGGTTTCTACAAAATTATAATGTTTATGTATTGTTCATCAGCCAAAGAAATGTTCTTGGTGGGTAGAAAGGTTTTTTGAATTTTAGATGGATGACTTCAAGATGGTCGTAATAAAAAATGAAGTGTTTATGCTTCAGAAAAAGCATTGTGCAACTGATGATTCAATACTTATGTAATTGAAGATACAGCCTTGGTATCCTTTATGGACTGCCATTACATACACTCCTTTTGAAAGCACTTGTGTGCTCCATACCAATTGCTCGTAATTATTAAAAATAAAAATACCTTGCTTTCAGAAACAGTGCTCCTTACAAAGATCTTGAAAGAGTTGGATACCTAGCCTTAATTTTGTCCCTCTCTTTTCAATTGGTAAAGCAGCGAGGAGAAACATCCAGCTTTCTGTGTGAATGTACTTTGAACTTATACTGTAGTTGTAAGTAATTGATACAGTAATAACTACAAAATTTGGAAAACTTTAATTTCACTAAGTGTGTTCATTTGCCTATGTGAAGTGCCAGCTGGCCCTAGAAAGAAATCACAAAAAAAATTAAAATATACAAGTTTGAATAATAACAATCTTGAAAATAAAAGTAGAAAACATTTGAAAGCTACTTGCAATATAATTTTCCTTCATTAAACATACGTGGATTATATGGGATCTTCTCATGATAGCTACATGCACCTGTGCAATCTACCAAGAAATGTGTCTATGCACATTTACTCAGGCAGAGCTCTTTTTGATATCACTGGAAACAGAAACAAACTCCAGTGGTAATAAAACTATTCAGGACTTTAAATGTCATTATGACTTCCTATAAATGCGCCTGTTGCATCTAACCTGATGGGTTGATCAGACCCTGCAGGAACTAGCTTGTATCTTAAAATTACAGCATTTTAAATATTGTTATTTTCTCTGTCTTACATAATTGAAAAGACAACAGGGAGAAACTGAGAGCCTGCAAAGATGGCTTTTACACAGGCCAAGTGTTTTGTCTGTTATGTACTATATTGATTCTAGCACTTGGGGTTTTTTGTATATGACAGAAATGCAGAGCTTCCATCCCAAGTTAATTCCATTTTTCCAGAAGTTAGTGTGTATTTGCTATTTATTTAGGGAAGAATTTTCTGCCCTTACTGGGTATGGCTTTTGTGAAAAGCAACTGTTGCATGTAAATTGTGAAGAAGAACTTTTGTGCAGATGCATTTGAGCCAGAGAACTTAAATATTGACATAATAACTGTGAAAAATAACATAAACATATTTTTGTAGTATTTATAAAAGTGCATTCATATCTTCAGAGGTTTCGGGCTTCTTCACAGTTTTCCTGTGCTATGTTTTATATATTTGAAGGACATCATAATATTTTTATAGGAAAAACATGTTTTGGTTAAAATCTTACTCAAAATGTCCTTTTGCCCTCCTGTATGTTTGTTTATTATAAGATTCTATTTCTTAGGAAAACACAAGGAAATCTATTTAGATGTTCCTGAAACTTGCAGTTTAATTTCAAGGCAGCTGAAAAGCGGGAGGAGGGTTTAGACTTGTGAAATAAAAAATAACTCAGCAAGCTATTCTACAGTTGACCTTTGTTCATTATCACATGGCATTCTTATTGGATAAGATTCTGTAAAAATTTCTTCTTCCTTTGCTCTTTGAAAAATGACAGGTCTTCATTTGCTCAGAATTAGAGAAACTTGCTGTCGTTTTGCTTATACATTTTGAAGTATGACATGTAAAATTGATTATGTTTTTACTAGCAGAACTTTGTTCTTAAAAATTTTGATAATCACAGTTATGTGGTGCATTGTCAGGCCAGGTGTTTCAGATTTTTTTAATCTCTGAAATGTACTTTACAGAATGCAGCCTTACCCACCAAGTCTGTGGGGCCAGTTGGGATCCATGCAAGGGTACTGAGGGAGCAGGCAGAGGTGCTCACCGAGTCCCTTCCCATCATCACTTTCCCAGCAGTCCCGGAAAACCAAGGAAGTCCCATTTGGCTGGATGTTAGCAAATGTGATGCCCATCCACAAGAACAGGACTATGTCACTGTTTCCTACAGCATCTCCTGGAGAACCCAGCTGCTCATGGCTTGCACAGGTGCTCTCTCTGCTGGGTGAAAATGAGCTGGATGGCCAGGCCCAGAGAGTGGTGGGGAATGGAATTACATCCAGCTGGCACCTGGTCACTGCTGGGGCTCCCCAGAGCTCAGAACGGGGGCCAGCCCTGTTTTATGTCTTCCCTGATGATCTGGACAAGGGGAGCAAGTGCACTTGCAGCAAGTTTGCAGACAGGACCAAGTTGGGTGGGAATGTGGATCTGCTGGAGGGCAGGAAGGCTCTGCAGAGGGATCTGCACAGGGATTGATGGGCTGATGGCAGTTCTACAAGGTTCTACAAGTAAGGCAAAGCAGCAGGTCCTGCACCTGGGTCACAACAACCCCCTGCAGACTACAGGNCAGCCTGACCTTGGTACCAGAGAAGGTCGTGGAGTAGATCATCCTGAGTGTGGTCATGCAGCACATACAGGACAACCAGGGGTCAGGCCCAGCCAGTGTGGGTTTAGGAAAGGCAGGTCCTGCTTGAGCAGCCTCATCTCCTTCCATTGCAGGGTGACCTGCTTTGTGGATGAGGAGGTGGCTGTGGATGTGTCTGCCTGGACTGTAGTAAACAGGACTATGTCACTGTTTCCTACAGCATCTACTGGAGAACCCAGCTGCTCATGGCTTGCACAGGTGCTCTCTCTGCTGGGTGAAAATGAGCTGGATGGCCAGGCCCAGAGAGTGGTGGGGAATGGAATTACATCCAGCTGGCACCTGGTCACTGCTGGGGCTCCCCAGAGCTCAGAACGGGGGCCAGCCCTGTTTTATGTCTTCCCTGATGATCTGGACAAGGGGAGCAAGTGCACTTGCAGCAAGTTTGCAGACAGGACCAAGTTGGGTGGGAATGTGGATCTGCTGGAGGGCAGGAAGGCTCTGCAGAGGGATCTGCACAGGGATTGATGGGCTGATGGCAGTTCTACAAGGTTCTACAAGTAAGGCAAAGCAGCAGGTCCTGCACCTGGGTCACAACAACCCCCTGCAGACTACAGGCTTGGGAAAGAGTGGCTGGAAAGCTGCCCAGTGGGAAAAGAGGGTTGTTGGTCAACAGCTGGCTGAACATGATCTAGTGTGTGCCCAGGTGGGCAAAAAGGCCAATGGCATCCTGGCCTGTGGGCCAGCAGGACCAGGGCAGTGACTGTTCCCCTGTGCTCAGCACTGGTGAGGCTGCACCTTGAATCCTGTATTCAGTTTTGGGCTTCTCACTACCAGAAACACATTGAGGTGCTGGAGAGTGTCCAGAGATGGGCAGTGGAGCTGGGAAGGGTCTGGAGCACAAATCTGGTGAGGAGCAGCCGAGAGAACTGGAGAGGGGAGGCTCAGGGGGACCTCACTGTTTTCTACAACTCCCTGACAGGAGGTTGTAGCAAAGTGGGGATTGGACTCTCCTCCCAGGTAACAAGTGATAGGACAAGAGGAAATGGCCTCAGGCTGTGCCAGAGGATGTTTAGATTGGATATTAGGGGAAGTTTCTTCCCCAGAAGGGTTGTCAAGCACTGGAACAGGCTGCCCAGGGAAGTGGTGGAGTCACCATCCCTGGAGGTATTTAAAAGCCATGTAGATGTGGGGCTTAAGGACCTGGTTTAGTGGTGGGCTTGGCAGTGCTGGATTAATGGTTGGGCTCAATGATCTTAGAATCTTTTCCAAACTAATTACATGAATGCCATGATCATAAGAGTGAAGGAACAAAAATGATTTTGTGGGACCATTCTGCCTCCTGCAGTTTTGGATGCGGCGGAAAGGACACTGTAGTCCTCTCAAATTAAGAGAATACAATATGTCCCATGAAATACTTTTTCTACACACAACGTGCCATCCATTTTTTCTGTCAGGGAATGACATTGGAGCCCTTTATGATGTAGCACGAGGTCTCGGCATGACTTTTACCAGTGTTACTCATTCAGCTTAATCTGACAGTTAATAAATGCTATAGCATTTTCTATAAAAAGTGTACATTCTGGAATGATCCCTTGGGTCAGTCATCTGGTGGGCCACACATAGACTCATTGTAGTCAAAGATGTTTTTATTTCATTGGATAAGGAATGAAACATTTGGCTGACACTGTAATTCTTTGAACTTTTGATTTGACAGCTTTGACCAGAAGCAGTATTGCAGAAACAGTAAGCTGTGAGATGGTGAGGAACGTGGTACTTCTGTTCTTACTGGACCACATGTGACATCCCACTTGCTGTCATGAGTAGTTTCAGTTAACAGACATGCAATTAATTTTTTTAGGAAGACCAAGTAAAATCCTGGAATTGCAGACACATGCAAGTGAAAACTGGGGACTTGGTTTTGCCCATTATTCAAGTTTAAAATCTGCTAGTGAAAGGTAGCAGGTGGGTGGTTCTTAAAACAGATATAAAACTAGAGTGTAGTTAAGCTGCAGGACACTCTTCCAAAAGGTCTTGTAGGCTCTACAAATTTATCTAGGTTCAGGAGAAGAGTGGACAATTGATGGAAAAAAATTTTGTTGAGAGAAACCATTTCTGTTTCTGGAAGCCCTTGAACTGCAAATAGTTGAAGTCTAGGAAAGTATAGAGTAGTCTCAACGTACACACCAGGCTCCTAAGACTTCCCTATATATTCATTTGTTTGTATGTAATTCACAGCAGTGAACTGACCATATGGGCCATTGCTCTGATGCAGCCAGTACCCATCTCCTTGGATTTACATTTTAAGGAATGGTACCTCCAATGTTAGTCATAATCCTGAAAGATAAGGTGGATGAAATCCCATGGATTTCAGTGATCAGCAGTAACTCTCCAGGCCTCATTGATATTTGCACTGCTTAACCTACAGTGGCTGTATCTACACTGGAGGGCCCCTGCCCTTCCCAGGGCAGCCTGCAGTCCTGTCCCCTCAGTCACAATGTCACAGAACACAGATTTCTCTTTGACGTCCCCTTTCTGAGGAAGCAGTCTATGCATGGTGCTCTGAGACAGTGTTTGCATTCATTATGAAGAGCTTCATAAAATACAGACTAAGTGGATGGAAAGTTTTCTCCCTTATTAATACTGTTTATGGAATATTCTGTGGTCATTAAATAGTGAAACCACAAATATCTCCAAAGTATTATTATTTCTACATTATAGATGGGAAACAATCAGGAGAAATTTAAAGGAAATTAAAGGGAAAATCATGTTACAGGAAGACTAGAGAACACTTGTAATTCCTGAATTCTAATTGTGTGCTTATGACTCTCTACCAAGTGTTCTGTTTGTCCTAAATGCCCCATCCTATAATGTCTGATTGCTTTCCTGTCTGTTAAAGCGCCTTCTGATGACACTTCACTGCGGTGGGAGTCTTAGCAGGTTCTCTCTCCAGCTGGGATCTGAGGCAAAGGTTTACCTGTGATCATGCAGGAAGAAAGTAGGGAGCTGGTCTAGAATCCAAAGTTAAAATTGGTGCCCAGTTACTGGATTGTCCTTTCTCAAGCTGTTTATCCCTTTGAATTCCATACAGCATGAATCTAAATTGAAACCATGTTGTAACTTGCCTATTTCTCTTCCCAAGGAGGAGCACACAGGGAGCAGTCCCTACTGCACAGAGTGGCTTTCTGTCTTGTTGTGCAATGTCATTTCAGTGATTACTGATGACCAAGCTTAAAAGATTAAAAACCAATGCTGGACTTTTTTACTATTCCAGTCAGTGACTTTGAACCTAGGGCCATTTTTTTTCTTTTTTTCTAACGTAGCAAAAATCTGTTTTGTCCCTTTTGTGCTTTTGCCTGTGTGGGCTTCTTTGAAAGCACACAACTTTCCCTAGGAAAATTATCTTCTTATGTGAAAATCAAAAAAAGTTTGGTCTTGAATCTTACATGAGCATGTGGGATTCACATGCTCATGTAAGATTCAAGACAAAATTTGGGATTGGAGTTCTTAAGCTCCAATATTGTCTTTCTCATTATCTTCTCTTGCTACTCTGAAGAGTCCTCCTAGTGTTCTTCTGAATCAGTAGCCCAGCAATTCATGATGGGCCATCCAATTGTAATGTCCCTCCCTCTGCTAAGCATTAACAATATGCACAAGATAAGAATCTTTATTCTGTGTGACTTTCCAGAGTGCCTTTTGCCCTATTTAGATTTAATTTTATCTTTTTAAAAAAAAAAATTAGCTGCCTATTAATTGGGTCAGCTGGTTTCTTGTTCTGGTATGAACGTGTGGTGAGAAACTGGAGGAACTGCAATTCTGTGTAACTCATTTAAATTACGCTCTGTTCCTCCTCACAGTGACTCTTGGGAGAAGAATTAAGATGGTGAAGTGAGTGACAGAGGCAGATCAGTGTTGTTCTCCACATCCAGGGCCTGTTAGCTTGTGTGCAGGGAAGAGATTTCTGTGGTCTGTTCCTGCATTCCTGCAGGGTCTATTAAGGCCATTGCTGAAGGAGTGGAGGAACAGCTGGACAAGAGAACAAAGCAGGCAGTGGCACCCCTTGGAGGAAGGAAGGACCAAGCCCCAGGAAACAGCTGATAGAGCTAAACTCAGCTTGTTTTTTTTCCTCTGTTCAACAGTTCTTGTGCCATGGCAAACAAAAGATAGACATTCTGATTTGCTTTACTGTTTGGTTTGTTATATCAATTGAGTTTGTTTTGCAGAGATCTGTGGGAAAAGGTAGCAAGATCTAAATCCCGTTTCTCCCCGTTTGCCTGTTTCTGTGCTGCTGAAAGCTCCAGAGAGTTGTGTCTCTTTTGCCTGCACCTGCCGGAGGCTGGCACGGCGGTGTTGGAGGGGCTGGCCCCTGTCGGGACAGCAGGCAGAGGGGTGGGAGAGCTGATGCACTGCTGGCCTGGGTCTGCTCCGAGCTCGGCTGTGCCAAGTGCCCCTTGACTGCACTGGCATCTGAGTGCACTTAGTGCTTCTCAGGATCACATCCTGAATTACTAAAAGATTATAATTATGTGACCTTTGAAAAATTTATGCAGGATCGCATTTCACAAAGGAAACATTTGTATACTTTCACATGAGTCATTTCTACTATGCCCTGTCAAATCACACTCAAAGCAATAATTCCACTCAACAGAACTTCTTTGCTAATGTAGACGAGGGCAGCATTTGCTCATTACATTTTAGAGGATTACTGAAAAATTGTCTTTTGGGTTGTTCTCAAGATAGTGAAATAAAGGGAAAGTAGATCTGTGAACCCTTTTCAAAAGCAGATCAATTAAAATATATTTGACTGAAATTTATTGATTATTTTTATAATTCAAGCAGCATATCCAAGTAAGCCATCCTGCTTATCACAAAAGACAATATTAGATGGAGAGCAAGCAAAAAATAGCTAGTGTTGTACTGACTATGCTTCAAAAAGTTTTTTCCCTCCACAGTGGCATAAGATTTCTGTCTCTAGTAAAAAGTTGGGATAATATAACATTCTTTGTCTTCTTTTTGATATTTTTATGTATTGTGTCCCATTAGATGTTTCCAGGTCAGTGAGGGTGTAATATCACGTGTTTGTGTCTCTGTAAGATCACTTGATTAGTTAACACATATGTTTAAATGGTTCCTTGTGTTACCAGGAATTATACAGGAAAGAAGAGAATTATGTGCTTGGTCTCAGTCAAAACCCAGTGAACATTCTAGTAGTGTAGAGTTGACAACAAAGGAATTAACTTTGAGTATGGGTTTTTTTAATTTTCTCTGTTTCCTTTAAAAGAGTGAAATTTATCCATGTAAAGTAAGATCTAGTTTAAAAAGTGGGTTTTGGTTAATATACAGCTTCTGAATTTACTTATAAATTGTACTGAATGAAAACATCTGCAAAGTCATACAAACTTAGTGATTTTTTGTATGACAGACATATTAGTATCCCATACTTGGAGATATCTGTTCTGAGGCATGGTCAGATAATTCTAACTGAATTAAATATTCAATACCAGCTGGTGGGAAATAGACTCCTTCAAAAAATAATGCATTTATCTTTTGTGGTAGCTTTTAATTTCTTTGCTTTCTGTCCTTTTTCATTTTTGTACTAGAATAGTTTACAGTATACTTATTTACTCCACACCTGCCAAGAGTAATTTATTTTAATTCACTTTTGCTTTAGGAATCAGTGGATAAGTTTTCCACCTAATACATTATTTTTTGCTGCTCAGATTTCACTGCTAGTGAGAGTTGTACAGTTTAACAACTCTCTTCACAAAACTTCTGTTTTACCTCCTCAGATAAACCTCTTCTGAGGTTACTGAGGCTGCCTTTCGTGTTGCCCTAGGATCTCCTTTCCTGGAAAGATGATCTGATTTTTACATCTTGTTCTCCATAATGATTAGTGTAGGGATATTAGGTATTACCTTCCCTCTAATGCTACCTGCTCTCCAAAGATAGAATTAAATCTTCATTTGAAGGATCTGTGTTCTTCCAGGTGCTGAAGAATTCTTTTTTTGTGTTCTCTAATACACCACATGTTAAAAGCTTTAGTACCTTTCTTCCCAAATCATTTTGCCAAAACTACACATGTAGAGAAATAGGTGGAAAAGACTAAAATCTAAGCTTTTGTCTTCCTTTCTTCAAATTCCTGTTTTGATAAAAATAGAGATTTATGTATTTCTCTCCTTAAAAATCCCTGTTCACTACTTGTGAAATGTGTTTGCTTCTGCTCTAGAATTGTGATGTTTTAGTGGGTTTTAAGTCTGAAATCTTATGAGATTAGGTTTAGATTCCTGCTTCTTAGCCTATTCGTTCATTGTGAATAGAAGGAAAGCATCAGGGTTGGGAGAGATCTGTTTTTAGATTCAAGTTTGGATGAAATTCTATGGGAACACCCATCTCATTAAATTCTGAATTGAAATGATCTGGCATATCAGAGGAATGATATGTTTCTAGACTTCCTCAGATGGAGTTGGATCAGCTCAGTAACAGATCAAGATTTCAGTGCTACTAATTTAGAATGTTGAAGTTCAGTTCTTGTTTACATTTAAGCTCATCCACAGCCCATCACTTCAGCCTGAAGGGAGGCTGTTGTTGGTTGATTGTGTTTTCTATTAAGTTGTGGTCGTGCTGTCTTTTTGGTCTGTGGTGATGGCCTTGCTTTCCCTGTTCTTGAGAAACACAAGCACCATGTCAAAGCATGGTGTTCTTCCAGATGGTGTGTCCTGCTGCGGGGTATGTTGAAAATGCCCATGGAAGAGACTGAAGTTACTTGGCAACTATTTCTTTAGAAAAAACAGCTGTGGAAGAGAAAACGCAAGCGGAAGGAAAGAGGCAGTCTGAAAGGAGCTGCCTTGAGACACATGTGTGACAGTGTCTGACTTTTCCAGTGTTCTGACTTTCCCATGTCAGATGTATCCAGGTTCTGTTTGATGATGTTAAGTTGGAGTAAAGTAATCTCTTATCAGAAAGACCATATTGTGCTGTCAGGGCACATTTTGATGATAATGTGACTCAATAGTTCTTCAAGGCATTAGTGCCCCAGCTTCATCTCAGTAAAAATAAGAATGTTTATTGCTTTCCAGAAGGAGAAAAAAAAAAATCCAGAAACATATTTAGAGCTGTGTTTACTAATCTACAGTGTGCTCTGTGTGCAAGCTTTTGTATCAAAATTTCTCTACTACTTTCAAACTCTTCTCTCCCTTCTAGGTTTTTCTGAGGCCAGATGGATCTGGGGTCTGTGGTCCGTGTTTGAGCATTTGTCCCCTTCCCTGAACAGAGCAGTAATCATACCTAAAAATGTAATACTGTCAGGGCATCTCTCAATATTTTTAGTTAAGAGAAACCCATTGTAAGCAGTACAAATTGCCTGTGGGATGATGTCAGCAGCTGCAGTGCCCGTGCTGCTCCTCTGTACTTCTGTGGCTTTAGTGAGGGAGGCAACTGTTCACTTTTAACCTTTCTTTTTGCTTTCAACCTGACTGATATTTTTGTTCTTCTCATCTCATTTCTGTTTTTCAACCATATAGATGATTTTGCTGTATATCCTTAAAAGCAAAAAAAAAAAAACTATGAAGAGAGAAAATAAAGTGGATTTAATCTTCTGTCTGTTAGGCTTATGTTTTAATTGATGCTAAAATGTTCCCTCTTGCACACATTGTTTACAGAGACATTATATGTTGTAATGTGTAGTGACACAAGCTGAAGTTTATGAAGAGACCTCACTTGGAAGTACTGTGCCTAAATTTGCAAAAATCAGAGGGGTTATCCAACCCCATAAAATAAAATTCATCTGTTGAGCTGCGCTTTTTATAAATACAGTTTGTGCAAATGAGCTTAGCTTTACCTTGTCTAACTGTTTTGCTTTGGAGGGAATCTCTCTCACTGATTGTATTTCTGATAGCAGTAATAATGACCATCTTGAGTAAGCTTTAGTGGGATTTTGCACAGACACAGTTTTTTATTTTGAATTGTTATACTGGTAATATATCAGTCCCAGTATTTAAAAAAGATGTGAGAGGTTCAAGCAACTTCTGACATGGTTATCACTGTTGGCTGCACCTGGTAAATACATAATCTAGAGCATGAGACCCAGCAGTAAACGTGGGTTCAGCTGAGGAGAGGCTGTTGTGGTTGAAATCCCAGTCCTCAGTCACGTAACAGTGCTGCAGAGAGCATAGAGAGGCTGATCCCTTCACTTCCCTCCCAGGTGAATCAGCTCCCTGGGGACAGAGGCAGCAGGAGCTATTCCAGACACTGCAGCCTGTCCCCTAAGGGGAAAGTGGCAGGCCTGGGCTGGGAAGAAAGCAGGCAGATGTCCCTCTCAAAGAGTGGCCATTTCTTCTCTCAGACAAGGGGCCATTAGTGCTGTAAATAGTCTTTATTCAGGCATCTTTTTTTAGTCGGGAAGTATGAACTTGTTCCTTCGCCCAAATGTGTGTAATTTATGAATTATAATTTTCATAGGTATACTTTCTTGCAGTGGTTTTTTTAAGAGTTTTTCTTGGCCCTTGGTGGTAGAACATTTATCCAGAAACCAAGACGGAGGTGGCTGAGAACTTCCTCATTGCAGCTCAGCTACTGGCTTAATGAGAATTTTCTCAGTGGCAGCAGAGCCCTGTGTTGGACCAATTATAACCATTGCACAGGGTGGGAATCAGTGATTGCTTTGCCTGCTTTTTGTATTTTTTAAAATCTTTTCAAATTGATTGCTACTTGTGTTTACACAACAAAACTAAGAATATCTTCAATTAAAAAAAAGAATAAAATGGAGGAAGAAAGCAAGCTAGCCATGAGTTTAAAATTAAACCACTTTTAGGTAGAAATTGCACTGACATTTCACCTTTGAAAAGCATATTTAAGACAGTTTTCCTGTGTGCCAAGATGTTTAAAGAGAGATATGGTCCATGTGCTAAAAAGGTTATACCTCACCATTTCTAGATTTAAAAAAGGTCAGAATTTCTAGATACAAAATATATCAGTAGAATTACTAATATTTTGGAAGAATTATAGACTGGTCTGTTTAATTGTATGCATTTCACTACTGACATTGTATAGTAAATCTGTCTGTGTGTTTGCAATAGGCTGGGACAAATGGTTACATGGCTCCAGAAATCCTGAAGGAAGAGGACTACAGCTATCCTGTGGACTGGTTTGCTATGGGGTGTACTATTTATGAGATGGTTGCTGGGCGAACACCATTCAAGGATTTCAAAGAAAAGGTCAATAAGGATGAGGTTAGAAGAAGAACTCTGGAAGATGAGGTGAAATTTGAACATGCCAGCTTTACAGAGGAAGCAAAAGATATTTGCAAGCTGTTTTTGGCTAAGAAAAAAGAGGACCGTTTAGGAAGCAGGTATGCCTTCTCAATCTCAGTACAATAGAAATTAAAGCTGCAAACAATATAGTTGTTATACTAATTACACAAAATGGGTTAGATCTTCACTTTCTACAGAGTCATGAATTTTCCCTTTCACTTCTAGGAAGAAAGAGGTGGAAAGTTTTGATGATAATATGGAAATAAGGAATATTGTTGCAATAATGTGATCATCTATCCTCACTTCAGATGACTCATAAGAGTTGCCTTCTTGTTATTTTCTGTGTTAGACTCTATATAGTTTTGGGAGAAAGGGTCAAAAGGGCTTTTCTTACACATTCTTTCCTAAAGGTAAAGGATGTTCAAGTGGATACCTGCATCCTTGCTAGTGCAGACTGAATGCAGAATATTAGACTGTATCGCTTACTGGAATGATGTGGGCAGAAATCCAAATCTGCAATGTGGATTCTTTTCCCTGCAGATATCTAATTTGCAAGGCTGCATCATTGGCTTCTTACTGAAGAGACCTTAACCCCTCTGCTTTGCTCAAATGCTTTTTAAAAAATGCTGTAGAAGTTCTGGTCATCCTGACTCATCCCAGGGAGAAAAAGAATATTTGACACAAATTCCTATAAAGCAAAACATTCCTGGACACTTCAGAGTTGGCTTTGGGTTGATGAAGACTGGTAGATATGTCCGTGGCTTAGCAGTTTCAAGGGATTGTTCAATAAGAAGAGAATTGCAAAGCTAAACCTTGTAATGTTTAACTTGTAATACCTTTGATCCCTCTGATATGTGTGTGTATAAATAATTTAGTGCATTTCTAATTAGACAGATTGCAGATCTACATTTGCAATATAGACAAATTAAAGGAATACAATAAAAATGTAAAAAATCAATAGGAGACCAATAATACCTATCTTTAGAATACACCGTGATTTGAATAATCTGTGAATACAAATATATGTATCAGGTGCTTTTCCAGTCTAAAGGTGGAATAGACAAAGGATCTCATTGAAAATGCATAGATAGTCTTCTAAATTTATATTTCAAAACAATGTGGAACAGTTTTTCAGAATGTTAAGCAAACATTTGTCTGAAAGAATTAATTCTAATGAAAGATAATAGATCATTAATACACATATTCTTAATAGTCTGCTGCTAAATGAAGGCAGATACTCTTGTGCCTGATGAATTTTCCCAGCAACTGTGCAAGGCAGCAGAAAAAAGTTATTTTCAGCAGCACATGGAGTATGTTTAATACAAAATCTATATTACTTTGCTATGCTTTAAAAGCTTATTTTAAAAGTAAATTTAACATAAAAACATTCAGAGCACTCTATCTTAAAGTCAGCATACTTTGCAGACATTTGGACTTACAGCACTTAGTGCAGTAAACAAATTTCAGAGTAGGGGAAAATGAAATTTAGAAATTGTGACTTGGTTGAGTTCATTCAGCAAGTCTGAAACAAAACCAGCAAAGACTGTAACCACATTGCCTTTTCCAGGGGAATAATTTACGATCTTTCCGTCTGCCTTTTGTTCCAGAACTTCTCAGCAAAATGAGAAATGTGCACAGAAAGGCTACTGCACATAGTATTTTTAATTTTCTGCTGTTTAATATCCTTTCTCTGATGTGTCATACTTGGAGAAGGTGAACAATAGTATAAATACCCTGAGCATGATACAGAGTAAAAGCCTGCACGTACCTCTTAAACAGGGTGATACTATTCAGGACAGCTGTGTGTTATGTAAAGATTAGCACTGTAATTCTCCTAAGGACAACAAGAGCTTGGGTTATCCACAGCAGTGCCTGTTGCATAAGTTAAAGCTGCTCAAAGACAGCTTTATTTTGGACACCTGATCTTTTAAAACACTCGACTCTTCTAGTGAAGATGTGATTTCACTAGCTAACTCAGGAAAGATATAACCCCTTTTCTCCACTCAAGCTTTTTGAGATTGATATCTCAAATCCTGAACCTGTAAAGTGATTTTTAATGTTTTTTATGGAAGAATACAAAATTGACCAACTTCATGTGAGTTCATTTGCTCTTCTTATTTAAGATATGTAAAAATGCAGTTCACAGAGGATGAGCTCAAGTTCATCTCCAGCTAGTTGGAAGATGTCTCAATTCCAGTAGATGGCATTCATGTAGCTTTACATTTTTTAACTTTTTATGGTTTCAGGATGAGGAACACTGTAGCAATCCATTTTGCAGCCTCCACCAGCTTCTAGTGCTTTTTGGTTTATGTTACAGAAAGGAAAAGCAAAACAAAGGGAGATTGTTGCAAGTGCACCTGCCCAGTCAGCACTCCTGGCTCACCAGTGTCCCAGGACACCAGTTAATTTGAACAGCAGCTGAAATGCATTTCAGGCTAACAGTGAATGTAAATAAATAATTTCAGGCTGCTCAAGTACTTGGTTATCACTGGCTAGGTAAGGTAGGAGATGATTTTGCAAGCCTATGGATATGCAGAAGTCAAGATCCTTAATTTGTACATTCATAATTTCGTTCATATGGTGCTTTGGGGTTGAAAACATAATATTTTTCATTGCTCAGCATGCCTGGATGGCAGCATCTATCATTCTTCCGGTTGTGGCATCCTGCTCATTCATGGTGGTGTACAGTGGGTAGTGGCTGGTGTGGCTTGCTCAGAAGAGCTGGGCAGCAGAGGTGCAAAGTGACAATTTTCTAGCAAGGGGCTGAAAAGAGCAGCTGGTGGTTTCATCTCTGCTGTGCCCAGGGAGCACCAAGGCAGGCCAGAAGCACAGCAGGCCAGCATGGGGAACAGGCAGTAGTGCCAAGGTGGACAAGCTGTTCCGCATGCATGGAAATTAAGATTTAAAAAAATAAAGATATTTCCATAATCACACAAATCTACTGCTTCTATATGGTGCTTCTGCACATTTGCAAAGGTAAAAAGACTTGCCAAAGGTTTGCATTACATTTCATTCATAGAACATTGTCTAGAAATATGTGAGGGCTCACACTTTGCTAAGTTTGATTTTATAAGGAGGTTGAAAAAGAAAAAAGCAGTGTGTTAGGAACTACCATTTTCTGAGGCCAAAACACAGACCAATTTGATTTTGCTATATTACTGTTTTCAAGAGCAGTGCATCCATAAATATATTAAACAAAGAATGGATAGGTGTGGAAAAGACAGTGCTTCTCTCTGCTCCTCCTTTCTCTAGAACTCCAAATTCGGTCTTTGCATGCCTTGACACTAGAGGC
The DNA here is from genome assembly GCA_013399835.1 of Leptocoma aspasia. Lineage (NCBI taxonomy): Eukaryota > Metazoa > Chordata > Aves > Passeriformes > Nectariniidae > Leptocoma > Leptocoma aspasia. The sequence continues at coordinate 1,055,643 of VXAX01002352.1, forward strand.
ACAGTTCAAAAGCTGTGGTCTTTGGTCATGCTTCAACAAGCACACATATGAGGCTCAGATGATTTCTATCACCAGAAAATATCCTACAAGTCTCTCTATAGGTCTGCAGTGAAACAGTTCACTAGGTCTTTTACAGCTGAAGTTCTCCCTGAGGTCTGCAGTTGTTTTTTATAAGATTTATTTAAGTATTTACAATGATTTAGTCCTTTCTGGTTTTTATTATTGGGTTTTAACTATATTAATAAAGGATTATGTTTGTGACAGTGGCATACATACTTTTGTTAATGTCATCATCTGTGAATCTCTTGCCTAAAAAAATCTTTGTTAATTTGTGAGGGTAGTTACTTTGAATGAACTGTCGCTGTAAGTGGGAGTGTTTATTTGAGTGACATAACTGAGTTTTAGGATGTAAATGTGTAGATGCTTTGAATTAAGATAAAATGAGAATTTTCATTTGTCGCCAGCTTCCTATTCAGACTATTGCTGCTCAGAGTCAGTCTATAGTTGTATTAACCCAATATACCCCATTCTAAAGTTTAATACATATTCTTACCCTATGGTACAGTTACTCTTATCCTATAGATACAGAGCCAATCACTGAACTTCCCTTGTGGGACAGTAAATCCAATACTCCCCCACCCTGCTGTAGGTTCAGTTCTGGTGGAAGTGTAGCTTTGGATGGAGTATCCCAGATGCAGCACTGCAGCTCCTGCATGGAACCTGGCCTGGGCTGATTACCCTGAGAGCTGCACTAATGGGATCAGAATGTTTTCAGCTTCTCAGCTTATGTTGTGCAATGCAGTGTTCCTTGGTTAGGAAAAAAGGAATTTTGTTGCATTATATACGTATATATACATAGAGAGAGAGAGTACTGTCATGTACAAAAACACAGACACCCTGTATCTCTCTGAGAGGAAAACACACTGATGAACAAACTTTTGCTTTGTTGCAGGAATGAAGACGATGATCCAAGAAAACACAGCTTCTTCAAAACCATAAATTTCCACAGGTTAGAGGCAAACCTTATTGACCCTCCATTTGTGCCAGATCCATCAGTTGTCTATGCCAAAGATGTTGCAGACATTGCTGACTTCTCTGAAATACGAGGAATTGAGTTTGATGACAAAGACAAGAAGTTCTTCAAAAAGTTTGCGACAGGTGCTGTCCCTATACCCTGGCAGGAAGAAATCATTGAAACAGGACTGTTTGATGAACTGAATGATCCCAACAGAGTAGTTTCTGGAGGTTATGCAAACGGAGGGGAAGCTAAGTCAGGAGTTTGTTTGTTGTTGTAATTATATCATTACCAAAAAGAGTAGAAACCACCTCAGAACTTTCCGTATTCTGACTCTGTTTCAGAAACTCAGTACACCTGTTTGAGAAGAGCCAGCCAGTGTAATGTGACATTGACAGGCTATGTAGGACCACCAGCTGAATAGACTGTATTATTTTCCTTTGCTCTAAGAAAGGAAATACTTTTGTGTTATTGGAGATGTATCAAATGAAGAACCATATTTCTCCAAGAAGCTTAGAATAGAAATTCTGAAATACAAAAAGCAATGATAGAGTGAAAAGACAAAAGCTTTTGAAAATGACTGATTACTACTTTGAATACAATGATCTGTTGGTTTTCTTTCTTTTTTCTTGTTATTTCTACTAACATTTCCTCTTTGTTCAACAGTTCTCAGGGAGGATTTTTTAATTTTCCAGTAATCTCGGACAGTGGAGCTCATATACCCTATCAAACTTTGAATCTTACTAGTTAGCCAGTCTATCTGTTAAATTCTGTTAGGTTTTGGGTGGTTTATAATGTAATATGTTCAAGTTGTCATCAGATAGAAAGAAAGCTCTACATATCACTTGGAAATAAGAACAACAGGATCAAACTCTTTGCAAAAGTGATTTTAATGGAGTGAAGATTGAACCAATTTAATGGAATAAAGCATTTATTTATTATGATTAAGTGTATTCTTATAAGTGATAATACTATATACAAAGAAAATGTATTTATAAGTAAATACACATTCTTTTGGGCAATTTTAAACTTATATCAGATTTCCTGAAAATAATTTTTCTGTATTTTGGTGATAAATTAAGCTACAGATAGACCAAAGCAATTTGTAATTGACTTTTTACAAGACATTTATTTCAGTGTAATGTAGATTTTAATTCAAGTTGCAAAATGCATTATACTGTTAAATGCTGTAATGGTGAAAAGGTTATGTATGCAAGTTGAAACTATCTTCAAATGTTTATTGATTCTCATGCAAATTTTGAAGTGTTTTTATTTTTCAATTTTATGACAACCTAAATTGAATTACTTGGGAATATTGCTATGGATACTTGCTACTGGTGAAGTGTATAACTTATGAGATGCCTCCTGCTGATTTTCTGGGATAAGAAAATAGACAGTTGTTCTTTGCACAACTTTTAAAACTGATCCTGCACATGCTGGTCACTGTCATCTATCCAGCCATAATTTCCACTGACTAAAGTGGGAGTGGAAACTACTTCATTCCTTGGAGTCCTGGGGGCTGCAAATGCCCCATTTTTTGTTTTTCATAAAGCAAACCTCCTACTGAGCTCAAGGACTTCTTTTGACTAGACACTGGGATTAACTCACACATGTGTTTCAGAGGAGGAAAAAAATTTACAGAAGACATATGCAATGTCTTCTGTACTCAGGTCTGTCATGTGCAACCCAGAGCATTGGTATTTATAACCTAATTGCACATCCCAAACTCTTAGGTTTTAAATACCCTTAAGTGTTTTAGTCACAGATAAGTAATACATTGGTAATACTGTGTGTTGTTCTGAGTAGAAAAAGAATTGCTCTTTTTTCCTTTTAAATTTGCTTTTCCGGTGCTTTATGTACTTAATATTCAAGTGAAAAATCAAGAACATTGTTACTTAGGATTAGAGGGTTCATGAATTATGAGCGTAAAATTGTCTGCCTTTTGAATGGAGACTTTCTGTCAAATAATTTAAAACAATATAAGCTGAATTCTGACTTGGTCTTTTAATTGAGAAGGATGATCCTGGAAGATGGTGAAAAGCAGAGAAAGCTGAGAGAAGAGTGATGTCGTCCTGGCATGGCTTTACAAGAGTGCTTCCACTGTTGACATCCACTGATTTTATTTCTTGTTGCTCCCACCTGCAGAAAGCTCTCACAGTGGTAGTAAATATACTAGGCTAGTATATTTAAAAAGCCAAGACAGAAAACTTTATTATTAGATGCATTTTAAAAAACCCACAAAACACAAAATGACACAAAAACCATGCGCACCACCTGATTACAGCTAGGAGAGACGTTAGTGCTAGTGGCATCAAACTTTTGTCCTGAATTGATATAACTCAAATCCATAGAAATGCTGTTTTGAAAATCCTCCAGAACCATAAAGCAGTAGTCTGAAATGGCCGTAGGTTTTCCAGTGCATAACTGAGTTTTAAGTTGCCATTTGGAAAGAGGTTATACATAGACAGAACCAGAATTTAATGTCTTGTTAGAATCACATATCCCCAGTGATATAGCGTCCTGCAAGGCTGCATTTTTCAAAATGTGTTGCAATACTGAGATCTGTGAATTCAGGACACCATGTGTGCATAACATTGGGTTATTTAATTTTAGAAATGTGGTGTCACTAATCCCAGCAGGATGTGCATCAGTGAGATCCATAATGTTAAGTGTTTCATGGATCATTCAGAGTACCACATCAGAAGTCTGATAATGCACAGTTTGGCACAGTGTATGACAAAGAAGAATGTGTTAGTTTGAAATACTCATTTTAATTTTTTAAAATTCACTTTTCACAACATGGACAACTTCTATTTGCACCATGGAAAGGAGGGAGGACAAAGATTATTTCTGTATTCCTGTTAGCACTTTCAGTGAGTCTTTTAAAAATGATTTTCAAATTTTTTTAAGGAATCTGTGAAATACTTGGTTCTTTTCTTCTTCCTGCCACTGTAAAGTTCCTTGTTAAACTTTCAGGAGCAAATTTATTTTAACAACCCGCTTCACCTTAACAAAAAGCCAGCAATCCCAAAAGATTTGTGTGTTCAATGAGTTGTCTTACTGCAACCAAAGATGCTACTCATGTGAGTAAATTTAAATGTATATTCAAGTGTTGCAAGAGCAGGGCCCAAGTCAAAAGTATTGACCAGGTCACTGGATGTTTATGATAGAAGATGAGGGATGACTGGGGGAGGAAAATAACCGTGTGGTTGTGGATTACTTGAGTTGTGGCAAAAGGAAACTGTGTAATTTGAAACTGCAGTTTTTTTCTTGTTGCTGTCTCCCTTTTTCCTGCTTTGCCAATGTTGTGGTGTCTCACTTGGCTGCCTCATTTTCCAGCAGATAAGATGCATTTGAGTGCTAATACAATCTAAAAAATGAAATTGTGAACTCTATTGCATTAAATGCCATTTGTGACAGGTTACAGGGTGCCCTGGCCACTCTGCAGGCATTGTACTAACAGTGCTGTCTTTCCTGCCATGTTTTACTTAGTCCAGCTGTTGGAACTGTTTAGTAATTCTAACTGTAGCAAGCTAAAATCTGAGATTCGTAGCAGCCCGATGTGTTGTTATGAGAGCATCGTTTAAAGTCTGACAACACTCCTGCTGGCTCTGAGAAGGTATAAAAGAGAGACCTTTCCCTTGTATCTCAAGTCCAGATTTTCTTTGATACTGCCTATGTTCCCCTTACCATTACTCCCCTCATTTCACTGAGCACAGAGACAAAATTATGTTTGTTATTAATATTAACCTAATGAAATAATTGATCACAGAGATTATTTCTCAGTGGTACTGAATACCTTCAGTTGTTTAACTGAATGAGCTCAAAGGCTCATTTAGTCAGTAAATACCTTGTGCTGCAGCAAGTTGTTCACTTTTATATTCCAATACGAAATAGACTTAGTAATAGGAACCTGTGTGCAAATTCCTGGCACATCTTCAAAGTGGCATCTTTATTAGGGAAGGCTAAAGTTTTACATTAAGCTAAGAGCATTGTAACAAATATAATACTTGAGATAGTTATTTCTTCAACTATAAACAAATGCCAATACAGAAGTAAGATGAGACCTGTACTTAGAGCAGATGCCTGAAATAGTACAGTTGTAGTTATAAAGTGATGCATGGTTTTATATACTTTTAACATCAGCATTTTTTAGAAACAAAATGCTTATAATGCTGTATTTAAAATATTGTCACTTTTTCAGCTTTTAATGATATATCTGTAACATTTTTCTGCTCTGAATATCCACGTCTATGATGAGGATATGTAAGTATGCTCATGTTATTTACCTTAAAAAGTGTAAATTGCTTATTTGATGTTATGACAGTAATTTTTATCTTTCTATCATTAGTTTTTTAATACCAAAGCATTTAATCTCTTTATGCTATAATGAATTGTAAAATAAGTATTTTTATTATATATGGTGTATTTTCTCCATAATAGGATTTTAATTAAGATCTTAGCAACTGTGGCTCATATCACTATAAAAGCACTGAAAATCCTACCAGTTCTGGGACTTCTGCTAAAAGCAAAGCATACATTTTTCCCGAGTGACAAACACATAGAATTTTGAAATCTACAGGTGGAAGAAGGTGCTGGTGCTTTACAGTACATGTAATGTTTGGGTAAAGGTCCCCTGTGATCAGTGCAGCTCAGGGAGTGTGTTTGGAACTTTGTGTCACAGCAGGCTCGGGAGCTGCAGGGGCACAGTGAGGAGTGCGTGGACAGAAACTGAAAACCAGCTCAATTCAGCACATGGCATTTTATGATTCGCCACTGCCTCATTACAGCAAGTAACACTCAATCTAGTATTTCATTTTAAAAAAATAGACCAAAAGATTAATGTTTCTTAGAAAATAATTGCTTGGTATTTCTCTTGAGTTTCGCTTATATGACTGTCTGAACCTGAGCAGAGCTAGTATAAAATTCTTGCCAGTTATCACTCTTCCTTAGGAAGTGGAAATCTTTTTGGCATCTCTTGCCTGGAAAAGTGGAAGAGTAAAAACACAGAGGGTGTCACTTTGTCTCTTGGAATGCAAGTACCTTTATCCATGCTCTAGGTAGCACCCTTTTCCTGAGTTCCTTTCCTTTTATATGGCATAGCAGATGGTCCTTATATTTACCCCATTATGTACCCTTTCCTGTCACCTCCAGAAAACTGGCACAATTCTGAATGAAGCCATTTCAGTTTTCAGGGAAACTTACTGTTACTTCTGTATCTTGAACAGGCTAAAGGTGCCATAAACAACAGCTGTCAACACCATTTAGCATTGACCCGAAGTGGTGAAAGGCTTTTGTGGGGAAAAACATGGGAAAAACCCCCATGAGTCTCTTTGAAAGGGCTTCTGGATATGTTAGGTCTATTCCGTTCCTTTTGACAATCTTGGGGCAGCTGCTGTGGTTAATTCCTCCCTTTCCTGTTGACCAAGCTCAAGCACAATCTGGTTTAGTAGTTCTTTTATCCTGTTTATGCTCTTTATCCATGCTTTACAATGTCTGAGCTTTGTTAGTTGGCCAATTCTTCCAAGTGTTTTGTCTTCTGGTTAATGTACACCGATATGGTGCTATTACAGTGTTTGGTAGAATGACTTACAAAGAAAGAAAATTTTCATTTTTCCTCTGTACACAAGCATTACTTGAAGTTAAACATAACTAATGAATTCTGACATGTGTTTTATCAGTTGTGCTTTACCAAACTTACGCATTGGCCTGTACAATTCATTGAAGTTGTTCTGACAGTTACATTTTACAGAGTGGAAAGATCCAGCCAGGCTGAACGACACACTGTGTACATGTCCTTATGATGGGAGTTCCTCATGATGAATGTTTCCGTGATTCATGTTTTTATAAAGAATGCCAAAGGGATGACTATGGATATATCACTTGTCATAACTTGTAGTTCAGTTAACAATAGTGAAGTAACTGTTTAAAAAAACAGCTATTGTACAGGAATGTTCAGTTATGTTTGCTTTGCAAGACTTCAAGCAAGCATGACGTGGGATGTGCTAGACATGTCTCGTGACTTTTGAATCACTGGGGTAAAAGGGCTCCTGCAAGTAAGAGCAGATTTGTTAATCACTCCTCTCTGCAAACATTCCTACAGCAATACATTCTGTTCCCACTGCACACCTTTTGGACAGCACTGGAACCTTTCTTTTAACTCCACTGCTGCTCTGTAGTGCTTAGTGCTCAGTCTGTGCAAATACATCGATGGAACTACAAAGAGTGAAATGGTTCCCATCTCTTGGACTTCTCAGAGGACATAGAGCAGAGCACAGCACTGTAGTGATATGAGGGCTTGAGCCAGCTGCTGGCATCACCAGCATGGAAGGCAGAAGTGGCTTTGGGAGTATAAAAGTGGGCAGAAGGAAGTCAGGTTTCATAATGCATGGAGTCAGTTCAGTCCCACTGTTAGGAATAGCTTCTCTAGATTGAATGACATTAGAGCTATTTCTTGATAGAAGTAGGTGATTGGAGTGGAACCAATGAGAGAATGCCTACAACAGGACCAAACAGGAAAGCTATAAAGTGTTCCTGTTTGTGCATTTCCTTGTAGGAAGGAATTAAATTCATAGTAAAAAGTATGGATAATTATTATAATTATTGGTAATAATAAGACCAGGATCATAAAGAATAATTGCTAGCTAGATATTGCTAGAATAATTGCTAGAATAATTGCTAGCACCAATTACAAATTTAGCCTGTTACTCTGCAGCAACTTGAAAGAGGCCTGATTTACAAACAAGGCAAAAGAATTCGGTTTCCAAAACATAATCCCTTAAACAACGAATACCATGAACAATGTCTTGTTCATGACAACAGGATGTCATGAACAAGAGGAGGAAACTCTCTGGTGAACTTGTACAGGATAAGTTGACAGAATAGTAATCTCAAATATGGCATCTGGCTTGTAAATCCGTTTTATTCTAATATTATGCAAGAATTATTAATCTGATTTGACAACAATCATTAGGCAAAGTTTTTTTTGAAGAATAGAGGAATATTTACTTTCTGTTCTTACCAGGTTTCATCCCTTCTTGCAGGCTAACTTCAATCCTATTCCCTACTAGGATGTGATACATTAATGCAATTTTGCAAACAGATGAGAGAGGCCGTTTATGACCCCAAAACTGTGACAAAGTTGGTAAAAACAGAGCTACCTTGAGAAGATAATGATACATCAGTAATTACCTGGTGTCCAAAAATATGAGAAAGAGGAAATTAACATATATTGAAAATTAGGTTGTAGTTCAAGGAATAGTTTCTTAAGCGAAAAGGAGATACACATCAGTTCCTTTGTACAACTATTGTCCATGTCTGTAAATAAACTGTTGCAGGCTATTTTAATCAGCATCCACATAGAAATATTTATCCTAATATTAAGTAAGGTTTGAAGAGACCAATTTAAATATCTTGCTGCATAGAGTGAAGGCAAAACTTAATTCTGGATATTTGATTAAGACAGCTAAGCAATGCTGCCAACAGTATGTACAAGTATGTAAACTTCTGGTTTCCCATGCTAACTTAGTGAAAGTGAGAAATCGTAGTGCCGAAATCTGAAACCTACCATCAAACCAATGAGCTGTCAGAGCACACTTGCATAAAAATTTCAGGTTTAAGCATTAAAAAGGATGAACTCTCTGAGAGGCTGTAAAAAAGTAATGATTCTACAATTATACACCTATTGATACTCAGATCTGGTTTTATTTAATAAATAGTAAAAGTAGCAACGTTTTCAGTACTTGTTGAAGAAATGTGGGAAGCTGTGTTCTGTAGCTGTATTGCTCAACTGCATCTTTTCATCAAGTACAGAGGAAGAAATCAGAAAATGTGCTCTTACTAAATTGTAGGATTGTAAGGATACTTTGTATGCTGCTTAAAATAATCTGATAATGATATATTGTCTGATACGACTAAGAATTTTCATGCTTTCATTTTAGTTTAAGACAGCCTATAACGAGAGTTCTACTCTGTTAAATCAAGAAATGGATAAATGTTCAAATACTGGTTTTCCTAAATTCCACCCTCTCAGGTGATTTTTCTTATTTCTGCAGTTCACATTTTTACCATTCTGTTTCTCCATCTCCATCCAATGTTTCTCCATCCAATGTTTCTCCATCTCCATCCAATACCAAATCAAGATGTTATATTCATTTTGATGTGAATGAAAATGTGGTGACGGGTCCTGGACGAAAAGTAATATAATTCATGAATTTATAACCCTAATCCAGGATCTACTACCCATGAGAACCAAAACTGAGTGTGTATTCTTATATTTGATCTTTTTAAAGGCTCTTAGGTTACTTTAGTTCCAGGCAGGGAAAGGAATAAAGAAATGGATAATCTCTTCAGAATTTTCCATATGTTTTGTTTAAAGAATGGCAGATCAAGTGTTTTAAACAAAGAAAGGAAGGAAACTTTGATTTCTTGCCAAGAGATTGAAACCTCCTGATCTTTTGCCAAGCTAGTTTATTTTGCTGCCAACAGTTTCCTCACCTTAAACAGCTCCTTTTCATCTGTAAAGCTAACGGCTGTGAAAGAAACGGGCTCTGCAGGATGGCAACGCTAAGAATCTGCCCTAGTTTATGTAGGGACAGATTCACGTTCAAATTTTGGTATGTACCTGAAAACACAATTCTAAGCAGGGAGTCACCTCAGGTGATTACTAACCAAATTTTACTTTTTTCTCCACGTGCATCGAAGTTACTGGCTTTGTGAATATTGATCTCTTATTGTACAGGAATTTCTTTACTGCTTTTGCTATTGAATAAAATATGACCCTGATTTTCAGGATCAATATCTTCTGCCTTTTAAAAAAATGTTGAGATTTACTGAATTTAAGAAACTGAACTCCTTTGAAGTGAATGCATCAGTTCTGAAAGTCAGTCTCCTTTAGAACTGTTGAGTTAGTTATTGCAGTTACCATATCCTGTGTCATACTCGTGATTTCAGTGCACTCTCTAAGCAGATATGCAGCACAAGTTCTTAGATATTTCACTATTCCTTTTTCAGTGAGAAGAACAAGATGATGAAGATATTTGGTAAAGTCTGAAGTCAAAGGCTGGCCATGAGTACCATATGACAAGGTTTTTAGTTTTATTACGCTAATAGACCTAAGACAGATATGTGTGATGAAATTATCTTCTGTGTAGTAGTAGAGTACAAATCTTGCACACCCCTTCAGCGTATTGTCCCAATCATGTTTATGCAGGGCTAATTCATTGAGGACTTAATCATCTACAGGTATCTATTTAGTCTTTAGTTGAGAGTAAAACAGATGGAAAGTTTTTAATTGGAGAACTGTAAATTAAAACAGTAATGAAAATTACTAATTTTGAGGGGGAAATTTGTAATTCATGAGCTGTATTAAGAAACATATTCCAGTTTTTTGCTGGATGGACACAGGGATAACTTGTTATTCTGAGATACATGGAATGGTCAGTGTTCGAGACTGTATTGTTCTGAAATGACCATCATATTGGCATTATCTGAAAACTAGACATTTTGAAATCAGTTTAAGACAGGATATGCAGGACCTTAAATCTTCACTTTAATCAGGAGTGGCAGTAAATGCATTAATTGTGTTCTGTTCCTGCAATCTTCCGGTAAGGAGAAAAATAGACTCATTCTGTAAAAGCTATTATTTTAAATGAACAATGCCTTTTTTTTTTTTTTTTTTACAATAGCAAGAGAGCAAATGCTGCCTGAATATTTCTTTCCCCCTTGGAAATACTTTCTAATTTATAGTAAATCAAGTGAACAACCCTCTATTAATTTGTTTTTTCCTTTATATAGCTAGCAGACTGCAATTAATGCTTCTACCAGCAGAACTGACAAATAAGAGAATGAAGAAATGTTTCAGACTTTGACACACATCTCTGGGTCACGTAGATGATATGAAAATATTTGGACTGTTTAGAAGAAATTTATTTATTTTCTAACAGTAAGTGAAAACTCTCCTGAAGCCTACAACCAGCAAGCAAAGACCAGGGCATCTAAAGTAATTGCACATACTAAACCAACTGCAATGAACTTTTATGTATCCATCTCTAGAGGGATGGTTTACCTACCAATTTCTCAGTTGCTCAACTTAAAATTTATAGATTACTGCACAGTCATTTGTATAGTTTTCTGTTTCTAGTGACAACACAAATGGTCTTGTCAACATAAAGGGCTTTTATTTCACTGGAGAAGCAAAGCAATGGCAAGGGAGACACAAGGAGAGCCATGGAGAAGAGCTTGAGAGCACAGTATATGTGATCAGAAGAACTCAATTTAAATACTTGTTTTTTATAAGAATATGGTCACAGATGCTTATCTGTGTAATACTAAGTGATACTCTAAGGATTTTTTTGGCTATTCTGCTGCTTCAAGTTCAGATAGCATCATTTTTATTTACTTTATGCTTTATATTAACCATTTTTAGAACAGGGAAAAGTCCTAGAGAAATAAACTATTTTTAACTATATGGGAGGACACAACCTTATGAAAAAACATTGTCCTTCTTTTCTAACTTGAGCAACAGGCATGAGTTCTAATAAAAGAATACTTCAGATTTCAAGGTGCCAAAAGGATTTATTCTGAAATTAGTTCTTGAAAAGCAAAACAAGTGGTGTACTGAACCCCACACTACTTGACTCAAGCTGAACACAAACTTAGAAAAGTACCATGGAAGAAGGGTTTTTTTTATTTTATAGGAATCTTAATCAGATCATTGTCTCTACAAACTGATTTATTATGTATTATTTGACCCAAAAGAAGTAAAAATCCTATATCTAGGAAACAGCAGAGTATGTATCTCACAGGGTAAAAGCTCAGAACCAGCCCTGGAAATCTCTGTAAATGCACACAGAATCTCTGCATAAGCCATAAGCAAAGCAATAGCTAGTAAAAGAAATACAATCTTTGTCCCATCATTAACTTGTTATTTTCCACCTGCACATCAATCACAGGTTAAGAAGTCTGTCCCAAATGTAATTAAAATGGAAAAACAACAATGATAAAATAGAATACTTACACCTTTGTAATTTAATGCAATGCATGAAATTAAAACTAAATTATGATTTTTTGCATAGAGCTACAAGCTTTTTCAAAGTTAATAGCTGAGGATTGCAAATGAGTGTTTGTGTCTTCTGCTATGGAAATGGCACTAATGGCAAAACCTGAGTCTTCACTGGCTTCCCCCAAATCCAGAATTTCTTAGGTCTGTGTTAATGAACATTATTTAGCAAGAATTGCTGACAATTCCTTATGCTGCATAAACAATTCCTCCTCCCACCTAAATACAGGGTTTCCAGTTAGTGGCTTACTTGTCTCCCAGTTTCCTTAAGGGTATGTATATGTAGATAAGATGAACTGGGTTTGTGTCTTGGTGGTATGAATCCTTAATGATTAAATAAAGAGACCTAATTTAAAACCAAGTTTTGAAATTGGGTCTCCTTCTAAGAATATTTTAAAATACAGAACACATACCTACAAGACATATATTATAGCTGCCCTACCTGGACTCCACTGTGGGTCCTGACAATGATTTAGGATCTGACAAAAAAAGCTGCTCTTGCTGAGATCATCTCAACCACTTGACAATTACTAAGGAGGAGGGGACAGCTGTAATTGTATTTCATGATCAAATTTAAGGTAGATGTTTAGTATTTCCTGGTGTAGTATTTATTTGAACACTGTTTGGGGCAATATATAATGGGTTTGAGTATGAATTCAGTGCCTGTGATCTACACAAATAACTATTTTCTCTGCAGCCACTTCAATGTTTTCAGTGTGATTAACTCTATATTTTTATATTATAACAGGGAAGTCATGCCTCTCAAGTATTGGTTAATAACCTTTAATAAGCTTGTTAATGACCATTTCTATGTGCCAAATTTTAGTAGTGCATCTGGACATGAAGTGCAAGGACAGCAGCTGTGCAGCAGCCTTAGCACTACAGGTGTGTTCAGAGCAGTGGCCAGCCGTGCTGTGTTTGTGTTTGAATGCTGAGAACACAGCACTGCTCTTCATAGCACTTATGAAATACAGTTCCTTCATCTGTTTCATAAATTATCTTCCACACCTGGAAGCTGCACTATGACTTCTGCCAGAAATCACAACCAGGTTTGCTCCTGGCTGTAAGGACTTTATTTTATCTGTTGTGGAGTTACTTTTAAAAAATACATTTATATGGCCCCAGATTTGTTAACAAATAGATCTCAGGTGTAATCAATACTTTCTTGTCTGAGAATTAGAATGTGCAATTATATTTGCACAGATCTATGCAGATGGGCTTTTATTATAAATTACCTTCTCTTTCTCATGTTAGCAAACAATTTAGCAAATAAATAAAAAATGAAGATTGATGGTATTAGAACAAAGTGCCCATTACAATTACAGCAGCAGAGAACTGCAATAACAAGGATGTAGAATGTTGCAGTCTGTTTTTAATACTCAGTGTTTGTTTGTAGTTTAAGATTTTATTCTCATAGGCTCTGAGATTATAACAGACCACATTTTGACAGGTTTTTCTTTTCATTTTTCAGTGAACTAGATCCTGCTCCTCCTGCTCAAACACTTCATTCATGTGTGGCAAGTATCTCTCCCAGCATGGGAGAAGATACAGCAGCTTTGCTTATTATGTGAGCACTCAAGTGTGGATTTTTGTTGGTTTTGTCTGCAGTATGAATCTGAAAAAAAACTTTCCCAAGCTACCATGTTTTAAAAAATTTCTGTTTTGCCATCCTCTTGTAGTAACCACTCTTGCCTTTAAAGTAGATAGAGATGAGTTAAATGTTCTGTTTAGCTATAGTTTCCTTCCTTTCAAAGGAGGAGTTGGCAATTGGAGGTACAATGAACATTTTTAGAATGTATTATGATTAGGAAGCAATGGAAAGGGAGGCTGGTTGTACATGCTTGTTCAAATCTGAGAGAATTTGGAAAATACATGTAAAAATTAACAGCCTTTATTGGCGGCCCTGTTAGGAAAATCTGCTAGCATTTACTGGGAAAGAAATATGTAGGAGCCTGCAGAATCAAAAAGAAATGGGCACACAGATCCTAGAATCCTAACTCAAATTCTTTTTCATTATTCCTATATTACTTTCTAATAAAATTATGCTATAGTGTATCTACTGCCTTTTCAACAAAAATGGATTGCTGAGAGTTTATAATTCTAAGATGATTTAATAATTTGCTGTAAAGGTAGTACAGTCTTACCAAAAATGCTGTAAAAAAGTCAGACCAAAAATAGACTAATGGTGGAATTCCCACACATTCAGACTAGAAAGTGCTGACTTTCATTTTTCATTTTCAAAGTTTTTTTTTTACCTTCTTTTTCAAAAATCATATAAATAAACAGATTAACTTCCTAGCATAAAAAGTGGATATTATCTCAATTTGTAAACCTTGTGACTTTGTGTAGGCATTCCACAATTGTACTTACTATAGGGATTCTTCCTACGAGTGATTTTATCAGGAACAGATGGATGTAGGACTTCATGGAAAAAATGCTAAGCATCTGCAGTATCATTTGTGGTTAATGAGAGAGGAAGGTGGTTGGCTTTTTAACAAATATAGCTCTCACCGAGGGGCAGACATACTCACAAAGACTTAGTAAATAACCCCAGATAAAAATATCAGTCAGGAGCTGTTCCTGTGTAGCAGCTGATCCAATATTTTTATAACTTCAGTTTGATGCCACCATCACTAAGGTGTATATCTGTAACACACACTCTTTGGATTAGGAAATAAAATGGAACATACCCAAAGCAAGTAAATTACAATACATTTTAGTAGTTAAAGGGGAACTACATTGCAATGATCTATATAATACTGTGAACTTTCTGCTAAACAGTACATAAAAGCTGGCTTGCTATAATTTTTTTGCTAATGTATGCTCAGAAGGACTAATAATAGGCCTTATGAGTCACAAGCATTCATTAAGTAAGCCACCAGAGTTTAAAAAACATAACAGTTGAGATCTAGTTTGTTTGAAGTGAACAAGTAAATTAGTATGTTTTAAGTAATAGTGACTCTTTTAAAAACACTATAATCATATGCTTCTAAATATTTAAGATTCTTTATTCTATGCAAAACCATCATGTTAATTACTGGATTAGCAAGAATATCTTTCAAAACCAAATTTGAACCCATCTTCTAGGTTTTGAAACACATTTGGAATGCTTGACTCCCTCACGATAGTCCCAAGGGGAAATGTGTTACTTTCCCTCGTGTCTGGTTACTGGGGAAGGTTCAGGCACAGGGTTTGGTTTGCAGGGAAAAGCTGCCTTTTACTTTACTTATCCTGCTGGCTTGATTCGGGTGCAATTAAATCAAACAATTTGTTCGAGATCACTAAGGGATTCAGTGACTCAGCTGGGGAAAGAAAGTTGGACTGGGAAAACTGAAAATACTAGTTCCCATCATGGGGCAATTTCTCAGTACCATTTAAGTAAATTAGAGGGGCAACCTATTGTATTTCAGAGTGATCTGCACAAACTGCTGCATTGTATAGACTAAATTTACATCAGTAGGGAAATGCAGATACAGAAGGAAAACTGAATGAAAAAGATGAACACTTTCATGTGACAGATATCTTAACAGACATACCAGATAAAAACCAGAAAAATTTAAATCCAATTTTGTCTGGCAAAGATTTTTGAATTTGTAGGTATCGCTTTTAGAGGAAAAACAAGTCTTACAGTGAGTCTTTCTTGCTTGTCTTTATCCATGTATGAGTCAGCCTTTAAGAACTGTATTTTGTAGCCTTACAGGTGTTCAAAGTTCCTTTGTCTTGTGTTTTGTTGTTGTCTAATCTTTTTTTTTCCTGTTTTTTTAATGACCTAGAGACATGTCAGTACTACCATGTTGGTATGATACCACTGCTTTTATCAGTAAGATTAGATGACTGCAAAAGACTTCCCTGCTGCATGCATTGGTTCCTGATAAGAGTAAGGAGTTGTCATCATCTGTGACAACAGAAGGCAATGACATATGCACATTGGCTCATAATTTGCATCAGAAGATTCAGTAGTAAAGGAATAGTGAAATTTAGTATTTTCTAATGTATTTTCAAGGGCAGAACATAATGCTGCAGCAAGGGCAGACTCCTGCAATTTCTTTCTGTCCTCTTCCTCTTTCCAAACCTGACTTCACTTCTCCAGGCCTTTCATTCCCTCCAACATCAATTTTTCAACAGTGTTTTGTCTTCATAGACTCTTAATTTCAGCCTCAGTCTCCTGACTTAGCCAGTGCTGGCTTTGTGCTTGGCTTGCTGCCTGAGTCCCCTGCTGAACTCAGGATGTGGTTCTGCCAATCTAATTGTGGGCTGCTACTGAAAGGGGTAGTCCGTCCCGTTCCTCCTACTGTCTGTCCTGGTCTCCCTTGTGAGCTGAGTCAGGGAACTAAACTTGTATAGTTCCTTTTCTTTCAGTTCAGCTCTCTGAATCAGGTCATTATGGAGTAAAATGAACACCAATGCTAAAAATCACAGTCAGGGTTGGAAGGGACAGTGGAATAGGGAGAGGAGGGACCACCTCTTTCAGCAGCACTTGATAATTAATGTGAGTTTCATCATTAAACTGAATTTCCGGCTCCAGACTCCTCACCCTGCCTCTCTTGTGCTTCATTTTCCCCCTTTTAGCCCCTCTTCCTAATGGCTTCCCATTTGTCCCCACCTTTTCTGCTCCCATCCCAGAGATACCCATGAACTAATGCCAGCTGTCTTGCCCAGCTCCCTTTTTTTCTGTGTCAGACCTGTACTTCACTGATGTCTTGTAGACAGACTTTGCCAGTAACACCTGTGGTCCCTCACTCAACTGCTGTTTACAAAGTATTAGCTCAAGAGGATAGAAAACACTTAAGCAATGAAGACAGATACCTCATTTTCATAAACTCTTCTCAAATCAGCTTGCTTTAAGAAGCTCTTTTACTTCTCCATGAAAAAAAATCTGAAACTGAACTCTGACAATATGTTATAAAATGGATAAAACCCCTGATAGTTATGAAATTCCTACAAATTGAGCTTTCCTCACTTTGAACCCTTTGTATTAAAAATAAGCAGTGAAATAGTTTTCAACAATAGTTAGAATCTCTTGTTCCTACTGTAGACAAACACTGAATATCTGGGCAAAAATCTCTGTGTAATGCAAGTCAACTCCCATTGACTTCACAGGAGTTATCGTGCTATATATGAGAGCAGAATCTTGTCTCTGTGAATAAAGGAGTTTTTTCCAGAGTGAGGGGGCTCTGCACAATGAATGCATTTTCACCAGCCCTTTCTGATTCATTGGCAAACTCCCAAACACAAGAACTGTTTCTGTAGTCTTTCTACTCTCACAATGACAGACATTTTCTTTTTCATTTTTAGTGGGAAGTCTTTTGTACATATTTTTCTCATGAAAACGTGTGTCTTGGTATTTTGTACAGTGAAGTAGAAAATATTTTTCAGTCACAGTATTTTTGAAGTTGTTCCTTCCTGAGTTTATTGTGTATCTTCTAATTCCAGTTTAAACTTAGCTGAAGATAAAGAAGCAGATTTGAGCCTGATGCGTACGTCTCCTGCAATTCAAAAGCTGCTTTGAAACGAGACTGGGCAGGCCCCTCTGGAAGTTCCAACAGCCCCAGGGAGCTATCCAAGTCGTGCCAAAGTTGTGTCATCCTGTGGTCCACCCTAGACCCAAACTAGAAAACAAGGGGATGGCTTTCTACTTTTCAGGAATTCTCCAAGGGGCCAAGTGAAATTCCCTTTAGCAGCACACACACAAAAAAAACCCTAGTGCTGAAGAACTGCCCTCTACAGAGTTTCTGTATTGTTAACAATGACAGTCTTGCCTCCTATCATATTTTATTTTTGCCCCAGAGTTCTACATGACATTTTTTAAAAATAACTTGACAGGTATGTTTAGGCAATATTTTTAAAGTTTGGAATTTTTTGTGTTATATGATTTACAGTTTTATCATCATACCTTATTTTCAAGGTGGTTTTCTTCCTGTTGTGCTCTGGAAAATAAGTATTACTGATGACACCATTACAAAGATCAGCCATACAGATAAAGCTGCCTCTCCAGAGAAACAAGAAATTGTAAACTGAGGAGCACTCTTAGTGCTGAATGGTCTGTGAGATGAGCCTACACTTGACAATGTTCAGACACCCATATTCGGAACCACCAGTACCATTCACTGATTTCTCTCTGTGGAACCAGCTCAAGTATGTCAATAACCACCTGACACACACAACTGGATTTCTTCCAAACTCAAGTTAAAACCTGTCTTTAAAAAGTATATCTAATCTCATGTTTAAAACCCAAGCGAAGGTATACCCACTATCTCTGCTGATATAAACTATTTAAATGTTTAATTGCCCTCACAGTCAGGAAATGTCAACATTAGGTTTGTCTTGCTCCAGTTTCCAGCAAATGGATACCATTGCCTTTGTCAGCCAGGTTGAAAAGGTCATACTATCGAGATCTCTTTCCTATATTTAAGTACCTTTTCAAAGTAATCCAGTCTTTTGTCAGGCTTTTTTTTCTTTCAGAAGCTAAATAAGCTGAAATGTGGAAGCTTCATGTTCTACGTTCGCTTGTTTTCTGCTCCCTGGATAATTTTTCAGTACTCTTTGAACTATCACTAATATTTCCCTGCTATTGTAAATATCAGAAGTGGCTGCAGGTGCTTTTGTACCATTTCTTCACCAACCTGTGAAGATGTCTGCTTTCTAGAAGACAAGTTTTTATGCCCATTAGATTGCATTAGTTCTTCTCCAGTTGCTGTGATGTAGCACTGCCAGGGCTGTGCTGGTCCCTGTGCCAGGCCAGGGCCCTGCCCACCTAGCCCCCCACTCTGGGGCTGATGTCCAGACCTGGTCTCTCACAGGAACTGTGTGGCAGATCAGGCTGTCCCCATTCAGCACTTTATAGTCACTGGAGGATTGAGGGACCCTTCCATTATTTTACCTGGGATCAGTGTGTAGTAGCTCATGGGTTTATAAGTCCATGAGTCAGGATATTGATCCTCCTCCATCTTGGAAACAGTTTGATTTTCAGTGGGGGTGAGGATCCACTGTCCCATCCAAGTCAGCCTGGGCTGCAGGAGATGGCTGATTTTAAAAATTAGCATAATAGTTAGTAGAGTAAAACTGAGCCTCTGAAGCTCACTGGAGCAGAGTTCAAAAAGATTCCTATGTTTTAGGATGTGCAGACTGAAGAGTTTTGGTGATGCTGGATAATACTAGTTCTTCTAATACTTTAGTTTACAATTTCTTTAATTAAAAAAAAAAATATTTAGCAATGTTGACATTTCATTGCATAATGTAGGGCTTGGTCATTCCTGAGAGACAATCTGATTTTTTAAATATATATTAATTTCCACAGTTCTTTGCATCTAGTAAACTTTAGTGTTATTGAATCCCTATGGTGCCCAGTCCAAAAAGATTGATACAGGTACATTTTGCTGACATGTTATTCCTTAATAGGGTAGGATACCTTTTTGAATAAACTGGGAAAAATGATTCAGCAAAGCAGACATTAAAATGGAATGACAGTCAGTCTTTTGCTTGGTGACATTTAGAAGAAAAATAAAAATGGAGATGGCTTATTTCTGGCCCGAAATGGAATCTATTAGCTGAGCAGTGTGACATGGAGTAATTAGTGAGTGACACGTTATTTTCAGCTGTTGTTCTACAGCAAATAGAGCAATTTAATTGACGTACTGTAACAGTAGAGACTAGTGGAATCAGACGTTCAAGAGGCGGATAGGTTTATTCTGTTTTATACTTTACTGCTTTCTGGCAATATTGCAATAATTGTAAAGATTTAAATTAACCATGCTGATAAATATGTATTTCCTCATAAGACATCTCTTAAATTGTGTTTCTTATATTTTTAAGATGTAGCCTGGTGTAGCTTTGCCACTGGGGTTTGGTCTCTTACTATTTTTAAGAACTGCTTTGATGTAGGAGCTCTCCTGCCACACTTTAGTTTTGCAAAGTCCCCATTTAATGCCATTATTGACACGGGCTGAGATCTCTGGGAGGGAGAACACATTGGAGCCGACCCCCAGGGCTGGGGGTGCGCCGGGGCTGCCGCTGCTCCGCTTCGTATTGGGGAAAAAGAATTCCAGTTCTCGATCCGTGCCATAGAGTAAATGGAGGCTGCCGCTGTGCTGCTAGCCGGGTGATGGGAAAGGGGATTGTGTGCTGTGTCACACGGACCTTCAGGAGCCTGAGAGCAGGGAGCTCTTGAGCCCTTATGCTCCAGGAGTCGCCTTTCCAACAGCCCTCCTGTAGCATCTTGACACATCCGTGTTCTGTCACGCCGCGTTTCAGGGTGGTGCAGGATCTCGGGGAGTGCCGAGACCGGGCTTACGCCTGCGAGCCTTTCCGTCCCCTGGCATTTCTCTAAGATGGTTGTGCATCAAGACCCGCCCCGCCGCGCAACATCCCCGGCGCTGCACCGGCCGGGCACACGGCGGGGCCACGGGTGCCCGGAGCCGGGCCGGGAGGGGCCCGGTGGGGTCGGGGATCGGCGGCCGCGCCGTTGGGGCCG
>VXAX01002352.1:1076511-1165725 GCA_013399835.1 Leptocoma aspasia
CGCCGCCGTGCGGCCGTGACGGGTTTCCGCCGCGAGGTGCGGGGCGGCCCCGCCCGCGGCATCGCCCGCAGCCTGCGCGTGCCGGGGCAGCTCCCCCGCTCCAGCCGTGCCCGGTGCCCCCCCGCGCTCCAGCGGCGCATGGAATCAGAATGAATGAGCGCGAATTGCCCGTGTACTTGGAGCTGCATTTCGGGGAGAGTAAAGGAAAATCCCCAACCCTCCTCCCCAAAAGTTATGAGCCCCAATTCCAGAAAGTGATCGTCGTGTGCGGTTGTGCGTCATCGTGCTAAATTTGTTTCAGTGTAGGGCTTCTGGGCCTTTTATTTCCGTGAAGGAAGCTTTACATGAAGACTCTCCAGTAAAGCCTGTGAAGGCAGTGTTTATTTTCCTATTTTCAGGTAGTCATCCTATTGCTTTCTTCTGAGCTGGAAAGCATGTTATCGTAATCTGGTTGCTTCCAATAAAAATATTTGGATTTTCCGAGTGTGTTTTTTCATATTAAACAGTTGTACAAATGCTTAATATTAGGATGTTTCTTCAGCCCTCATGGGAGATATTTACTGACTTCAGAAAATGCTGCGTCTCCTCCCAAAACTTGGATGTAGTTGGGATACTTAATAGTTGTGCTTACAAAACCAACAAGACTCTCAGCGTGGTGTTAAGGAACAGGCCAATACATCCTTGGCCTTGACACGATCTCAATGAGTACTGATGTTGAAATAGCGAGGAGGAGCTTTAAGCGGACAGTGCATGGGGTGTGCTTTCTCTGCCTTGCCAGTGTCTCCTGTCTGTCAGGAGAGGGCCCGAGCTCTGACAGGAGTTCCCCTCCATTCAGATGGAAATAAGAGCTTGCAGCTACTCTGCCAGTTGAATAGCAAAGGATAGGAAATTTCCACTATGCTGTTGTCTAGTGATCTTTCTGTACAGGCAGGTTTCCTCAAGTGCGTGGGCTGGGTGTGTGGATTGCAGAAGTCTGGCTGTGTCATGAGTCTGAGCAGCGCAGACTGTAGATATGTTAGAAATAGCTTGCAAGTTTTTTGTTTGTTTTTTTTTTTTAAAGGTGAAGATGAAACCATCTTCTCTGTTTAAACCTATCTAGTAGGATAAGTCACTTAGGATGTTACTAGTCCATGTTAGACCAAGGCCAACAGATAACATTTGAAGTTGAGATGACCTAGTTGGTAACTGAATTTCCACAGTTACTTGAGAAAGTATCTATAGACAATTGAATAATTTTACTTTGTGTAGGCAAGTCAAATAATTTTACTTCATTAAGAAGTTTTATTTAGTAGTTTAGGTGATTGACATGTGGTTACTACAATATACAATTTCCTGAATGTTCAGTAACACCATATTTTCAGTGTATTTTTTCATCAATATTTGTTTGTTTTGGCATCCCATGATTAATATACTGTTCTTATTTATTTCATTATAGTTTGACTATTTTGGGGCATGGTATGTGGCTTTCTGTTTGGTTTTACTTTTTAACAGCAGGACACTAATTGGTTGGCTCTGTTGGCACAGGAGAATATGCAAGGTTTGGTCTCCTTCTACTCTTAGAGTAGAGGTGTGAGCTTAGGGCTCTCTCACGACTACAGTTCCTTTCTCTGGGCTGAAAGGCGAGGACATAGGGGAGGAGAGCTCTGGTTGCCAGTCTGGGTCTCCAGGGGCAGCACGATGAGAATTCAGCTGGCTCTGGTGCTTCTGTGCGTGTTTTTCTTGTGTCAAGACAGCTTCCTCACAGAAATAAAGACAGGAGCAGTAGAGTAACCGTTAAGTAATTATTCACAGTATGTGCATGTTCTGCCCTAGTCTGACATAGTCTGGGGGGCTTATGTAAATGTAACTGCAAGGCAGCGATTCTCTGTGAATCCCAATGCTGTGGCATTGGAGTACTCTAGCTGCCATTTCCAGTTCAGGATTTGTGAAGAGATCAAACACAAGTGGTTCCTGTACTCACTTGTCATCTAACAGAGGTTGCATTTTAGAGTTTGGTGAACTGCTGCTTTTTACAGCTTGGTGAAAACTCTATAATATGTCTCCTCCTGCTGAAAAAAATTGGAGACTTTCACCTTATTTTTTTTCAGACTTAAGGGGTACTACAGTTTAAATCTTTCACAAGTTGATATCCAAACCTACACACACTCCCTCCCAAGCTCTTCTAATTTTAATTACTTGGCCTAATCATTTGTTGTATTAAAAGAGACAAAATACTGGGAAAAACTGCTGACTTGAGGCTGTGCTGTTCTCAGCAGCAAGGCATGAGGGGTGTTGATAGTCCTCGAAGAGGTGATGGGAATGAGGGTGAGTCTGGGGTACACCCAGCACATAATCAGGTAGAGCAGAGAAAGGAGAATTCGGCAGACTGCTGGGTGGGGCCATCCTGCAAGTAAAAGGAGGATCAGCATCTGTCTCTGCCTGTAATGGCAAGGTGCCGTGTCTGCCTGGAGTTAGCAAGAATGGAGTGAGATCATCATAAATGGCTTGTAATGAGGTGCTCACTGCATACTCAGATGTGTGCACTGTCTTACAAGATAGTTAATTCTTTTCACATAAGGTTGATAAAAAATAATTTGTGCCAAAAAAGAAGGGCAGTATAGACTGTAGCAATACTCCATCTCTGGTCACACTAGATGTCATATCAAGTGTATTTATGTCTTTCTGTAAAGCTGGTTGTGTCACAGGTATAGGTGCCATTGCCCTGAAGTACATACAAGTTCAGACCTACTGAATTTTCTTTTGAATGCTTAGTTGTATCCTTTGGTGCATGGATACATGTTTGTAATTACAAACAAAGACCCCAGCATCAAAACCCAACACCTTATTTCTAGGAAAGCTTTCTACCATGTCAATGGAAATACTCTTGTTAGCCACCATGACAAAGGATCCAGCTTTGCTTCTTTTTTTGTCTTCACTGAATTCCTGGTTGGAATTCAGTGAAGACAGAAAAAGTGCTGTCAGACTTTTAACTGCTTTTCTGACATGGTTATTCTGCCATCTTTATTGGTGTTTTGAGCAGGGATTTATTGTCATTTAGCTTTCTTCATGAGTAGTGTAATATTAAACATTCTGGCATCACTGTCTGCCATTGCAGTAGAATATTTTATTTTCCTTGGCTCAGAGTGCTCTGAAAAAAGGCATCTTGCTTTGTCTTGTAACAGATATCAGTATGCTTTAGTAGTACAGTAAAGTGTATTTTGTGGTGGTGGGGGAGTGTTTTAAATGCTTACTCATGGCATCAGACTCTGGCTTTTGTGATTCTTTGCAAGTGTTGCACTTGACAGTTTTTATTGTCTCCTGAGGTGGGGCACCGGCCATGTCCTGTGTTTGTGACATAAAATATAACATGGGACTGAGGTTATACTTCTTCCAAGTATTTTTCTTCCTCCCTCTGCTGTCACCCAAATCTGGAAAACAGTAATTCTTGAGTGTCCAAGAAATAAGATTGAAACATGGTAAGTGATTATTTCATGTGTATAGTTATGTTAGGTTAAAGTGAGGAAATCATCTGCAGGTGGACTAAAACTCCTTGATGTTCCTGGTACTGGTGGTAGTCAGTAGGAACATCACTTGGGTGTTTAAATCCCACTCCAACTCCCACTTTAACTGTGGTTAAAACCCACAGTTAAAGATGCTGAAGGGCAGTCATGCAGGTGATAGGATCAGTGCAGTGTGGAATCCAACAAACAATACAAACAGAATTTAATTTTTGTTGTTGCAGGTAATGTTGAATAGTTGCTACGCTGTTTGTGGGAGTGTTTATATTGATACCTGTACATATCTAACTATGCATTACATACAGGTGGATATACCAATCTGGTTTATGCCAGAGTAACATGCTTTTCATTGCTTTTGCCATGTAAAGTTTGGAAAGCTTGTATTCCGTGGAAATGATGGCCAGGTATGCGATATCTTGCATTCACCAGAGTCAGAAATTATAATTTTCACAGTGGAGAAGTGTTTTGATTCCTGCAAATGAATTCCATCTAATGACAGTACCAACATGTTGGTTCAGAAACTGAAGTTTTCCAGATTTGACTTGCTTGTCTATGTGGTTAGGAAATGAAAAAGTGTTTTTGGTAATGTGATGCCCTGCAAAAAGAAAAGCACACCAAAACAACTGGGTAAATTGTAATGCCGGATTTTGGTTTTGAGTTTTTCTTGTGTTACCGTTCTGGTGTACAAGATGTTCTACAACAATTGAATTGGGTTGCATGTTAGATGTGGAAGCTGTACGTTGTTTGAAGGAAATATGGAAGATAGCTTTTCACTGTTACTTGGGTACATCTTGTTTCCTGACAAGAAATCCAGTGTTATGTGAAGTTATTTTGGCAGAGTTTCTTGACAGGTTATGGCTTGCTCACTGTGATTAGCTAAGGATAATTAGTACTAATAGGCTCACAAAGAGCAGCTTACTCAGTTTGGAGCTGTTGGAAGTTGCAGAGGGGATTTTTGTTGTTTGTTTTTTCTTTCTTAATGTGGCAAAGTAGTGTAAATGGGTCAGTTTAGTGGTCAGGGTTCTGCAGTGCATTTACAAGATATATTAAAATAAAGATTATTTTTAATCTGTGTGTGAGCACGAATGTGCTTTGCTGGGCTGGGGGAGGCTGGTGGAGCTTCAGGGCTGTGACTAGAAACAGCCTTTCCAGCCGTGCTCCTGCTGCCTGTCCCCGGTGGCTGGGCTGCTGCTGGGAGGGACAGGCTGGGGAAGGTGCTGTTGTCACTGCAGTCTCCACCACGGAGTGGGGATCACTGTTACCCCTGTATGGGTGCTCCCTGCAGGCTGAGGGGTCCCCAGCTCTACCCTGCTGCTGCCCTTGGTGGGGAAGGGGTCCCTGCCCTGCTGGAGTGAGGGGCTGTGCAGGTGGGTGGGGCACCAGTGACCCCGCAGGGGAGAGCTGCACCTTCTGGCACCCGCTCTTCGGGGTCAGCTCCGAGGCCAGGAATGCAGGTGATGTAGTAGTGTTGGCCCAAAGCAGGACTCTTCTTAGGGCCATGTCTGCTCAGAACTGTACACTGAATGCCCATGTTATGCTCATAGTTTTTTTTTTTTCCCAATGAAGTTTGGCATATTGTTTTAGAAATTAAAATATGAGTGTATTCTGAAATAATTTCCCTGATTTTCTTGCTTTTACTCTACTTGCCCCAGTAGCTGCTTGTCTTGTCTTACATGTCAAATTCTTCTGTTCCATTTGTTTGATGAATGTCTTGGACATTTGATGGAAAGTGTACTTCCTGGACAGTTTGATGAAAGTATCCAGTAGTTGATTAACCTGTATGGATCAAAATGAGAGCTGACCAGAGGTTTTGTAAGGGAGCTTTTTTGTTTGGTTGGTTTTGTAATACCCAGAACACATTGGATATTAATCAGAAGATCCTCGTTCTGTTTTGAATCCAGTTAAAGCAATTACAAGCTTGTAGGTAAAACATATTGCTGCTGTGCCAAATACAGATGCAACTTTTGTAACGCCTTTTGTTGA
This sequence comes from Leptocoma aspasia, assembly GCA_013399835.1. Classification (NCBI taxonomy): domain Eukaryota; kingdom Metazoa; phylum Chordata; class Aves; order Passeriformes; family Nectariniidae; genus Leptocoma; species Leptocoma aspasia. The sequence continues at coordinate 1,081,992 of VXAX01002352.1, forward strand.
CTAGAATTTCTGCTATTCGTTTCTATGTTCTCACTTTAACAGCTAAATAGCTTCTAAATAATCTTAGGAATCATTCACAATAGATGTCCAGCTGTCATGTTCATTATAGAGTAATCTTGTTTTTGTGTTTGCATACTTTGCTACTTCTAATTGCTGCATAGAATTTTACATCTTGGTGGTTTCAAGTGTATTTTAAATAGCTGATCATTTTCAGGTTATTGCAGATTGGTAGGTAACTTCCTCAATATGTGAGATTGAAAACTAAAACCAAACCGAAAATCCGCTGACATTCAGCTGGGTGCTGTTGAGGGCTTTACTTACAGTAAAGAATTTGGAAACCGCATCATTATTTTAATAGATGTACAAAGAATCCTTTTGGGAGGAGTAAAATGGTACTTGGACTTTTAGCAGTCATGGGTTTCTGGGGACCATACTACACCGGAGACTATTTCAGTGCAAAATGCAAGCATAGTTTATGGGACAGGAGCCAGGGCTTAGGCTTCCTTCTGTTGTCTTCCAGTGGGCAGTACATAGCATTGGGGTACAGTTGTGTTTACTTTTGCTCTTTCCCTTTGTGAAAGGTTAAAAAGTTCTGCACTTGATTCTCTCACATAATCAAGTGTCAGTGGTAGGATGTTGCATAATGGTTTTGAGGTGCTTTTCTTCATACCCAAGTTGCATCTCTGGCTTCTGATAGCACCCTTATGGCTAGAATATCCAATAAAAATTGAATTTGTGTCAACATTTGGTTATGTTTTTGAATTAGAATGGTTTTAAAGATGGCTCTCAGTCTAAGCATCCAGTCCCCTCAGTACTTTTAATAGCTCCCATTCTTTTTGGCAAAGTCACTGCATGTGTCCTTAAGTCTCAGGTCTTAAAACAGAATCCCACACATTTTTTTAGGTTGGTATTGAGTGCTCAGTTAATGAAACAAGTTGAAGGTGGTAATATCTGTGTATTTGGTGAATTCAGTGGGTTGCTGGGTCGCCAGGGTAGATTGGTAAAGCAGGTGTGCGTGTTAAGCTGGATAAATCTGAAGAGAAGATTTTTTGTTTTCAAAAACGTGTGGCAGAAAGCATTTTCACCTTGAGAAGTATCTTGTAACTGGATGTGTGTGAGGGTAGTTCCCTCAAATATCAACTATGTTATTAAAGCACCAATTGCTTCCTCCCTGGTCTGGATCCAGTGTAATAATTTTATCTTTTTCTTCAGTTCTTTCATCTTCCCAACAACCAGATACAAAGCTAAAATTCCAGTAAACAAGTGACAGTTTATTTTTTTCTAATGCACTGCTTAGCTATTTTTGCTAGCTTTCCTATATAGCCCAAAGAGTGGTTTTTAATGCTGCTCTCTTAAAAATAGAGATGCCAAAATACCCTATAAGCTTTCAGAATCAGAAAGTCTTAAGAAAACCTCGTTGTATGCATTATTGTGCACTGTGCATTACATATGTATGCTAGGGGCATATTTATGTCTACAAACATTGTATTGCTGATTTCCCTTTTTTGATTTGCAAAATAGGTAATGGAATTAGATGAAACAAAAATTGTAATTTTAGCTTTTTCTTTACAGGATTGATCTTGCTGTTCTATCTGGTGTTCTATGGCTTCCTAGCAGCACTCTTCACATTCACAATGTGGGTTATGCTTCAGACACTGAGCAGTGATATACCGAAATACCGTGACCGGATTTCTAGTCCAGGTAACACTGTATTTATTTTTTAATAACCCTCTGTCTGGTTTAACAACTGAGTTTCATTTGAGAGCCTTTTTGAAGTATGGAGCTCTTCTGGGAAATCATCATTATTTGGTTACTTGCAGGTTGCAAAGGTAAAACTTGGTGTGAGGCAAGTTACACATGTTTATAGCGTAAATTCAGGCAGTAGCCTTTTGTGTGTATGTACTAATTTTGCTGTTTTTTCCTCTAAGCTCCTGTCAGTTGAATTTGTCATGTAGACCACACTTTTGCCTGCAGATCCACACAGCATGCTGATGTAGAAGTGGGTTTATAATTTAATCAAATTGCTGTAAGATACTTTAAAGCAGTTCTCTTGGATCAGATGGAAGGCCACCTTGATTAGTGTTTGATACTTTGCCGAAGGTACAGGGGGAGGCTGTACTGCAGGTGTCATCTGCTCAGGAGCATGTACTGACTGTGGGATAGAGACCTTTGCAGAGTTTTTATTACAGCATTAGGTAGTTTCCAACTGACACGTAATGTCTGTGGCTTTCAGGGATTGTAGACCTGTTATGTAGGGATCCACTAGAGTAAGGCTCCTGTTTTATGACGAAGCTAAGTCTGTGTAACGCGTAGCTGCCACTGAAAGTGGTGTCTTGCTTCCTGTGTGTACTGCCCACCTGGCTCACTGTTGGCTGCTTCAAGGAACTGTATTTGTTAAAAACAACTCTGTACAAATAAGAATGATTAATAAGGTGGTTGTCTTCCCCAGTATAATAATATATTGGTGGAAGTGAGACAACATTATTTTTTAAAATACTTTTTCCTTTTGTTGAATGCAAAGCTCTTAAAATTGAACATCATCTTGCAGCTGTATCCACACTTAAGATGGTACAGTGATCTTTGTGTGAGCAAGTTGCAGTTGGCCCAGCGTGATAAATGTCTCTGGATTCTGAACAGAATTTGTTTTGGTGTAGTATTCTGGCTTCTCTAACAAGTGTTATATTGTAAGGGATTTTGAGAATTTGTGCTGTTTTTTCAAGCTAAGAAATGGGCTAGATGCTGGAAAGAATAATTAAAAAAAAAAGAAGAAAAATAAATGAGGAAAAAAAAGGTGGCTTAGTTGACCACTTCCCCCCATTTCCATTGTGTCTGTCATGGAAGTCAGAAGCATTGTAGTGGATGGAGCAGTGGGTAGCAGTGGCTTAATGCTGGGCTTGAGTGACATTTCTTCTCTCATGTAGTTCAGGGTATTAGTTTTCCTTGGCTTTGAAATAAGTCGTAAGGGATGTTTGTTTTTAAAAGTACGTATGCCACAATTAGTTTTTAATTGAAGAATTCCTTTAACATTTCTGAATTAAATCTCTTCATTAATCATGTCTTTAGTAGCTCACACATTAAAGTTAATCAAATTGCTTGTTTCTGTTTTAATGTTTCTCCTTAACTATGTCGTTTTTCATTTGCAGTGAGACATATAATGTTCCTGGCTGTAAACTTAAATTCTTTAAAAAAACTAAAGTCTTCACATAAAACATGGATGCCGTAGGTCAAAGGTTCTACTCTTATGTTAAATATACTTGGAAATCTCACAATCCATTTATTTTATAATTGATATCTGAATTATATTATTATTTTTTTTATATATAGTATAATTATTATTATAATTATACTATTATACTGGAGTATAATAGTATAAATCAAACGTAGATTATTTTAAAACGTTTTTTGTTAAATCCCTCCTGGAATTGTAAAATAGTGTAATCTCTTTTACAATCCTAGATGTGATGCTATGCTGAGGCTGTTAATTCTGTTCCTCTAGAACAGCTCAAATCCTGCATCTGTCACAGTCTATGCATCAGTCCTTCAAGTAGCTTTTTCTGTAGAATTTACTCCATAGTTTTTAGGCAGAATCCACTGGAAGTGGAGCAGTCCCCTCTTGTAGGATGTTTCTGACATTCCCCTGAAGCAGTTAATCTCTTCAAATTATTTTTTCATTCATTGATGTGTACTTTAGTTATTTTGTCATATTCCCTTTGAAAAATACCATTTAAGTAGTTCATTTACATTATAGTTCTGTAGTTAATAATCTATTTTACCCTGAAAGCTCCTAATGTGTAAAACCCCTTCAGTGATTTTTCAGCCCTGCTACTAATTTCCTTTTTATTTTGTTAAATCCCAGCTCAGTGTGAAGGCCAGAAAATTACGGTAATGGTGCAAAGTAGTCTGCAGTCAAAATAGTGTTCGTAGTTTTTTATGGACTATTAGTCATTAAGGCCTTTACTTGTGGCTTCTATGGAAATAATTTAACTGCTGTTATTGCAAAAAAGAGGATTTATGAATTGTTTGGAATCCTATAAAAGACCTGGAATAAAAGACATTAAATTGTGTCTGGGTTTTTTTTAAAGCTGAAGGTGATGAATTTGGTGGTGGTGAATTTCTAGTATAGATATTTATTATTTGCAAGTATTTGTAAATAGTTTGTGCCTTCAGATGAGAAACTTGGCCATTTCTGTAGGTAAATCCTTAATAGATCTGGGCTGCTGAACTACACTCTTAATATGCTTTACAAAGCCTTACTGTGATGGTTAACTACAGTTACCTAACTTTATCTTCCCATTGCAGTCTGACTTTCTTAAATGTTTATTTTTTTATAAAGAAGGCCTGATTTTAAAAAACCTGTATATGTGCTTTTTTTTTTTTTTTGCCAAGGGTTTTGTTTTCTGCCTTAAATTTAATTCATTTGGGAATCTAGTTTTAATTGGTTTTGCCAGAGGATAGGAAAACTACATGGCATCCTAAGATGATACAATCAGTTGCTGTGTAATTGCAGCTTCTTCCTTTATGTGAAATTTGACTTTGATCAAACAATTTTAATCTCTGCTGCATTATCAGGTGGTGTAGTGCTATTTCATCTGCTCCTGAAGCTGTGATGTGAGTAATAGAAGCATCAGGTACCTGTGTAAGTGACAGCTCCTGGTGGCACAGGCTGGGTGTATCAGTGTGCCTTTTGCTTTCACCTGCTCCAGAGCAATCCCTGAGATTGCACTCTCAGCTTTCTGGGCCATATGCTGGGAAGCAGGGGCAGTTCAGCTCCTGAGAGGGCCATGCTTACTTTATTCCATGCGTGCCTTGTCCATCCTTCAGCTGAGGCCGATTCAGCCTTTGGTAATGCATGGCCTCTAACCTCCTGCAGCTCTGGCTCCTGGGCCTGGGTGGTTCCTGCCCCAGTGCCCCCAGGCAGCAGCTGAAAGGAGCTGGAGCTCCCCAGGGGACGCTGGAGCTCCCCAGGGGACGCTGGAGCTCTCCAGGGGACGCTGATGCTGTGGGGCCAGGAGGCAGCTCCCAGGCCTGGCTGAGCCGTGCCCCTGGGCCATGTAAAGTGTCTTGTGTTCTCCATGGAACAGGTGGCACCTAAACTTTGTTTGAGGAGATGGAGGAGAAGACTGAAAACTAATTTGGCTTGTCTGTTTTGACTGGGGTAATTTTCAAGCCACCTTTATGTATAATCAAAATTTAAAAAATATTTTTTCTGGGCTTCTGTGAGAATAATACAATCATAGCTTCACTCTGTTGCCTAAAGCTTTGAACTATTGCTTGAAGTGAACGTTTTCTGGGTGTGCTTTTGGGTATTTTTTCAATTATTTTTTAAGCTTAATTTGCTGAGTCTGGAAAGTGGATCAATAAAAATCTTTGATTGAAAGTGATTAAACTGCTGATTTTGCTTTTCCTAATCAGTTGGTTTGGTTTGTGAATTGCAGTTATACATTGGGTTTAATTTAAATGTTAATTAATGTAATGCTGATTTTGATTACTGGCTTCAAACACAAAGTACCTTCCAGTACTGTGGAATATAGGGGTAACATTAATGTTTCTTTACAGATGATAGATATTTTCCAATTTATGGATGTTTGACATGGGGTTAGAGTGGTGAAGGAAAGATAAGTTGCTTAGTTCATAACTTGAACTTTTTCTTTTTAAGGACTTATGATTTCACCAAAACCAGACACTGCATTGGAATTTTACTTTAACAGGAGTGACAGCCAATCATATTCAGAATATGTTACTACACTTCAAAACTTCCTTGAATGTAAGTTACTTACAATTGCCCAAGTAATTTAGGAGTCTTAATCTTGGGTACATTATTTCATTTCTTGCTTGTAGCTACTAATTGCTAAGGGAAACTAATGCAAGTTCAGGGTTACTGTAGATATGTGTGTTATAAAAATCTATATGTTATAGAAGATGGTGAGTATAATGCCTATGTTGGACAGAGAGCCTGAGCATGAGGAATAGTGCAGTATATAATGGAGAGTTTTGGGTGATGTGGTTATTTAAAAATACTGTAAGATGTAGAAATTACATATGCCAAAATAATTCAATTTAAAATAACATAGGTCTTGTATTTGGAGACAAAGTTTATCAGGACTTATCTGATTAGTCTTAATCTAAATTATTTGGTACCTGAGTGAGTCTGAAGAACTTGGATGTCTGTTTGAAAAATGAGGCACACAAAGATTAAATTAATTGCAATTTATTGATTTTTCACTCTGATACACAGTATCTACACACAGAAATATTAAAACTGAATTTAGAACATGGAGAAAAGGTAACACAGGACATATCTGTCCCTTCAGACAGGACAAGTGTGAAGGGTGGAAAACTCACTGGTTTGTCATATGTTACTTTATGTGTGCGCCTATATGTACACATTCTAGTAATATGGAAATCAGTTGAAAAGATGAGTAAGTTTGACCCCTCAGAAGTTGTAAGTCAGAATGAAGAAGGTGCTGTGAAATCTCACCTGTGTGCATGAGTTACTTTGTTAGCTACAGCTATACTTGAATCTCCATATTCACAGTTCTGGTGCCTACTAGAAGCTTCTTTGAGTAGGCTTTTCTTTCAGAGCTCTGCTAAGGGTTCCTGGGAGGAATGCTGCATTTCATGACCACCTGGCTCTCCTGCAGTTCTGTGGGTCTTGCACTGAGGATGAACTTTCCCTTTCTCCATTTTACCTTATTAGCTGGGAGCTGGGGTGTAACGGAGGAGAGGAAACCACAAAGTGTCTTGAAGGGGAGTAGTTTAGCATTTGTGACAGTGTGGTCTGTGCACCTCAGAAACACAAGAAAGTGAGAAACAACTTGAGATGTTAGTATAACATAAATTATACTATCTGATGTAAATGTAGAGGCAATTTAATATTAATTATTGAAATACTTTTAAGTTTTCCTGTGTATTTGTAAAAGAAATATGTGCAAAGGAGAAACTGGTTGAGTTTCCAGGTAAAAACTTGATTGTATTTTAATACACTATTGGTTTCGCATATGTAGTTAGTTTATGTAGAGAAATTAATAAAGTTGTGATTATTGTTACAATTTAAAAAGCATGAAAGTATTAATTCTTCTGTAATACTCTTTATTTTTCATTCAAGTACACTGCTACTTGTCTGTAGGCTTTGAAAAAGTGTTTGATAAGATGGATGTAAGAGACAATGCTCTGAAAATACTTCTTTGAGAAAACTAATAGGGAAGTAAGACGATAATTATTTATATAGGCATCTGCAGGTTTTGGCTCGTTATATGCTTTCTACCATTGATTTACAAGCTATTTTTGTTTTATAGCATATAATGATTCAAAGCAGTCACAGAACATAGACTGTACCCGGGGAAAGATCTTTGATCAGAGTGATGCTGCTGTTAAAAAGGCTTGTCGATTTAACATCACTGAGCTTGGACAGTGCTCTGGGAAGGAAGATAAAAATTTTGGCTATTCTAAAGGAACTCCCTGCGTGCTTGTGAAAATGAATAGAGTAAGTGCTTGCTTATTTTTTAATTCTTAGTACTAAGTGCTCCCAACTACTGCTGTATGAAAAAATTACTGTGGAGAGGACTGAAGTGTGTTCAGTTTGCTACTCAAGATATTTGCATTTCTCAAACAGTGTAATTTACTGAAACATTGAGCAATTCCAGAGAGTAGTATGAAGTGACCTTTTTAAGCATTCAAATACTTACATGTATTGTGAATACTTCTATAGCACATATGAAACTGCACAACTCTGTCCCCAAACTAAAGACCTAAAATGTTGGCTTTGAAAACTTGCACCAAAATATCTGAATCCTGTTTTAAGAAGTATATTGTTCTTTGCTTTTACTTACTGTTCTGTGAAACAGGTTCTAGACCAGTCTACAAAGTAAAGTGTTGTACTTCATGTCTGTGTTCCAGAACTCTAACGTAATAACTCTTATCTAATGCATTCTGTAACTCTTAAACTAAGAAAGGTGAAGAAAACTACCAAGTATTTGACTTTTCAGTGATGTTAGCTGTTACTTGAATTGCTAACTGGTTTGAGCCATGAAAATTACATGTTAAATGTAAAATAAGAAAACAGTATTTTCTGTGAGTCCTGTAACTATTTTGAGTTAACCTGAATAAACTATTTAACTTAACAATGCTTTAAATTTTAGTCCTAGTTTAAAATTGTGTTCAGATAAAAATTACACTGGATAGATTCAGTCCCTGTATGAACTCATATTTTCATATGTGTGAGGGAAAAGTTCAAATTCAGTCTGTAAAAATGGAAAGGGGGAAAAGATCTGTAAATATTTTAACTTTGTCTCCTTTAGGTAATTGGATTAAAGCCTGAAGGAGAGCCACATATACAGTGTACCCCTAAGGTCAGTTCAGAATGTAAGAAATAAGTGTGTTGTTTATTTTCCTTGTGATTATGATGAATAATGAAGTCATTTATTTCACTCTTCCATTCTTCTTGGATATTTTGTACTTTTGTTTGTGTTTTTCATCTTACTGTATGTCTAATTTAGTTTTAGGGTTTTTAATTTGTTCAGTGTACCTACAGAAACATTTTTTGGTTGTTCTTTCATCCTTAGATGTTTTTGAACTACCATATTTGGTTTAGAGTTGAGGCAAATGCGTACATGTGTATTTGTGGTCTTGTTTATTTATTTATTGTGAGTTATATTTTGTTTTCCCATTTCATAACCTATATTTTTATTTTTTCTCCATGCTGCAAGTGCACCTTAGACAATTTTATAAATGATGGGTAAGACAACTGTGTGTGAAAACTAATGTTACTGCTCAAGTAAAAATTGCCTTCAAATCAAGTATAAACTACTTATAATAACAGCTAATCTTTGCATATTTGTTATGTACCAATGGATTTACACAGAATGTTTTATTGCAATTATAATAATTACTTTGACTTACGGGTGTTTTTCCTAGACTGCTTGGGGAGCAGTGAAAGCATTGGTAAGTTTGTAGCTTGAGCAAGGGGCAGAGTCCTGGCTTTGAGCTTCTGATGACTGATAAAGAGTGTAGGCTGGGAAATATCAGCAGTTAATGAGACAAACACTTGTAAGGGTTTCTGCCTTCATCCTAGATACCTGTGGTAGGCACAGATTTTAATACTTGATTTTTGTGGGGTCTTTGAAATCAGTTTTGATCTCTCCATGATGGTCCATAGCAAACAAAGGTGATTCCTCCTCTTACTTGAGACTGATTTTTTTGCTTCTATTCACAAACCCCACATTCTCTTGAGCAGAATAAAGCAATTAAGTTCCTTCTACTAATACTCTTTTTTCTTTGACTTGTCTAATGTATAAATTTTTTTTGCAATGTGATATTCCAAACTGGACAGAAGTTTGTCTCTAGCTGAGGTATTGTTAATGACAGTGTTTCTCCCTTTGTGATCACATCGAAAGCAAGGTGAATTTGCTGTTTGTAATAACACTAGTCTTTATTTTAATTGTTTTACTATTTAAATCATTCTTCTGGTTATTTCCCAGTCTGTATTTGTAGATGTGATTTCTCAAAGTTCACAGCTTTGAATTTCATAGGGCTATTTTTGGCCCTCCTCTGTCATTTTTTGTGATCATTTTAATGGGATCAAGTTCTCTGATGTGTTTTGCGCAATTTAGCTTGGTGCCATCAACAAATGAGCTTGGGTTTGCCTCTCAAGTCCTTATTGAAACACAGAACAGGATCCAGAGCAGTCATCTTCATTTCCACCAGAAATGCCTTGTGAGGTGTGGAGAACTAATGTTCAAGTGACGTAGAAAATATTGATGACAATCCTATTTTATGATTGTATTTCTTCAACTTGGCATCTATGGATGCTCTATGAAACAATAGTAAAAACTGTACTAAGCAGATGATACTTTTTTTTACCCTCTTAACTGGTTTTACTGGCAAAACAGTAAGCTTGGTAACAACTTGGTTGATCATGGTGGTGTTTTTTGCTATTTTTTTACCCTTTGGGGTACATAGAAATGATTTGTGTGTGTTTTCTTGCATCCTCTTTCTGTAAGTACAAAGTTCTGCTACCATATCAACTTAAAATTTTTGTGATCTACACAAGAGTGATGGCTTTGCAATTTAAGATTATTAATCTTACTAGTTCTTTAGTGACTTCCAGGGAAGTGTTTGTCAGACTCTGCTACTTTGAATGCATCTATTTTATCTTTATTAGCCTATTCTCACCCTAATTCATAATAATTTACTTGCTTAGGAAAGCTTAGGTACCAGTTAGAATTCATCCTGTAGATTTACTGTTCCCCTGTTTTTTATTTTCCTTTCATCTCTGTTTTTAAATATTTCTTACAATTAAGAGTCACAGAGCAGATAAGGTTGGATGGGACCACAGTGGTAATCTGGTCCCACCTCCCTGCTCAGAGAAAGGTCATCCTAGAGCCCATGGCACAGAGTTGTGTCCAGCGAGTTCTGGAATATCTCCAGTGAGGGAGACTCCACACACACTCTGGGCAATCTGTTCCAGTGCCTGATGACTGCACAGGAAAAAGGTTCTTCCTCATGCTCAGATGGAACTTCTGTGCATCAATCTTACATATATTGAGAGCAACGTGGAGAAGTGTCTGCCTGGACTTAACACACCATCTAACTTTTGAATTGTATTTTTGCCTTTAGAAAAATGCTTTTGGGGTTTTTTTAAGTCTCAAATACAGAATTAGTTTAGTAGTTGCTGTCTGCACATCCTGCCAGTCTTGGCCACCTGAAACATCATTTTAAGTTTTTCAGTGTGGAATTTATGTTCTTCAGGTATTCTCCTGTGAGGTGAATCTTCTTTATTCTCCTTGCACTTTTTATATGGGATTTTTTTTTTAATGGAAAAATTTTAGGTAGATGGGTGATTTCAGAGTCAGCACACTTATAGCTGGGGATGCTTCCCCCTTTGCCCTCATGTAGTGGAAGCTGTCATCACTGTAATTTCTGTAGATGAGGGACGTGAGTGTTTGCAGTGTTAGACACTCATTACAGCTGGTTCTTCCTCCTGCACCCTGTAGGAGCTAATCTGCTGCAGTGTTTCTTTCTGTCTCCAGGAAGAGACACAAACCTACAGAAGATTCTGTTTCCAAGGAGATTGAAAATGAACATTTTAGGTCTTTAGTTTGGGGACAGAGTTGTGCAGTTTCACATGTGCTATAGAACATCTTGCAGCAGTATTTATTTCAAGTTAAAACAACCTTTACTGAAAACTGGTAAATTTGATGGGTTTTTTTTGTTTTTTACTGGAGAAAAGAGAAGAAGCCTTAATTCCAAGATACATCTTTTTCTGCTATTTATTGACCATCTTGACTTTGTGTTAGGTATCTCTTTGTAGTTGACAAGAATAAGGAATGGCTGTATGAATGACACTCTATGTGCCTTGCTTTTGTCAGCATACTCAGGATCTGAGTTAACTTGCTTTTTGTGATAGAAATCTGTTGTTTTACAGTTTCTATTAATGAATACTGCTCTTTATCTTCTCCCTTTCTTCTTCTCAAGGGATTATAGACTATTCCTTCCTAAATTCTTTCCTTGGGTCTTTATTATATTATTTCTTTAGTATATTATTTCAATGTCTGGCAAATTCTTCTTTCTAAACTACAGTCTTAATTAAGACCCAGTTAGTGAGGTGGAAGTCTGTCTGTCCAGCTAAGTTGTCTGATTTTTAGATTGCTGACTGTCAGTAGCTCCTTGTGGAAACTACATGATAAGCAGGAAAAGTGACACTCACTAATGGACTGATTCTTTAAATTCTTCAGCAAATGCAGCTTGTTTACGTGTTTTTTGGTTTGCTTTTATTTAATTGTGTAGAGATATTAATTAGGATTGTTTATTCAAGAAGATCTGGAACCCCCCCCGCAGTTGCATTAGATAGGCAGCTGCATGTCCCAGAACCTCCCTGCTATTGCACTGATAGCCTAATGCATATATTTAGTGTATAGTGATGACTGCATGCATGCCTTGTATTTAGCTGCTCCAGAAGGCACTACTCCCATTTACTTTGCCTATGTTATTCCATATGCTGATTATTTAACCATTATTTCAACAACATATTTGAAAAGTAAGTGTTTTCAGCTGCATGAGCTTTAAATAAAATAAAGAATAATGGTGAAAATTAACATATTCCTGCTTAATAGTTATATATGCAAGCTCAAGGTCTAAAATACTTAATAGATGTATATTAATGATGGCAGTAATTTAGAGTGCAAAGGAATGAGAATGTGGCCATAACCTAAAAAGATACTATGTTCTTTTGAGGAGGTGAAAAGAAGGTAACCTTGAGCTGTGGCTTATTCTTAAATATGTTTTGATCTTACTGCAGTTGTCTTCTGAATTTTGTAGGGATGTGTTTAAAATTACAGCTGTTGTATATGGTAATGGAGAAACAACAATGAAACTTGCTAATACACTTTGAACTTGTGAATTACACTGAACAAGCAGTGATGTTCTGAACTTACATTTAGCATTTTGGGGGGCTGTTTTAATGACATTTCTTTTGGTTATGGTTTATTTTTATTAATATGTTTAATTTATTACAGAAAGTTACAGATGTGGGCATTTCCTAGTGGTATGAACTTGCAGTAGCTTGATATTCTGCCAGGATATACAGTCTTGAAGAATGTTGTATATAGGGAGAGGTGTTTGTGTATTACTATGCTGACAACCTGTGTCTGGACAGCTCAATTATACATACATATTTTATATATTTTATGGATTGAGTGATTCCTTAGTCAGAAATTTGGCCACAGCTTTGTAGGTAGCTTATTCCAGGATTTGGAGTTGCAGGGGCCAGTTGAGTGATAAGGTCTGCATCTGTATATATTGCTTTTCTGAGGTGGTGATACAACTCCAGCAACATTACCATGTTAACCATTTGGGTTTCTTCTTATCTGGCCTGTATTTGAAGGATAGAGGGCACCTAATGTTAGGAATGACACCGTTGCAGAGAGGTGTCTGTGGTTCTCTGTGAAGGCTTGTATCATTACAAACTTGAGAGGCTTATAAACCTGGCTTTAAAGAGCACATGGTTCACCAAAATACACAGGCTTGCTTGGAGATACTTGGGATTTTAATTATAAATGGGGGGTTGGGTTGTTAAATTACTTATTACAATGAACATACTTTTCTCCCTTCCCCATTTCTTTGACTCATAAGTATGAAGGCAGGCTGTGTTTGATTTGATTGCTAATTTAAGTACTGCTAATCCTTACTGCGGCAGATGTGTGCAGCATGTGCCAAAAGAAGTCTGGTTTGAATTATTCTATGAGTTTGTAAGTCAGTTGCCTTTTTTAGGTATCTTGCACTTCATCATTGGGTTATCATTTTAATTTTGTGTTCATTTCTATGCAAGCAAATGTTAACTTCTACTTTTGTTGCTGTCTGCAATTACAGGAAGAAGGCATGGTTAACATAAATTATTTCCCTCCTAATGGCGCGATGGACTTGATGTACTTCCCATACTATGGGAAAAGCTTGCATGTAAGTATCCCTTAATGATGGTCTTCACTTCCAGTGTTTTGTTTCTGTGTGCATTTACAGTTGCTAGTAGCAGATGAATTCTGAAGTTTGAACTTTGTAATGAGCTAGTGCTAAGGAATATTGCAGATGGAGATGTTGCACAGCACTCGATGAGGCTGGAGACGTGCTTTGGCAGACATGAACAAATTGGGCATTGTCCTTATGGAGGAGTCTTGAGAGTGGCTGCTATTTTTTGCTTGTTAAAATCTTCTGGAGTTTTTTTGAATGCAGGCAATGGCAGGAGAAGTAAACTGTGTCTTCATGTTACAATAAACTTTCTAGTAGTTGATCCTTGGCATTCCTGTATAGGATATTAAGTTTATAAGTCCTTATGGTGTTGCTGATTATATTTCTTTGTGGCTCTGCATGTCATGTTTTCTGTTTGCCTTGTTTTATGAAGAAGGACTTCAAGGCAGCAGATAGGTTTGAGGTTTTCTAAAATTATGTTGTAAAAACCCCAAGTCGCTACTTTATGAACACAGTATGCATAGAATTAAAACTCCAGTTTCTTTTGAAACTTGAACTTAATTTTTTTATTTTCTTGCATCAATTTGTGATCACTTTATGCAGAAAATCTGTAACCTTTATAAAACAGAAAATTATGTTGCCTCTTACTGACCAAGTTACTTAGTCTAATAAACACTGTTCACCATTGAAGATAAAGGTACTTTTTCAAACATAAATCTATTAGATCCATAGTGTACCATGGTGGGTGGTTGCAATTTCACCAAAGTGACTTTTGTATTAAATTACTGCTTTGTCAGTTATTTTTCCAGTGTACTCTATGCTTGCAGAAGTTTCTAACCTTCTTTAACCTCCCATGGCTTTTACTAATGCAGAAGGAGCTTGTTTTCCTTCAACATTTGCTTTCATGTTGCTTCTGGGTAGTTCTGTATTTTCCTTTTTGTTGCCATGTTATGAATTGGTACCCCATCTATTCACTTAGGCATGCAGATTAAAGAGAGATTGCCTGTGCTTCCAGCAGCTGCAGTCAGTACAGATTCTATCCCATCCTTGGAATGAAAGAATAGGGAAGGAGAGCACTGCTTCCCTAAGAAATGCAAAATACAGCATCTGTGCACCTTGACATGTCAAGACCCAGTTTGTACCAAGGATGGGATGAAGAACTTTACTAACAAAATTCCCATCTTGCTGCTATACTGATGGAAAATGGAAGATTATGAAAAGACACTAATGAAGATAGGCAAAACACAGTGCTATTCCTTGCTTGAATTAGGTGATTTAGAAAAAACTTTTTTTTATTATTATTTTTCCTCCCCCCAGGTTTTGGTTCATTGTCCTTTCATGTTCTTTTTCATGTGGAACAGGGGCTGTGGTTTTAGAGGTTCTTGCTTATGTGAGGTCTAATTCTCCTAACATTAGCATAGTGAGAAAAAGAAGAGGCAGTAAGCAGAGTTGTGAGAAGTTTGAGTATTTGACTATATCTCAAGGGTCTGAATTGATTCCTTGGCTATGCAACAGAATTTTTATATTATAACAGTGTGGAACTGTTAAATTACTTTATTCTGTAAAGGAGTTAATATTTGAATAAACTTGCTGGTCTTGTTCAGGTAGGAGCCAGAAAAGTACTAATATCTACAATTTTGTGGTCCAGGATGTTTCTTGTCTTTTGCTGCTTATTACAATGAGCCGAACTCTGACCTTGGAGAATGTTCCCTTTTTTAGATGATCTGACATAGTTAATGAGGATGCTGCCTCTCTTTCCTCCTCTTCCAATTTTTATACTGAGTAAAAGTCCATTCTGGTGTCAACTCTTTTCAAAACATAATAGAAATTTGTGTGGCCCTTTGGAAAAACCTTCATGGTGAGAAGATTTCTCTCCCTGAGGAAATAGGGGAATTTTAGTTCTGATTTTTAGAAAACTCTAAAACCTGTACAACTGGGAAGTTTTGAGTGAGCCTCACCTGGCTGCATTTCCTCCCTCCCAGTCTGAAGTTTATGGGAGCGCAGGAAAGAGTCTTTTAAGTTAATGAGAAGGGAAAAAGTCTTAACACAAAATTTTGCTCAATTAAAGTTCAAGGTTTATACTTACATAATACTGTAGTGTTTTATTTAGTCCACTGACTTACATGAATTTTTACCTGGAAAATAATTTTGCATAATCATCAATCAGCAGTACTGACCTAAAAATATTAATCAGTTATGGAAATGCTTCATATACATTGCATAAAATGCTGCCTTAACAGTGTATAATAAGCTCCTATTTAATTCATAGGCACTTTACAAGAGAATGCAAGTTGTTCTTATTGAATTGGATGTGAGGTATAATATCGGGTTCACAAAAGAATGGAATTAATTCTGCTCTCATTCTTAAATTTTAATTTTTATAGTAGTCACCAATTGTAGTTGTTCCACCAAATGACTGACCAGGAAGGATACTGTCAGGATGTTCAAAGAAAGGTTTCTGTGTAAAGCTATTGAACTGATAACACCTTTCAGAATGGTTTGTTGCTGAAAAAGTAAGTGGGATAGGGGAGAAGGGAAGCTGGTTAGTATTTGTTGAGTCAGGCTTTTGGAAAAAAACCACTTTAAACCCTGGTGGAAAAGTTGTGTTCTGTAGCAGATTACACGCACCCTGCCAAACCAAACCCAAAACAAGCAGAAGAGTCAGTAGAATGGGTTGGAAGAGACTCATTTCTGAGGTTCTTTCATTGAAGGTTTCTAAAAGAATTGGACCTAATAAAATAGAAAGTCGTATACCTCTTGAAGATACTGTCTGTGAATCAAATTATGTTGAATATATTAGTTAAGAAATAGTATGAAGAATGTATTTCTAACCTGGGAAAATAAAATGCCTTACCTGAATCAGATTGGACTTTGAAAAGTTGGGTTCCTAATTAGCTTTTTTCTTAACTGTTCTGATGGATTAAATGTTAATTTAATGCTGACTTATTCTGGTCTCTCAAATATTTTCCCCATCTTTCTGTTTACTAGGCTCACTATTTGCAGCCTCTAGTGGCTGTTCAACTAGCAATTACCCCCAACGGTACCAAAGAAGAAATAGCAATTGAGTGTAAGATCCTGGGCTCACCTAATTTAAAAAACCAAGATGACCGTGACAAGTTTCTGGGACGAATTGCCTTCAAAGTTCTGATGTCTGAATAGCTGGAGTAAACACTCTCCACAAAGTCAGTGTTGTGTTGTCTGTTTTGTATCAGCTGGACATGCCATTCTAGGATATTAGACCACCTTGAGGAATGTTAAGGTGGTTTATGGCGTTCAGGGTAGCATAATAATATGCTTCCAAATTGTATGTTTAAATTCCCTTAAAATAAATGCCTATCCTGCTTTTTGCCTGCCCTGTTGGAACAGTGTACAGACTATAGTTATGTCATAGGGACCTGTAAATAGCTGTTTTCAAACACATAATAATGGTGACCTTTGTCCTGCTCTAAAATGTGGTTTTATCCTCCAAGTGAGTGTCTCAAGCTTAATGTGCTGTGCTCTGTAAATATTGTATTGATTTAACACTGGTTTAACTGTCATATCTCAATGCTGACACAGTTAGAGGGATAAATAATAAATGGTACCTGATTGACATAGTGATTTCTTTGTAAGTGTAAACACCTCCAACATAAATTGTGTGTGTGGGAGTGGGTGGGTCAGTGGATGGATGGCTGTGTGGAGATGCCTTAAATTGTAGACTGGGTGGTGTGGGAAAACTGAAGTGGATTTTAAGAGTTGGTATGAATATCTGAAAGTAAGTGCTCAACTAGTACTCTTGTGCTTGTCACTGTGCAAGTATTGTGTACATGTAATACTTGGTATAGAGTTTGGTGTTCTAGCTGAGGAATTGAACCTTTGTGTTGTTAATTGCTTGTAATATGTGGAGCACAAATAAATCTACAACATTTTGAAACTTTTTAGTTCAGAAATATCAATAGAAAACAATTAAAATAGTTTAGGATCCTGGTAACAGTTGTACAACAGAGCTGCTTGAAAGAAGTGGCCTCACTATTGTGGGAATAGGCTTTGATTTTCCAATTAAAAAATTTCTGGAAGAACCTCTGTTTAAGAGAAAAAAAAAAGGAAAAAGAAAGGATTGTCTTGATTAAACATTCTTGTTTAATTTATATATGTTTTGTCGTATCATTTTAACATCTCACATCTTCATCTGCTCTTTCATCTTGGACTTTCTGTGTATTTCATCATCATCCATTTAGAAAATTGGTGTCATCAACTGCTTTTAGATATAAACTGCTTAGAAGTACCTTGTTGACTTGGGGTTAACTACTTGCAGTGTAACTTAAAGTGCAGCTGCTAAAATGGCTACAACCAAACTGGTTTACTTGTGACTGCTGCTCACTTTGAACCAGGCTGAGCCATGCTATTGGGCTGACTTGGGCAGTTGAACTGACATGCAATTTATATTACTCTTCCCCAAGGTTTTTGTGTCTTTTGGTCTTGGGGGAGGTGGGCTTGAGCACATGGTTCACATTTCTGATGTCTTCCCAATATTAAAGACCACAGCAAATCTGCATTTGTGTAAATACCTGTATGTTGTACTAGTTACGCCCAAATTTGTTACTTAACAACTTTTTATACCTAATTATTACAGTGGTTTTTAATATTTTATTTAAACAAATGAAATGAAGGATTTCTAAAATTCAAGATCCAGTCTTAATGCCCTGCTTTAAGTTTGGGGCCAGTCTAAGCCACATTAGTGAAAAACTTTTAACAGCTGTGCAAGTCTACACTGATGCACAGTTGGAGGAAGCTGCTCTTAATGGGACTTGAACAGTGTCTTAAACCTCATTAAAAATAGATTTATATTGATCTGATACCATTCAGCATGCTTTTTGTTGTCTACAAAAGAAAGTTGTTGTTCCTACAATAGGCAATGAATATTTTTGTAATAATGGCATGCATTAATACTGAATGAGATGTTCTTTCAAAATATTCCATTACTAATGTTTTAAATTATGCACTTTTAGAGCTGGGATACCTGGCTTCTTGAAGATATGACTAATTGCTTCTCCGTGTATTAATACTGCCTGGAAGTATTTTAATAGTTGTGAGGGACCTTAAGTGTAGATGTTGCATCTGACAATGGAAAGGACTAGCTTCATGTAAAAACTTCTCACATTTGTGTTCACTTAGGAATGGTAAGAAGTTCTGGAGAAACACTCAGTTTTAAAATGAGCTTGTTTTTTGCAACAATTTCTCTTTTGACTTACCTTCTCTATAGACAAAGCATGAAATGGCAACTTTTCACCAGCACTTTTCAGACAGGTAAAACTCAATAAACTCCTGTTCTCCCTAGATTCTGTATAAGTGTTTTGTTTTGTTTTTTTTTTAATTTAAACGTGTAAAGATTATCAGTTGGGGGACGGGGTGGGGAAAGAAAAAACCACAACTTTTGGAAGGGTTCAGCTGTCAAAATAAGCATGTAAAATGTATGTGGGTAGTAAGTCTAGTGTTAAGCTATTTAACTGAACTATTTCTCATTTTTATTTCTGTGTTTTGAGTAGGTAAATGATACAGCAATTATCTGTAAACAGGTGTACAGACTACTAGATTAGGATAAAATTACTGGTTTTCTTCCTGTGAACTTTAGAGTAAAGGTTTCTTAACTCTAAAAGCCTTCATTTTAAATTATGAATAAAGACTTAAATTAACTACCATGTTACTGCAAACCTGAAATGTTTAACTTTTATACTGGTAAATTTCTACTAGGTAACTTTTAGTGCCTTCAGATCTGGAACAAGGACTTTTAATTTCAGACCTGTAAAATTGCCAGTGTGTGTCCAAATCAGCTGAGGTGCCTTCTCCTTGCCATGCCCCACTCCCCCTGCCACCCCCCACATGAACACACACAGGGGGTTACAGGGCAAGCTGAGGAGAAGCTTGCCAAAAGACAAAATGAGCTGTGAGGCTTTATTTACATCCATCGTGCAGTAGGTAAGGTGATCCCTTGAGGACAGGTGACATTTAGCACTGACTGGCAGTTACTTGCAGCTGGGGATGATGCTGCTTGTCCAACAGTAGTAAAGAAAACTCCTTCCTTTTGTACTGGAATGTCTGCTGTAGTAGTTCCCCAGCAGTAGATAGAAAATCTGGAGGCAAATGAAGAGTAGAAGGAAGAGTTGTAGACTAAAGGGGTTGTGAATCAGTATGGAAACAAAAACAAGAGTTGGGAGGGTGGGTATTGTTTTTTGTGTTTTTAATCCCCTGCACCCTGCCTCTTTCTCAGTAGGAGATTTGGAAAGGAAAAATAGGTTTCTCAGCACCAAGCCCTGCTGAATGATTTAATGCAATTTAAATGCAGTGTTCTCAGGGACCTGGTACCAAACCTGGATTTACCCTATATAAGTTTACCTCTCTGTGAAGCTTATTCATCATTACTTTTGGAGAGATTGAGTTAAATAGAGCTTGAAGCTGAACAAGAACTTTGCATCAGAGGGTACATTTTGGTCTTCTTAAAAAATGAGATGGGTCTCCTGTGATGGAGAAGACTGCACAGTTTAAGGTTTTCTGGAAAAATCCTAGATGCTATGAGTATGTGGGCAGCTCTGAGTATGGATTTCAAAACCGCAGAATGCTCAAAGCTTTAATCTTACAGATTTTTGCAATTATTCAGAGCTTTGACTTCCCTGCTAGTGGAAGTGCTAGTCATCATCTTGCTAGTTGGACACTTTGTTAAAACACTTCAGCATTCCACTTAAGTCTACCATCAAATTACTAAAGCTTTTAATGAATTTATATTTACAGTTTGTGTTAGTATACCTGGAAACTAGTGCTTCTTTTCCTACAGAAAAAAACATTCTGTTAATGTCATCTACCATGACAAAACTTTCATTTAGACAGATTTTTTTTTGCATTGTATCAATAGAATATGTGAGGCATAAATGTGTTCAGAAACTACTGTTCACTTTCAAGTACTGTTCAGTGTAGGTCAGATCTAACTCTGTACCTGTTGGGAATAGAAAAAGCTTCACCTACAATGGGCAGAACTCTGGTCTCCCTTTGCTCCAGGCTGTTGGAAACGTGGAAATGGCCTGAGGTGATTCTGTGTTCTACCCATGTACACTGGGGGAATAGAATTATTTCGTTTAGTTCAGCCCATCCTCTACTTCAATACTGAGTTGGTTTTCTGGTTTGGTATTTATTTCTTTTCTTTTAAGTAACACCACATGGGGTTTCCTTCCAGTTTCATTTTGAAGAACATAGTTTCTGTGTTGGAAGCTTTACTTGTATTTAGCTGTGCTGAGGGGATAAATCACTGAAGTAACTTTTATCCTCAGCTGTGTGGCATCACAAGTCTTTGTCCTGATGCTTGTTTGGTTACAGATGTTGGCTACACACCCAAAATGGGACTCTTCTTTTACCTTAGAAGTTTCCTGACTGAATAGTTAGTGCTGCTATAGAAAAAGCATTCATCATAGAAGGTCTCATTTTACAATAGTCTTGCAACAGAAGTTGCCATTCAGTTAAAATATGTAAAGCTGCCATTGTCTTGTTAGAAGAAGCATTTTAATATAGAAGATCAGAGTGAGTTCCTCTGTAAGATACTTTCTGCAGGTTTTCTTCCTATCTTAATGGGAGGGGAGAAATCATCAGAGAAAAGCTAAGTGAAAAATTCAGGTTGCTGCAGTTTGAAGTACGTTAATTTGGTGACTGATTCTTAATGTAAAATCATTACTGGAGCTATCAGAAAATCATGAACATGAGGGTTACTAGAAGCTTGAATGTCACTGTGTAGTTTGGATCAAATAGCTCTAATAATTCATGACAAAAAGTAAGACTTTTTTTGTCTCTTGAAATCTCAGGCAAGCACCTAAGGAAGCCATTAAAAGGAATTTCAAAGTTTTGTTCACTAGCATGTACTTAAATATTTTTATGTTTTCTAAACACTGAGTATTGCACGGAGCTGTGGAAGCAGTGCCTCATCTTGGTTTTGCATTACCTGAAGGGAAATGTTAAGAGTTTAATCTGGATTTGGCAACAATTCCTCTAAAAATCTGATGGTTATCAATGTATTGGGAACAAAAATGTTCATATTCAAGTATAGAAAGTTTACTTAGCTGTGTATATTGCATATTAGAGAGGGTTATCTTCTTTTGAATTTGCTTTACATTTGTATGGAATAAAAATGTGTCCTTCCAGTACCCAAATATTATGTGACTTGTGAGCATATTATGCTATTTCTAGTTTTCTGACACAAGAGAGCCCCTACAGTGATAACTCCTCCAGGGTTTATTGTCCCTAACAAGGTCTCTCTTAAACCTGCTGGGCTGCTGATTCTAACTTCAGGAACTGCCACTTCACTCCTAATTACAAATGGGACAGATGCACTTAACACCATAAATATTTTAATGGCTATTATTTAGTACCAAGTTGTCTTAACATTTTAAGTGTTCTTGTGAATGTGAAAAAACCTAATGCATCAGAGCTTTGGTGAGTTATAGTGTAAGGAATTGGCTCTTCAGGAAGTGCAGCCTAGAAGGGCCAAGAAAGAGCATGCAGGCCAGTGCCTGTGAGCAGCTTAGTGACTTGACCATTTGATCTTCTTGAAATAATGTGCACGGTCTCTAGCTAAAAATAATACATATGATGATGGATCTGGATGCTCTTAATGGCTTGACAAATACCTTGGAAATTACAGTCTGTCACCTGTATTTTAGTGGATCCATGTGTGTGCCTAAAGACTTGTGCTTCCTGCTGCAGTGTCACACTGTCAAGCAGAAAGCTGCTGCAGTGGATCTCATGTTTCCAAATGCCCCAATGTGTTAAACTAGGTCAGAAATTGCATAAGATGCCATTCCTGGAAACTGCTGTAGGCTGACTTGCATATGAAAACTCAGCAGTGCAACTGGCAAATGCACTCTGACAAAGAAATGCAGCCACGGCTTAAAACATGACAAGAGAGCTCTCTGAAATCTCCCTAGGATATGAATGGCTGTTGGAACTGTGAGATGTCTTTGCCCCTTCAGTTCATGTTCCTGCTATCTGCTGAGCCAGAGCTGCCTGCCTGGCTTGTCAGGGGGCTCACATTGTTCTTATCTGCAGGGAACTCAGGCACATGGCTCCTTAACTCCTTCTGCACAGCAAAAAACACATTCTGTGTTCCCCTGCTTGCCAAGCTCCTTGAGGACAAACACAGTACTCAGGACGCTGCCAGGCACGTAAAGGCAAGAATCTGTAGTAGCTTCTCCACTGACTGAGTGGTTGCTGGTGAGTAAGGGCCACTGGGAGTGTGGGGGTAAGTGCACAAGTCTCTGCAGCTTCTCCTGTTCAGTTTAACACCACCAACCCAGGGAGCACTGAGCAGGGTACAGCATGTGCATTTTCTCTCTTCCATAGCACTGTTTCAGAGCTTTAGCACATTCCTGGCTATCCAATTCATGCAGTATTTTACCCTCTGTATAAAGTTACAAAAATGTGCCAATGGAGAAGGAAAAAATAATTCTGGAAGTACCTTCATCACTCCTCAGGGTGCCTGCTTGTGCTCTGTGTGCATCCTGTGCCCATGAAACCAGACCCTCTTGGTTAGGAATGTCTGTTGGCCCACTGTCTTCCATGCTCTTGTACTTGACTACATTTTACTTTCAGGTTTTTTATCTTTTAAGAATATGAACATTGGAAAGGACAGTTTCCTGTTTTATTGGTGGGTTTTTTTGGGTTTTTGTTTTGGTTTTTTTTTGCTACTGATACTTTCATATGAACTTTTCTAACACAAGTTTAACCAGTTGAAAAATAGGTTTGAAATATGGGCACTCCTCCATGAAATGAATTTGCAATTATTTCTGAAAAAATCTTCACCATCCAGGACTGCTTTATTTCCTGGAATTGTTGCATCTGTGGTACTAAATGTGCCCCTTTGTCATCACGCCAGTCACCCATTTCCTACAGATAAGTAGATGGGTCAATACCAGCCATCTTGGGAACACACACGGTTGTACAGTTAGATGTGCTGGAAGGGTCTGCAGTTAATGTACAAACCTCAGCAGGTCTCTGCCAGTGCAAAAGCTTCTGCTCCTCCTTTTGCTGCTCGAGGGCCAACAAACAGTAGTCTGATAAATGCTCTGATACAGCTGAGTCAGTCATTCGGCGATGGCCTCTAGACAGAGCAGCCCTATCACATCCAATCTTAATTTAATGGATTTAATACATTGCCTGACAGAAAACAGTAGGTGGAAGCTTGGCAGAACATTAAGTAGAAGTTTTTCAGCCCAGATAGAATGTTTAGAACTTGGCTTTAATCATGCTAATGAGCTGATGAGGAAATATTAAAAGGTGAGAAGGTTTAAAGCAATAATAAAAACCTGGGCTTTCACCGGGTTTATATCAGCCTGGCCAACCTGATTGCAAAGAGCCAGCAGCTGTGTTAACCTACATCTTACTAGCAACAGTTACAGCAGCTTTTTCTACAGTTTGGTTAATTTAGTATTAGTAACACTTAATGACTCGTTTATGGTAATGCGGAAGTGTTGTCTTAGTGTTAAGATGCTAATTGCAAACTCTTCAGAAATCAGGAGTGTTTATAAAAAGGTGGATTTAGCAGCAGCGTTCCCCCAGGTTCCCGGTGCGCCAGGCCCCGCGGAGGAGCGGCCTTCGGTGGATTCCCGGAGCTGCGGCCGTTCCCGGTGAGGGCAGGGGGCGAGCCCGGGCCCCTCATGGGACGGAGCGGCGGGCGGGGCGCAGGTACCGCGGCCAGGGCCAGGGCAGGGGCAGCCGTCCGCGCCGGGCCGGGCTCTGGCTCCGGCGGTACCGGAGCCAAACGCCGCCGGCCCGTCTGGGCTCGGCCCCGCGGGCGCTGGGGCGGGTCCCGGCCTGTGCGTGCCCCTGCAGCCGGGGAGGGGAAGGGCTGAGCGCGGGGCCCCGCTCCGGAGCGCGGGGGGCGTGCGGAACCTGCGCGGGCCGGTGGCGGGGGGAGAGCAGGGGCGGCTTTGCTGGGCAGTGAGTGCGGAAAGCGGCACAGGCTGTGCCATCGCCGAGAGCTGGAGCACACCGGGGCAGACATGGGAGCTCGGCAAATACAGGCCGAGTCCTCAAGGCGAGGATGCGGTTTCTTGGAAGGGAGTAATACCTCGGTGTTGTGGTCCAAAGCTGTCATTCCAAAACAGATTTTTAACAAAACGCATGAACGTGCAAACACCTCTTTTTCTGATGCTTAACTAAGGTGTGGCCTTAAAGCATGCTGGCAGTTGTGGAAACTCCACGGATTTCTCTTTTACTCCCTCCTTAAAGAATAACTCTTACTTTTACCAGACAGCAGCGTGGGGCTGTCTGTGGTGCCTTCACACCCTGCCTTTCCTTGCAGGAACTTGTTCTTCTCCGTGCGCTCAGCCCAGTCCTGTTACCGGGAGCTCTGCTTGCTGTTTTAATTCCACTCTGCAGAGCCGGAGGCTTTAATTGTACACAGGTCAATGCTAGGACGTTTTTGTGGGGTTTACTCATTTGAAACTTCTTAATGTGCCAAGACGCTTATGTCTTTGTGGTGCTTATTTATTAAAAATAATTATCTTGCTTATGCCAGCAGCTGCTGTAAAAATGCAGTTTGCTGCTTTTTACATAATATGGTATAAAATGTAATTTTTGTTATTTAATATTTGAAAAATAATGTTCAGTTAATGGTGGCAGATTAATTTAATGTAATACTTGTATGAATATTGTCATTGCTGCATAATCTGGACTTTAATGTCAGGATGATGAAAACTTGGGTAAGCACAGGTCATTTGAACCAAGAGAGAGTATTGGCTGTGTGGTTTCATGTATTGTATAAGAATGGTCCTTAGATGATTTTGCCATTTTGTAGCTGTTTGCTGCCTTATGCTGGAAGAACACAAACCCTTCTGTTTGCTTACTTCTTCCTTTTGATGCCATCTCATTGTTGCAGGCTTTTCTGTCACTTCCTGCACGGCTTTGCCTGGGACAGTGGTTTTCACTTTTTTAATGGGTCTGTGAGTTCTTTGAGTGGCCAGTGAGGGATTCTTGAAATGCTACAAAACCGAGCCTGCAATGAGTTGTCCAGGGGGCAGTGTAAGAACCAGTGGGCAGCAGTGCCTTCAGTAATTTGGGACTTTCAGTCTGACAAACTTGATTTAACCTTTGCGACAGATGGGAAGTTCTGTGAAATACATAGGAACACTTTCTTCTCTTTTGTTACCCCTGAAGTGTGGTTCAGCAAGGAGAAGTGCCAGTGACATTAGGTTTCTCAGCCTTTTGAATGATTTCCACTCGGAGGAGCAGAACAGGAATTCATGATTGTGTGGGACCCCCAGAGCAGACGGGCCCTGCAGCACAGCTGAGCCTCGTCAGGAGCAACCTACACGGGTCACACGGCTCAGGGCAGCACTCGTGACACGGCACTCGGACAATGGGGTATTGTTCACATTTATCTCCTATCCTACACTTGGGGTTGAGACAGAGTTT
The DNA here is from genome assembly GCA_013399835.1 of Leptocoma aspasia. Lineage (NCBI taxonomy): Eukaryota > Metazoa > Chordata > Aves > Passeriformes > Nectariniidae > Leptocoma > Leptocoma aspasia. Next base: position 1,107,879 of record VXAX01002352.1, read on the forward strand.
AATGAATAATAAACCTACACAAATTTGGGGGTTTTCTGTTTTTCCTGAATGTTTTCAGATATTTTTGCTTTTTAACAGAATGTGTGGAATTCAACAAGATAGAGTTTTAAATACTGGTTTTTTTAACCAAGGACAATATTTGTTGTTGTCTTAATGTTTCCATTATTAGTACAGAGCACCTTAATCCTGCAGCACTTACCATTGCTTGATTCCTTTTTCTAGGAAACATACAGATTTACTTATGTAAAAAAAAAAACACAAAGTAGTTTATATGATGGTGTCTGGTTGGACAGTCAGAGAAAATCTAACCAAAAGTATTTATAATTTCAAAGAGCATTATTTGCAGACTTCATAGAGATCCATGCTGAGTACTTCTTAGAAAAGATGAAATGGGCTTTTATGCTTTCACATTTCCTCAGTTGCTTTGTTGGGTTCTTGGGGAGGAGATCCCCAGCTAAAAACATAGCACAAAGAACTAAGGATTCTTTAGAAGACAGTATTTATTCCAACCAGGTTCACCATCAGCTTAATGTTTCAGAATCATTCTGATAGCAACCTATGGAGCACTGACACAAAAGGTAAGGATTTTTTTTAAACTTTTTTTTTTAGAACCATAGATAAGCCCTTAATATCTTTATTGCTGATATAAAGACTATACCCTCTCATCCTCTCATTTCTGCAGTCATGTTTCTTGCCCATAAAAAAGACATTGCAAGAGTTTTTAGGTGGTTATTTGTCAAATCTGTTAGTGAAAATGCTCTCCCAAATATGCCATTGCATTTTAGATGAAAGGAGTTTGTGGTAGAGTTTCTATTTATTACATAAGAATGAACTCACAGTTTTGCAAGTCTTCTGCTATTGTCTTTAACCTTTACTTTTAGCTGGTTTGAGATTAAAAATAGTGAGTTGTGGGTCTTCTGTGCATGTGGGGAAAAGCAAGCACTGTGACGTTACTTGATGTTTTCGTATTTGGCAAAGTTGGAAAACCAACACAGAGGATGAAGAGGGACTGCATCTAATGCTGCCTAAATTCTTGTCATTTGGATTCTTGCTACCAAAACAGGAGGAAGGGGTTTGGAAGGATATATGTTCAGAATCCAGAGGTGTTTGAAGGATGTTCAATAGGGTAGATCTAGACTGAAACTAGGGGAACACACCCTGTTTCTGGGGCCCTCTCTTAGGTATAGATCAGGTGTGTGTCTTGAATGGATAGGGACAATAATATCCCTAAACATTTTGTGAGTTATCAAAATGTAACAATTTCAGAAGTCCAGCATCTCTCCCTGGATAATGACATAGGAGGTTTCTCTGAATGACCAGCCAACGAGGACACAGTTGCTAGATTGTGATATTTTCAATAACCAAAGGATGCAATATTTCCCATGTAAAGCAGGGCAGTTCCTTGTTTTCCTAACGAGGTGCACAGACTGGCAGTGTTAACTTTGAGCAACCTTTTCTCCACAATGTTCTTCTCAAAGACAAGCTTGGTCCTGTTGCCTTGAAATTCTTTTATTCAGTTCTTCTACAGTTAAGGTTTACATTTCTGTTCACAGAATGATGTTCTTCTCCAAAGCATACACAGCTTTCACCTCAGCCAGACTGTCTGCTCCCCACCCCCATTTGCAATGTACAATTCCCACTTGCAGCATTTTCAGTAAACAAGGGATCAATTGAGTATACAGAAAAAACTTCTATAAAATTTCCATTAAAAAAATAACAAGTTTTTATTTACAAAGTGTTTGCTACTACAAAGTAATATTTCCTATTGGTTCAAATATACTATTTGCTAATGCCAGTGTTCCTATTAGGAAAGTAAAACTTTGTATATGCACTTTTCTTTATATCTTTGTCAGTGTTTAAAGCACATAAAATACTACCACATTCTTTTTCACACTACTCCTAGCCACGTACAATGTGGTAGTGGAAATTACCACTATTCAATCAGGACAAAAAATCAGCATAGGTTAATAGCAGATTTTCTGCAAAAATAAAACTTTAGTTTATAACTTAAAGGTATTTGGGAAGAAAGAAATCTATGGAGAATTCAAAAATATGCAAATGAAGATGAATGGGAAACTTGGGCTTTCCTGAAGATACAAGAGTTTAGCACAAGAAAAGGGAGAAAAATTTCCACCAAAGTTTTTTTGGGACACTTTGTGCCAATACACATGTTGGGAGAGCAAGATGAGTAGATTAAAAAAATTAATTAATACTTCAAATCCCACATAATTAGCATGCTTGTAATTGGATTTGTCTCTTCCCACCCACCATGTTTACAAAACCCTGCTTTGAGTTCAGCATTGGAGGTCATTAAATGGCTTTGTCCATGACTGGCCTTGTTCTTAAAAAAAAAAAAGTTTAATTTAAAAGTTAATGGACTTTCAAGTGGTTTCTGCATTTTAAATATAAAAAGGAATTGTCTGTACAATTACTTCTATGTAGAATATAGTGGATATTAAAAAGTGCTACTGTAAGGGGGGGATGGAAAGCCAGATCTGCCTTTTCTACCCCGTGCTGCATGTTGCAGCACCTCAGAACATGGGCTGATGGCACATCAGCATTCAGAATTCAGCATCAGTCCTCCTTGCCAAGGACTCATCTACTGCCAGGTCATCCTTCAGGTGCCAACAAACAAGTCCTGGTGTAAAACTCTGCCTGTACTTGCTGGCCAGTTTCTCCTGATGCTGTGTAGGATATGCAAACACAAAGCGTGTGCCTTGGTCCCAGGGCATGGTTTGCAGTCAGGGCCTGAGGAATGAGGACAGGCTCACATCCTGCTTCTTACAGGTTCGTTCAAAGTAGGATTCTTTTTTTTTACAGTAGGTGCTTGTGAGATACAGTGTCATAACATTTGCATATGCTTCTCTGAAGTATTTTTCATGTATACAGCATGGCCTTTAAGGCAAGGGAATGTTTCAGAAACTTGTCTGATGGGTTATGATTCACTTGGTGTTTTCCTGGGGAAGTTCTGGGAGATCCACTTAATCCCTGCATTAGTACAACCAAATCTACTAATTGTTAAAGTTACAATAGCAATTTAACAAAAAGCCTGGAGACTGGTTTTGTGGATTTCATCTTTTCTGATTGTTTTAACTTTTGTGGCCATTCAGAGTAGTTGTATGTGACCTGAAAATGTCAGCGGGAAGGGCCGTGGGTATGGGATGTTCTTTCCTCTCTGGCTGCCTGGCTCGTGTGGGTGGGCAGCACAGGAACCAGGCTGTGCAAGGGGTGAGTGGTTCACTCAGCCTGGAGAGGAGAACGAGCTAAAACCAACTCGCCAGTAAAGACTCAATTGGTCTTGGAAAGTTTCTGCATAGATGAGTTTGATTTGCATCTACAACTGGATTTAAATTGGACATTGCTGTATCCTGCTATCCCATGGTGTCCGTGTATCTAAAGTACCTATGCCTGGAGAATGTTGAGTACTTAAGAATGGCATTTAGAGAAATCAGATTTAAGTGATTGCACTTTTCTAGTCAATACAGAAGACTAAGAAGAGAGGCAAGTTTGGGCTACTGGGAGGTTCCTGTATCTGCTTGGAATTATCATGGCTCTGTTACAGATACTGACCTGACCCAGGTTAGTCTGCTTTTCTTCTTAGATAAATGCAGAAGTATTTATTTGCTCCATATTGTTCCTAAGCAGGCAGCTTACCCTTGGGATTTGGACAGTTAGATCTCAGATGCTACTTCTGCCCAGTTTTGAGCAAGGATTTTTGGTGTCCTGCAGTTTAGGTGGATATCCTAAATGTTGGATTCTTCGGTACTGTCAAAAATATGGAAGCAGAAGGAAAACATTTTTGTTTTGTCTGATCTCTGGGTGGGCAGACAAGGTAATATTAAAGGTGGAGAGCAACTATGCAATCTCTGAACAGCTGCAATGAGCAGCCCCTTCAGTTGTTCCTGCCAGACTGCTTTAATGAGCATTCCCTCCCCTCACTGTCAGTGCCAGCTGGGGAGGGATCCATGGATGCCACCTCAGGCAATCAGATTGAAGGAGCTGGGGGCCCTTGCACACACAGCTCTGCAGTGACTGGAAAGGACAGTAGTCCTTTGCAGATGGAATGAGCAACTGGGAGTAACATTGGTTATGGGTATTTTTTGGCACTATACCTGGATTGAGGGGAGAAGCGTTACTTACAGCCTCTTAAAAATACTCACCAGACCAAATTCTAACAACTAAACAGGCAAGAGATAATCTGATTTGGGAACTTTAAGGAATGAGTTTCATGAAGCTTTATGGTATCAGGATTGGGTTGTGTCAACACCTGCCAGCAGAAAATTAAGTATTTAGAGTTGTTCATGTGCTCAGGTAGGTGTGTGATGTCCACAACATAACAAACGATTCATTGGTGCCTTGCTTGCAGACAGAGGCCAGAATTCAAGAAGTGGAACATTTTAAAGAACAAACCTCCATAAACAGGTCCCTGGCCTCTCCCTCCCCTGTTCATCATGAATGCTGCAAGAGGCACCACTTCCCAGTGCTGACACCTGAGACACTTTCAGCCTCAGAGTGAGCCATCCTTCTGCTGCAGAAGGATGTCACCTCAAAGTATGGCTACTACTAGAATTTTTTAAATCACAAATTAAAAAAGCACGCATAGTCTTTCCCCAGCTCATTACATCTGGTTATTTAATATCATGGTGTTCCTGAGAGATTCCTGGAATGAAAAGATGTAAATGAGGTGGGTCAGGCAGACAATAACTTGCTTTTGTTTGTATTCTCTATACAATACCCTGTGGTACTGGCTTTGATTTTAAATAAATCCAAACCCCAAACATCTTTAACTCACTAAAAGGAAAGTCTTAACAATCAACTGCCTGGATTATTTTCAGCTTGAAAAGGGCCAGTTTACTACAAAAAGGAGTATTGCCCAGAGTTCAAATGTGGTTAAGTTTCAGCCATACTCTTGAGTTAAAATGGTGGATTTGGTCAAAAGAAAGAGTATTTGAAATTTTAAACCTTAACTGTGGAATTCTAAATTCAAGCATAATTTTATTTATGAACATGAACTTGAAGGCCTCATTTTTTCTTTAAAAAAACCAAAAGGGTTAAAATTTGGTTATTAGGCCTTTTTACATAATGTTACTTCATGCTGACATAGTTGATCAGCAGAAGCCCTTCTGTGGGAATTCTGTATCCTCAGCAATTTCCAGCTACTAAAAAGGACTTAGGGGTATTTTCAAGCTGTAGTTTAAAAATTAAAACCCCTTAAACAAAATGGAAACACCTACAGCAGGGCTTTTACTGGGTTTAATGGTGTTAGTTTAAGTCACACCTTCAGTTGAACTGGTCTTATTTACTAGATACACACACTTTCTGAGATTAGGTGGCTTGTCGGGATTAATTCCAGTGTGGAAATGAGAAGACTGGTGCCCTTTAATACAATTTTAAATACCAAAATCCATAACCATTATGTCAGATTTCCAGATAATAGAAAAATGCTGTCTCCCACTTGTAGTTTTTCATCTAGATAGTGGAGCTGACAAGTTTTTCTAAGTCAAATTTAGATTTTTCAAGCACCACAAAGTTAGTCCAGAAATAAAGTTGTTTACTGCACTACAGCTATAAAGGCATTTACATACAGCATTATATTGCTTGCAGTCAAGTGTCTCCTGAATGTATAACCAAGAGAGAGTGTTTCAAGACACAGAAACATCACTTAAATTTATCTCAAATATAAGTGGCATGAAAATTTAAATGTTAACTTTTTCTTATAGGAGTATGATCTAGTACCAGTAGCTGCTTGATTCCTGTCAATGAATGTCAGGGGTATTGCATGAGACAGGAGATGATGATGGAACTGAATAGAAAATGGGAAAACCGGTCTTGGTCATGACCATTTTATTGTGGACAGTGTTTGCTGGCTGTCAGCAGGAGGAGGGCCTGTGTGTTGAAGCAGCTGAGCAGAAGCACTGCCATGAGCTTAGTGGGAGATCTGTGGTTTGTTAATATTCTCAACCCCCTTGTTACTCACAATTGCAGCAGCTGCCTTTAGTGAGGTCTTGCATTTACCTGTTTTGGTTTGTGATTTTTGTTTCTTTTTTGAATATGGCAGCTAAGATCACCAGGAATGATTGAGAGGTTTGCATGAGATCATCCACAAGTGACTGTGGCTGGATAAGGCCCCAAATTCTCCTAGTTCCCAGACTTTAGTGTAGCCACAAGACCACAGTGCTTCAGTTGCACTTCAGCCTCAACTGGTACTTGGCACAAAGAAGCCCAAGGAAAGAATGTACTTTTGAAGTCTCTTCTAAATGTTCTAACTTGTTTTGCCCTTTGTATTCAACTAGTCCGGGAAAAATAACTTTTAAAGGGTTGGTTCAACTTGGTTATGTGCTCCCATATTTTTTATCTTTAAATTTGATAGCTTGATGTTTGCCAGAAAGCAAGCAGCTGTGCAGGCTGCAGCTTTGAAGGGCACAGACATCAGTGGAGGAAAGGTGTCACTGAAGATCTTCCCCCTGTAAAGCAGAAAGCCCATGACTGCTAATAAAATACATTCAGTTTCTGGGCTGGAATCCTTTTTTTGCCAGGTTCTTATAGTTCAAAGTGCTGCTCTTTAGGAACTGTGTAGTGTTTTGCTGGTTTTTCTTTTTACACAGATCTTGAGTGGGAAGCGTGAAGAAAGTGTAAAGTTAAATGTGTCCCTAATGTATTCTTGGGGGGAGGGAGGTATAACTGCTTTGAAGATATTTCCCTCTTAAAGAATTCCTTAGGATCATGCATATATAAGTTATCTTTGATCTGCCATCTCCAATGAAAGCTGACTGACAGGGCAGTTTTTGAAAAAGCAATGGGTTTTTTAAGAATGAAAGTGGTGATCTGTTTAAATGAAATGTCAATCATGAAGGTGACAATTCCATAGTAATATGTGTAGAGTACCTGCTCCCTTCTCCTCCCATTTCAAAAGTGAGCCACTTGGCTCAATGCAGACTCTCTCAGAACAGTTTTTTGTATCTGTAAAGATATCTGTATGTATGGAGGTAGTGTTACAGATTCGGTGGAAGTGAGAGGGTTGGAAGCCCTCAGTCTGCTGTTGCCTGTGAGCCATGAGCACAGGATGGTCTTAACAGTCTTGCCCCAAGGGTGAATACCATGGTAGGCGTTTTTTGCCATTCGTTTGTGTAAAACAGATAGCTCAGTCAAGAGCCATACCTACATACTGGTGCTGCCCTCACGGTACTCCTCACGTGCAGGAGTTGGAACTATCTGTGAGAAGTTCCTATCTGGATGCTTTAGTTTGTCCTGTAAACATGTGGGTGGTGCTTGTCTACTCCTCACAGTTTTACCTGTCCTGTGAGCAGCCCGCCCTGTGCTAACTCCTGCACACGGCCAGGCAGCTCTCGAGCTGGAGCCTCATTTTCTCTCTGTAGCTCAGACTTGGTGCTTTTGGATCTCATGCCCTGAGTGAGTGCAGGTGTGGCTGTGAAAGATGCTGTGGACACAGCCCAGGCTGTGAGAGTGACACTGCCAGCAGCCCAGGGGTAGCTGCTGCCCTTGCTCAGGTGAGCAACAACACAAGCTGCCTCATCTCCCAGCACAGGAACGGAGCCAGGACAGCTGAGACATGGGGCAACCACCTACAGACAGTGGAAAACCTGGAAACCGCGTGAAAAATAGTTAACTTAGAGGCTAGGCAAAGTCCTGGATGCTGGAACACCATGGGAAGAGTACATCTACAGTGTATTTTGCATTGCTATTCAAGGTTTTGGGTTTTTTTTAAAGGTCTTTATGATGGGATGTGATGTTAGCTAAGGAAAACACAGCCTCCTGCTGCAAGTCTAATTTAACAGTTCACATGGGATATTTGCTGGGTAACTTGAGCCACAGATTATTTTATATGGTTTGATACAACCTTCAAAGGTGCATCAAGGTGAGTGCAACTGAAGTTACTGTTAAGAAAGTCTGTCAGAATCCAAGCTGACCAGAATGCAAAACATGAAATGATGTATTGTTGAAATTTTATTTTTTTTCCTAAGAACCTCAGCCTGTGACTTTAAAAGTTATGTGGCCTGCCCACTCCAGATTTGAAAAGACTGCCTTTAAAACACACTGCCTGAGATCCTTAACATGGTGGGAGGTCTTATTTAAAAAAAACAAGACATGCTCTAACATCAAAGGGATTATATAAAGTTAGAACAGTAAAGGAGAAGCTACACTGGATACACTGTAATCTAGAAATACAATTTTTAAACTTATTTTCCTTGAAAAAAGCTGGTGCAGAGAATACTGTTTTTTCCCTGTTTTAATAATAGCTAAGAATAATCACTTATAATAAATTAGGCCTGCAATATAAATGAACATATGAACCCTTTATCCTAATGTTACCTTTAGAGTATCTAAAATGGATATAAACTATTTCAAGATTCATTTAATCACTTGCAATTTATATTACTTTAAGAATCTTCTATACAGCAAGTTGAACAGAAAAAAAAGCAAACATTTTAACAGCCCCTTTTCCCTATAACCACTTTCATACAAGATAGTTTTAAATAACGATTTTAGCACATTTGCATGTGCTCTCTCCCCCTTTTTCTAAAGGCAGCACAGCCAAAAGATAATGCAAGAATCAGTGCTTTTACTGACTGTTTTCTTCTCCATCTGAAAAAGACAAGGGGAAGACAGAGACTTGAGTCCCAAAATGGAAAAGATGAACTTAAGGTTTACTTTGCCAAATCTCCAGGGACTTTGTTCTTGTCCTCATTTATAGTTTATAAAACCCACTTTTATCTGCCTCTGCATGTCACTCTGTGTTCAGTTATACAATTCTTCAATTTCAGCTAGGATAAACTTGTTTTGAAGCTTCCATTTTGGTTCACTGAACACAGTGCAAACCAAGGCAAGAAACCAGTAAAATCCAAACAGGAACTCCCAGTAAGAATATTTGAGCAGCATTTTGTATATTCCATTTTCTACTGTCCTCATTCTGGGGAGGAAGAATCCTCATCTTCATCCTCTTCATCTTCCTCGTTGAAGGAGCAGGGCGTCTCCCCCCGGGACGCTGCACTGCTGGACTGCTGACTGCTAGGGGCAAGCAGCTGCCCAGTTGCTAAGGCCACTTCAGCATCCAAACACAACCCTGGATTCTCACTAGCAAAACAACAGAAAGGGTGAAGTTTAGAGGGTTTCTTACGAAGTTTTAAGCTTTTTCTTTTTGGCCTCAGCTTTTCCTTTAGTCCAAGAAATGCCACCAACAAGGAGAAATCCTAAAGTGTTACAGTAAACACAGCTATTAGTTAGGAGAATTGATAAAACATTGGAAAGTTGCATTAAAAAAGATTATTGGGTGACTTCCTTTTTTTCATAAACAACTAGTAGAATTGCTTAAGCTGAAGAAAAAAGAAAAGGAAATCCATCACAGTTTCATTAATACACAGAAATGTTTGCAATATAAAATGAAGCCATTAAATGCTATGAGAAAGAGCCTGCTCCAAAATAATAATCCCTATAATAATCCCTATTTCCATTTTTTATAGCACAGGTAACCTCCAAGCAAAGTCTGGCTGCTAAGGTATATTTCAGGTTGGGGTTTTGTGCATGGTGTTTTTCTGTTTGGTTGTTGGCTTTTAATTTTAAATTCTTATTAAGTTGTGTGGACTAAATTTCTTTCATGAGAGCTTAAATAGCAGTGTGTTTAGAGAGCAGACATACTTATGTGTTCTTCAGAAATATTACCGGGCTTTTATCCACGTGTAATTATCCATTGTAGTCCATGCCCAGGCAGGAATTTAAGGTTAATCAGGTAAAGGGGCTTGAAAGTGATTCTGTTCTTCTGAAACATATGTACAAAATAGCTGGTATGTTCAATGTTCAAAGCATGTTGATTTGACCTTTCAAATATAATTTCCCTTCAAGGAAGACAGAGACTTTGTCACAAAATCAACCATGATAATCTCAATTCCTGCATACAAATGATATGGAATATCAAGGTTACTAAAGTACCACAAGCATATATAACTATCCTTGAATAAAAAATTATTTTATTTACCTTGATTTAGCATCATAAGTGCCTCCAGCTGGCTCAAAATGGGAAACTGCTTGTGCTGAACTTGAAAGTAACCCTTGGTTTATCCATGAAAATCCCGCAGACATATCTAGAAGAAAGCATAACTATTTATGGTAGTTACTTACCTTTTCTCTTCCTTTTACAATTTTAAACTTTGCATTCTCTTTGCAGTTAGGATCCCTTAATTTAGTTTAGAATGTACTAGTAGCTTGTGTTTGATACTGTAGATGTGGCCTGTTTAATCCAGATGAAATTATTTCCTGTGTTTGTGGATGCACTTAAGCCTTGCACTCAGCTTTTCCTTCTGTCAGAGTTCTGGAGTCCTTCATGGAAACTTACTGCCACAGTCTGACCCTGTGAAATGCCCCGACAGCTCCAAGTACCTGGCTGCCCCTGGTACTACAATTCCTTTTGTACCTGGTGAAGGTACAAAAGGAATTGTATTTATTTGGGTTTGAGCTAGAGAGTGCCTGGGTAGCTTGACTGCACTGTGTTGCGGTGTGTGTTCTGGTGGCCAAAGGCAGTTTCAGCCTGGTGCTCTTGTGGCTGCCTGTGGGGCAGCCTCCTCATCCACTCTGCCAGCAGCCAGAGCTGGGCAGCAGCTGTGGACGTGCACATACCATGGCAAAGGGCTGGTGCTAAGAATGGAAGAGAGAGCCTGTTGTACACTGCACGTGACACATGAAAGGCACTCTCCTGTCTAGGGACAGGAAATGGGGGGGTTAAGACCATTAAAATGGTCTGGCAATAATGCCAAGTTTCTTGAGGTAGTTTGTTAAGAGCCTCCTGAGGGATGTGAAGAGGTTACTCACAACTCCCCTAGTACTTGTTTTCAAATTCCCTAACAAGTTATGCTTGTCAGTTGTTTCCAGTTATGCACATTTCTGCCAAGAGAATCAGCAAAACAAGTCCAATGACCCAATTACATTTACAGGACTTTTTTTTGTGTGTGTGTGTTTTTAATTTGTTTCTTAGATAAGGCATTTCTAGTCACCTACCCAAATTCCATCTTGACACAAAGTTACCATCAAAACAAAGTTATCAAGACTGTCTAGCTCTTTTCCATGGTACTTACATGTGGTTCCAGCTGGATGCATTAAATCAGAAGTTAGAGTCCTTATTGTTGAATTCTATGCCTAACTAAGCCTCTGTTTTAGACAGCACAGTGGCAGTAACTGAGACTGTACTACTCATAATTACCTAGAATTGTTCTATAACAGCAGGTAAGAGGAATAACTTTGTTTGTTACATACACATTCTCATTTGTCCTTCTGTGTTCTTGTCAAGCTTTGGTTCCTCTAGGTTTGGCAGTGCTGCCTAGCACAGGGACTGTTTTAAGCAGGTTGACACAGGCATGTAAATTGGCTCACCATCCACTGGGATGGATCCACAGGCCACCTCGGTTTGTGCCATGGAAAGGTGTTGCAGCAAGGCATTTAAATGTCATGTTACAAAGCAAGGCCAACAAGGGTGGTGTTCCTGGTAGCAGTCCTCGGAATGTGACAGCAAATGTTAGTAAGTGGCAGTTTTAGGGTGATCTGTGAGGACAGAATAGATGAGAACAGCTAAATGTGGATGGAGCTGGATGTCTTTCATCAAGATTGCCCTAAATGCAGGGTTCATGTTACAGAGAACATGTTCTGACAGCTTCCTCCTGTCTGTGCAGGAGGAGGCTAAACCATTTGGAATGACTGCATTGTATTTAGATTAATAGAGCTGTACCATAGTGTTGTTCCATGGTATTTTGAAGGAGTGTACCTGTGTGTACATATTTAATATTCCAGAAGAATAACAAGACACTGCTAGTAATCCTGTGGTTTTATTAACATTTCTGAATAATAGCTCGTTAGTTTTCTTTTTGAAGAGCAAGGTAGAAGCATGGCAGAAAGGCATATCCCTGCCTTGTATTTTCATTGCCTTGTATTTCTAAATTCAGTTTTCCAGTGGGCTCTGAGGAGCAGGGGATAAGAAGTTTGTGAAAGATGGGAAGTTGAAGCCGTTTCCAGAATGGAAAACTCTGTCAAAATAGAAGTGTGCCTACAATGGAAAGACACATTTCTTCTGTCAGTGTAGATTGATTACTATAGCTACACTTAAAACCAGGGAAAGCAGTTTGAATAAACCTTCCCAAGGTGGTGCAGTCCAATCTAATAGTGGCATTGTTATGTATTAGGCATATCTTGTAGTAGATACACTTGGTAGAAATTTATACTTTATTTGAGAAGGCTCTAAAGCAATACCCTCAATAGCTTTAGCAGTTAATGTACAAATGCTGCATGGGAATGTTGTTAACATCTGAACAACCTCACTCAGGCAGTGGGTGCTCTTACCTCTTTAGTCCATTTTCTAGTCATGGCTAATTATACAGGTAAACAGCAGAGCACTTCTTCACACAGGGAAAAAAAATACAAGTCCTAAACTGCACCACTTTGTCTGCCCACTGCCTTAGTGGGATACATAAGGTGAGATGTTGTTACTCCAACTGTTACTGCCTCAGAAATCTTATTTCCTGCTTTTTTTTAATCTGCATCCTCATTTCTAGTAGTCACAACTCAGCTAACAAACATGGGACTTGGTTTTGTGTTAAGTGTCTGTAGGATGTTAACAGCCCAAAAGACAGAGATGTTACTCTGGCTGCTGTTCTACAAGTTTATGCTTGTCCCAGGCAGTGGAGTATTTCTGCTCACCCAGCAACCTCACTGCTTCCTTTCCACTTGAGCTGTTCTGGTTGGAGCCCTTTGCTACATAGTTCTACGTGTTTAATTGCTGCAAACTCCTCTGCCAGACAAAGCCTGCAGTTTAGTACCTGGAACCAGCTCAGGGAGAGCACACAGGAAAGCACCTGGGTCAAAATACAGAAATGGGCAGGAATGTATAATTAGGATTGTGTCCTTAGGATGTTCTCTTAAGCTGATGCAAGTGTCATGTTTTAGACATTGTTAGTTATGACAGTCAAGCAACAGAAAAGTGTGCTACAAAAATAATTTAAGATACACAGAATCTTTTTCTCTATGGGGTCTATATGCCTTAGCTTCTGCTGATTTCAGTGGCAGTCATACCTGGGGATCACACCAATGTAGTATTTAAAATGCATATTACAAAAAGACATTTATTTGCTAAAACATTGTGAAACTAGCAAACCTAGAAGACACTACTTTTATCAAATTTGGGCAATTGAAGAATGGCTAAAACACATGATCCTCCTCAAAAGAAAATCCACCAATAAAGCTTTGACGTGCACATCATCAGTTCAGCAGTTCCAAGCAATTTATGTGGCTGTTTTATTGCTTTTCAAAGCTGAGATGGTCTAACATTTTTTGTTAAGTGAAAGTTTCTTTAATTGAACTGGTTTAGACTTAGGATTCTTCTAACTTCTTCTCTAGTCCTACTGGTAAGAATTACAGTACACACTATTGTTAGTGTTTGGAAGTCAGGAATTATCTGAAAAAATGACCAGGCTAAGGTCAAACTAACATTGTACAGGAAATAATTCACCTACTTGGACATATTAGAACGGGACTGCTTCTAGAGCAGTTGTCCACAGAGTCAGCTCCTGGGATCATAATGAATCTTGATTGCAGTAAATTTACTCAGTGAATAAATAAGAGACCTGTATCTGTTTTTCTTCCATAGTAATAACTGAGGCCATTGTTCTTGAAAGAGCCATCATGACAATGTAGAAGTAAACATGAATTCTAGAAACCAGTGATGGCCCTTCTGTTTCCCTACTCCTGCTGTGTAAAAAAATGTCTAAAGACTCCCAAGGTTAAAATGGGAAGATAACAAAAAAATGTAATCAGGTAAATGTTGGCTTTTCAAATATTGTGTAAAACATTTAAATGTTTCCTTTATTGGTCACTTACTGCAATTAGAAACCACCACTATGCAATTCATACTCTTAACTGTATATTTGTGTAGCACAATTATGTAATAAGCAACAGATAGAATAAACATTTAAAATTAATACATCTACTGGTATGTAAATTAAAGTATATATATTTTTAAATAAATATACTATTAGGAATATCTTTGAACTAATTTTTACAGAGGCTGAAACAGCTGAATGTAAGCCATGTATGAAGAGTACATTACTTGCCTTAATGGTTTTTGAGTAAAAAATAAAATCAATGTATTTCCTATGATTAAAATTCTATATAGGTTCTAGGCTGCTAGTTTGCTACTAGGGAAGTACTCAGTAAACAGTGTCATGACACAGGGTTTTTTGCAAATGTAAGGAAACCCTGTTCTCTGGAGGTAAATTAATGCAGGTTTAAAATTAAAAAGAAGTTTTAGTTTGATCCTTGACACATGGGAGCAATTAAGTAACTTCAATATTACAACACTATTAAAAGACATGGGTTCTGCTCCTTTCCCCTTTTTTACATTGCTGATAAATCACATGGTAAATAATGTTGAATTGAATGAACCTTGTGAGGAACAAATCAAGATTTCTTTCAACTTTGTTGTGAGTGCCATCTTATAAAGACTTCAGGTGTAATTTCAAAATTGACCAAAACTAAAATATGAAATCTTAGTTTTAAAACCTACAGGACAAGAGGATCAGGAAAACACAAATAAGTGTTAATAAACATAAGCACATTTGATGTAGTTTGAAATGTTAAGCCATTTAAAATGTACTACTTCTATTGAATGTAACTGAATTCTAATTTATATATAGCAGTAGAGAAGTTAGGGCAAGAGCTTTATTCCCTTTCCTCAAAAACAAAGGTCTGTACACCAGATAAATTCCCTCCAGAAACTTGAGAAAATGCTGGGTTAAGTTTAAGCTGCGGGTACAGCAAGAAGAACACACTGACAGTAGGAAATTATAGCAAATTTTGGCAGCTTTAGTCCAGTGATGTAACACTGAAGGAGTTCTAGTTTTGTGTCTAAGCACGACCTGTTTAAACAGGGGAGGTAAAAGCTTCTGCCTGGGACACCTGTCCAGAAGTCTTTGGAGCCTCTTGCTTTATTTAGAGAAGCTTAGTTCTCAGGTGGCACCTACTGGCTCCTGAGGGATTACACCCAACCAGTTCAAGATGCTCTTTTTTTGTCCTGTTTCTCAGCTTGGGAAGAGCTGCCTTCTTCCAGTTTGCACCTCCATACATTCAGTTACTCAAAATTAATACTAACACATGAAAATTTGTTCTTGGTGTCAACTTAGTTATCTAAGAAATAATTTCTTCATAATGCAGCTCACACATCACACTGTTATAAATCAGTGTGCATTAAGTCAACAGGACAACTAAGATAAACCTTCCAAAATTAACAGTAAAACAACTGGTTCATGTACCAACTAAGTCCCACAAACCCTCAAATTTACATACATAAGTTAATATAATTAAATTTGCTTCAGTTAAGTAAGGTTATGGATTTGATCACAAACAATATTTAATTTACCTGTGATGTAGCCTTCTAAAGCTTTTGGCACCAGTGATTTTGCAGTTCTTAGGTCCTCAGCTGAGCATTTGCCTGCTTCAAGCCCAAAGGACATTCCCATTCTCTTCAGCACCTCGCTGTCATCATGAATCTCAAAAGTATTATCGAAATTAAAGAGGTATTCAAATCTGCACATAAAAAATTAAAAGTGAGAAGATTCTGAAAAGAGCACAGCTGTGCTTTTCTTGCCTGTTTTTTCTCTGGCGATTTTGGCATGAAGTGAGGTAAGTGTCTGGAGTCCTGGTTTTCTGTAAAGGGTCCTTAAGGAAAGAGAAGTGCAAGAAATGCTTTCTCTTTTCTGTGACTAGCATGCCTACAGGTTTAAAATGGCACATTCTCAATTAAAGTAACTTCACCAGTGCAGGAACGAAGTTTAAAATTTTCTACCTCATTAAGTAGATTCAAAGGGGAAGAGGGAGGCCTTAATTAAACATGAATCTTCATTTGCACTAAAGCCAATAATGTCACCTGAAGCCCTGTCACCAAAATAACTATTTTGTTTTTCTGCTTTTACATTTCACTTTCTGTTCTAATGTGCAACTCTCCTCCTGTGAACTGACCTATTTACTTGGGTATAATTTTGCTTTTTTGGATGCAGCTAGAAAAGCAGCCTGTTCAGAGTCTTTTGTGTTCACAACCCACCATTTCTGCTGCAGGACTCTCGAAATGTTTTTAATTGCACATAAAACTGGAAATTGAGATTTAAACTTCAGACAGCTTTAAGAAATGCAGGGGCATTTAGGCTGGCCTTACATTGTCATCACAGGTATTAAAAGCCTGGACAGTTCTGGTCTGTAAAATAAGGCTCAGTTCCTGGTACCTCCTTTCCTGCTGACAAAACCTTTATCCTTGGAAAAGCAACCCACCTGTGAGACACAGTCTTTAAAAGATAACTCACTGGTGGGTCTTCCATTATCTCTCCAAGCTCGTGTCATACGTCAATTTTTTTGCTAGGCAGTTTTCTAATACTTATCATCTTACACCTGAACCAGGAAGCTTGGAAGGTTTACAGCTCTTAAGTTTATACACAGAATTTTCAACTGGTAATCTAATGCTTTGTGCTGAGTATAATTGTCAGTTACATGCAGCATTTCTTCTGTGGCTCATACCATATTACTTGTAAAACCTATTGTTTATGTACCTTTATTTATTTCAGCATAATCACATTAAAAGGGAAATAAAATGTGTCATTATAATTTCAACCAGTACAATTACATTGCTGCTGCCTAAACTGGCACAGCTCGGTGTCATACCAAGCTACTACCAGCAAGCTGTAATTACTGATTCATAACTGAATTCCAATTTATGCCACAGGATCAAAAGCTGTATTTATTGATAGCTCTGCATTTCTTCTCCCATGTGCTGTGGCCAAATACTGGATGTTAGAAAGGAAGGTAACTTATTTTCCTTTCCCAGCAAGTTTCCAAATGGAGAAATTTACAGTGTTCAGTATTTCTCCAGTTTAGTTTTTAGCAGCCTGCAGTCACTGATACAGGAAACCCCTACACTTCTACTTTGCTGTTAACAGCTTTTTGAGGATTCTCTTTCAGGCACTTGACGTGACCCCCTTCTGAACTTATGTAAACTTTTGGCATGAACAAAATCAAATATTACTATTTGCATAGACTGTTACAAAAACATTATTTTTGTCATCACCTGGTATCTTCTCTTAATGTCTCTCAATTTAATAAGCAACTGCGTGCAGCTGTTCTCTATGCATGTTCACCGAATCACTGGTGATTTCTGAGACACCTGGGAATCCACTGTCCTGTCCTTTCCAGGCCAGAGGCCACCTGTTCCTCCTGTCAAAGGCTTTCCATAGCCTCCGTCCTTCTTGCTGCCCTCCTGTCTCTCTTGGCTATGCCATACTTTTTCCAGGAATATGAGAGGGTGTAGCACTCCAGATATAAAGCACTATATGCATCTAGCTTTACATTGTGGTCCTTACTATTTTTCCTGGTAATTCCCAGCATGATTTCAGCTGTTATTGGGAAATCAACTTTTGTTCTCACAGAATGATCTACTGGGCTGCCATGTTATTATTCAGTACTACAAGCCAGGTTCAGAGGCTATTAACACTGTGTATGCAAAATTTGGGTACACTTCCTGTCCCTTTCCCATGGTAAGTGCAAACTTGATCACTAGTGATTTTAATCTGGATTTTCTGTTGCTACAGGCAGTTGTTTCTGTAAGGGTACAAGAGGCCACTTCCTACACGTTCTTGCTAACATACAGCATTGTATCTCCAATGCTGTACAAAATCTTCTGCATTTCCCCTTAGAGATGTTCTAATTTTCCAAGTTTCTGATACATCTGTTGTGTCTGAATGCTTGTTTAAAATAAGATATTCTGGTTACTTTTTCTCGCTTTTTCCTAGGACCAACAGCATTTATACAGAAGTACCATATACACTAAATACATTTTTCCTGTTTAAATGGGACTTACTTATTCAGGTGCCTCATCTTTAAAATTAGTTCTTAACTACTTCCTTTTTCCCTGAAGACTTTGCTTTTCCTACTCCAACTTCAGAAATGCCATTCCCAGCATGCTGCTTGGCACCCATCTACCTTCTCAAACTCTAAACAAAACTTGCCCAATAACGTTTCATTCTGTTTTGGCTGTTCTTGCATAGGAAAATGCTTAGAGGACACAAATCTATTTTTCTTCTGATACTAAATCACCCCTATATGTACAACATTTCCAAGCAATTACTTTCTTTTAGAAGTTTCTCTGTAAATACAATTTTGAGTAGCTAATGCTGTGAGCTTAGCTCTTCATTGGACTTACTAACATCAGTACTTTATATAAATGTTATTTGGAGAAGAAAGGAAAACGGAAGCCCTTTAAAAAGTGGCTTTCAGTCTGGAACCAAGTGCAGAGCAAGCACTCAAGATGACCAGTGATGGAGTCAGGCAGCACAAATACTCTCCAATAGACTACAGACTGGGAATTCTCCAAACCAAGTCACCCCCTTTGCTAACTGCCTTATTTAGCAGATCAGTGTAACAGTGGTTTAAACTGAGCAGTTTCTGGCACTGCTTACCTATTGCTGCTGCCACTAATTAGTTGCACAAATAATAACCCCAGTGGAAAGCTGGCTTAATTTGGGTTGTACACTTAAATAACCTCCAGGTGACATACTACCAAAGCTGAGTTATATAAATTGAAGTATCAACAACTTCAATAATTTTGGTGTGCTCACTTTTAGTGGAAGTGTTTTCACACAGTTGGAGAGCATAGAAGCATGTTACACTGCTCTGGATCCCAGGTGCCAGATTAATCTCTGACAACTTAAAGCAGCAGTTCTGAAGTTTCAGTATGAAATAGTTCAACTTTTTAACAACTTCAAACCTAAATGTAGAGTCCTGTTTAAAAGAGCAGGAAGACCTCTATAGTGAGACTATAGAATAAGGGTATAATTATGCTAAATTAAAAATTATTCTAAAATTCCCGTCTTGCTGAACTGCAGTGCTCATGAGAGTATTCCACAAGTTTTGTGACAGAATATATTGAACTTCAGTCTAATTTTCTACAAAAATTCAACATTTAGTAGTGTTGCTGTTTTGCATGCTGGTGCATGGGTTACTTGAGTCTGTCTATTTTTGCTGTGTGATTGACTTGAAGTTCAGAACAGGATTTGCATACCACAGAGTGAAATCTGTAATCTACAGTATTAGAGTAAAGCCAGCTATTTTCAGCTAATAAACTGATTGTGAGCCGATTACCAATTAACCAATTAACGCACCTCAAACTTCAGCCATGTTTTCACAGGGTGAAGAGCACAAGCACCCACAATTATGTAACTGGAAGATTTTCAGATTAATGTGAATTAATTTCAGAATAATGTGAATTGCTCACAAAGACAGTATTACAAATTTCTGTATCTTTTTCTTCAAATAACTTTTTGCTGTTAAACACTTTCAAGGTTGTTATCATCATCACCTGGAGTATGTTACTTTTGTGTCACATGGATAACCTTGTGTTTCTGACTGTACATTTTTATGGCATACTAAAAGTAAGAATTTACATGGCTGCTTTAAAAGATAGTGCTGTCCTAGTAAATAGTTTCATTCAGTTATTTCTCCTGTGCAGGGAATGCTCTTTGAAATGTCAGCCTGAAGTGCTTTTTACAACAGTGAAAGTCAGCCTGTTTTAACTAGAGATTTTAAGGCAGTGTCAAAAAACTCATTCATATTATTGTTGCAGTTGCATTAAATATTGAAAAAAACAACAAGCAACCCCCTGAAGTGACAGCCATGAACATAAATACAATAATTACTTTTAGTAAACTAGAAAAATTTCCCTCACTTGTTTGAGGAAAAATTCCAGTCCGCAAAGAAGATAAAATTAAATAAATTAAAATTAAATAAAAATTAATTTAATAAACACTCACTTATCACTTGATATGCTGCAGTCTATAATTGTTCTTTTGCTAGTGTTGACTATTAAGAAAGGAAGCTGTATTGTGGAGGTCAAAGATGGAGGGCCTTGATTTTGCTGTTCATTTTGCTGATTTCTTTGTACCAAGTTTTTAAATGCTATTTGCTGTAAAACAAAAGAAAGAAAAAATGATCACTGACAATAAAAGAGCAGACATCAGTGTTTCCAGGAAATGAAACCTCATAGGTCTTGTTTACCAACTCTCAATACCTTCTGTAATTTTTGGTCAAAAAGTGAGTTGTGGCCTTACTTTCTCTTGCCACTAGTGAAGTTCACCAGGAGCAGAAGTTAAACCCAATTTTTGCACACATATACTATTGACTCTGTCCCCCCTCACACTCCCTGGAGAAGAAACAAGAAAGGAACAATAAGGCTTGCTGGAGAATGCTTCCCCTGTCCTTTTGAAAAGGCTCTGGAGTCAGAGGTCTTCTCTGGTACTTTTTATGTGTAATTACTTCAGGGTAGGAGATAGCTACACTGGAACAGAAATTCCCCCACTTCCCATATCTGTATTTTTATTCTCTTTCCCTTCTCATCCATCACCTTCTTCTCTCTCTCAAAAGAATTAGTTTGGAAATTCTCCTCTGGAAGTTTTTAAGCAGATGCTGTTTGTGACACCACTCGCTGCCTGCCGGTTTCTTATATCTGACTGCACATGTATGAAAATGTGTGGGTTTAGGAAATGTTATCTGAGGGACTGGAAGTCAGTGTACTTACCCACCTGAGGCACTGCTTATTCCATTTAAGGGGAAAAAGATGGATAGCCATAATCGCAAAGGACTGGTAAACCCTTTGGCAGTCAACACAATCACAGCAATAATGACAGTTGTGGACAGTAAGGGAGTCAACTCTGTCAATATTTGGACTAAAAGTTAAGAGGGCCTGAGTTGCCTTATTTTCACCAGTGTAATTTCATGTTACTGTTGGAGGAACTGCTGATGTATTGGGTCAGACAGATAGAATCCCAATTGTACCCTAAGTAGAAAAAGAGCTTTTGGTGATGAACAAAGAAGCATCAGCTATTTGGAAGTTTCAGTGAATATCAATTACATGAAAATTTTATCAGTGTAGTTGAACCAGCAAAAAAATACAGCCTTATTGCCTGTAATCTCATAAAATTGTTTGATTACATTTAAATTACTAAAAGTCTGCACAGACTAGAATGTTAAGGAATGCTCATAACTGTATTTATAAAATGTCACTTTATAAACAAGATGCATTTGAAATATATTTCAGCAATTAAAGCCAAAAGTAGTCTCAAAAGTATGTGACAGAAAGTTAAAGTGTTGGATTTGCCAGCCTTCTACTCTTAAGATCCAGAAATGTCTATATCCCCCAAAACAACTCTGCACGCATTTACACAAGTTCTGTTGTGAGCTACATAGCTTAGGTCAAAGAGAAAATTTGAAGGATGACTCAGGGGAGCTCTGGGAGAACTTAAGAGTCAACAAAGGGGACTTGTGAGTTGTTCCCATTGCCACTGAGGTTGGCAAAGCTTCAGCAGAACATTTAGGAAAGCTTGTGGCACACAGAGGGAGCATCCTGGTTTACAGCAGGCAAAACTGAACCACAGAGTGTCAGCAAGAGGTCTCCCTACCAGAATCCAGAAATGTCACAGGGGTTAAACTTTTCTCCTTAGTATGTCACAGCTGTTAGTTAAATCTAGAAAGAACTTCAGAATGTCTAACATGTTGGATTTGCACTTGATATTTTCATTTATGGGGAAAAAAATTAAAATTAAATATACCTGCAGTAACAGTTCTTGCAGTTGGGCTCGCTTCTGTTTTATCCTTTCAATCCGCTTCTGTTTTTCTATCTTAAAAGATAAACGTAAATGCATCAAGATACTTAGTTACCTTGTCCATTCCCTTGTGCCAAACTGAACAGGCTTTCTTTGTAAATGGGGGCAAATTGCATGGGCATAAGAGTTTCTCCATTAAACAGGTCTGGCAGACTGTAATGTCTTTCTTTGTCAACAATTTTAACTCGAGTAAGGATTTCATTATTACAAGAGACTATTATGTCCCCCCCATTCTGCCTTTTCTGTCTTGCACTGAGTGCCAATTGGCACCAAATCAAACACTTGCTTGAGGGGATGCTTTGGGGTTTTTTTTTTCCCTTCTGCCCCCCCACTCTTTTTGAATTCTGCATGTCCCACTGTTCTCCTAGCTGTAAGCTACTAGACATAAATATATGGAGGCTGGGCTTATGATTACCTATATCTTACCAGTGACCTCCACTTTTTGTTTGAGACTTGATTAAACTGAAAAGACAGCAGCAACAAAAAGGGGTAGAGATAACATTTTCTACAGGACAACAGCTCTTGCAGCAGTTTAGTTAGTGCTGGCTGATGTGGCCAGGCTGCTGTACCCGGGACACGCAGAGCTGGGACAGGGCAGTGCTGACCCTGCAGCTACAGCAGTGTTTGGAAGTGTCCTGTGGGGCAGTGCTGAAGAATTGGACAACAGCCATTGGGGCTGAAAGGGGTTTTTGCTCATCATCCTCTTGGTGCCAGCACTGTATCACTGGCTCCCAAAATACTAAACTCTTAAATTACCTTTTCATTCAAGTGCTGAAACTAAGGGATGTGGTCTTTTAAAACTTAGCTGGCCCAAACTCCTCTATTTTATTTACAAGGCTGCTTTGTGCTGGTTCCCTCCTCATACACTTTAATGTTTAAAATGCATCTTTCAGTTGGCTTTCTGTGCTGGGACTCTTAAAGCCAGTAAGCAGTACAGATATCATTCAGGCATGGTTTCTACATAACAAGCTCTTTTGCACTGATTTTTGTACTGGTAATCTTATTATGGATTTACACTGTAAGAACAGTTGCCACTTTATACAGCTTTAAAAGCAATTCAGATTTTCACACCATGAAAATGCAGCTTTGTTTTACATTGCTTTCTCTTATGTCAGGGGAAGCAACATTTTTTGAAAAATATGCCTGGCTTCCATTTTGTGTGTATGTAATTAGAGCCTGAAACAGTGAATTGTACATGATTATTGAAGATGAAACAATGAAATTCAAGTTCCATATTTGTAACAATAACCTGTACTGGAGACAATGAATTCACATGAATGCATGCAAAATGTAGATTTATCCAGAATTTTAAAAAAACATTCTGGGGCATAATGATTGAACACATGCATTCTCCTTGGATGGATGTATTTTTCAAGTTACCGTAATGGACAAGGACAGTAAAAGCTTTTCTCTTACCACATCTAGAAAGACAATTGATGCAAATGACTCTGCACAAAAAGAAGTGTTCTGTACTGGAGAGGCAGCCACCCGCCTTTTAAGATACCTAATGCCCAAGTGTCACCAACTGAGATGTATCATCTGCAGACAGCCATTACAGCATGCTGCAGTAAATACAGTGACTTGTGCTTTTTATTTATAGCACATTTGGCCTGAAGGCCAGGCAACATTTGTGCATATAAATTCTGGCATCCCTGCAAAAAACACTGTAACTCTTGGCCTGCTGAAAAAATAATGGAAATAACTGGTAAGTAAAACAAGTTTTTGCTTTCTCTGGGAGATCATAACTAGTATTTGACATTCCAGCAGGAATTATTTTTCAATTTAATTTCCTTTGAATTATATTTCCAAGTACAGACATTAATAGATAATTGGTCTCATTTTAAATGTAAACCATTTTGTGAGCATAACTGAACCATAAATTCTTTTGACTTTCTTCTGGTTAATTCAAGATACTACAAATTTTAATCTTAAAAATAATCCCTGATTTAATCAATGTCTATTTTTGCAAGGTAAGCAGCTTGGCTTTTTTAAAAAACTAAATGTAATGTATACTAAATGAAACTGAACTAAGCATACACAAACACATTTTTTCAGTTTATTCCAATATCAAAATTTGTATTTCCATAGTGCACAAGCATCGAAACCATCAGGTTCAAATTAAGAAAAAAAATCCCTGTTCTAAAGAAGAGCAAGTCAATTATCACAACATGTGAACAAAACAGACTTTCCCATGTACCTCCCTTTACCTCTAGATTCTGACATTCCTGAGCTGAGTTTGTAGGCAGGCCGATCCATCGGATTTCCTTCTTCTCCTTTGAAATGATGTTCATTGCCATCAGGACGTTGAGGGCATCGTAAACCCTCCGCCTAATATTCTTCTGATCATAAGCCTGCTAAGAAAACAATACAACACTAATTACAACGAAAGAATTGAATTATAAAAGGAAAAGCAATTGAATACATCCTCCATAGACAGGGAGAAGATCAAAGGCCAGAATGGCAGTTCTGGTCAGAGTGGTGTTAAACCACGATCCTTCCGCTGTGATACCCCTTGGATACCACCTGAGCATGCCTGGTTGCAAATGGAAATTGAGGCCTTCCTGAAGCATCTCTGCAGGAAATTCCATCATGGCAAGTCTGGCACAGCTGAAAAGCCTGACAAGACCACATATACAAGAGTAGCCTTTTCTTAAAGTTAGTTATTTTGGCAGATTCCTCTTCTTTGTTTATCATTTAGAGAGAGTTCAATTCTTCATCTTAATTCTGTATTTTTAGATTTCAAAGAGTAAGTCTTTATATTTGAGAACTAGTTAAGTGAAGGAGAGTATGGACTGTGGCAAGACAGTGCAGAAACAGAATTCTATGATAAAACAGATAAATCTGTATTGGTATAACAAAATTCAACACATATTTACTTACTGAATCTGTTGCTAGGTGGCTGTTAGAATTTGTGAATTCTGATACGAGCTCATCAGCGACTTCGTTGTATGAAGTTGTTCCTTTACGTTGAACTTTTTCACAAACTTTCATTGAAAAATGCCTCAGACCCTTCCCATTTTTATCTCCTTTCTTGCTTCTCTTACTGAAAAGAAAAAAGTATTCTTTTAATACATTGAATGTTAATAAGCTACTTTGTTACACAGCAAAAGGTTACCTTTTGCAACAGAAATCTGGACTATCTAAATGAAAAACAAAACTTTTGCATCAGTTTCTTGTTTCTTACAAGCTGGCAAAAAAAGTGCACTAGAGCCCCTTCCCCTTCTCCTTGACTATTTCTACATTGATAGCATTTGAACACATGCTGCTGGGAAGATGCTTAAAATGGATTTGTAATTCATCTCCAGGTAGTTTCACAAAAAAACAACCGAAAAAAAGAGGAAAATCTCCCAGGGTGTTTATGTGCCTGGAAGCCAGGTTTATCTGGATCTCTCATGTGTGTGCCTAAAATAGAAAGGCTCAGATATCCCTATTTATTGGACAGCAGGAGATACTAAACTTGGTCATTAGGGGAATTAAGGTGTGTCCATCATAGAATATACCCATNTGATGGACACATCATAGAATAGATACAAGAATCTCTTTTGTGGAGAGTAGTACCTATTCACTGGGTTTTAAGGTGCCAAATTAAGAACTGGCAAACTGTCAGGGTTATTTTCCATTCACCTTCTTCCAGAAAAGCAAGAACTTGGGTAATGGTAATAGAAAAAAACCAGGAGGAGTTGTTTTTATCACACAAGCTAGACCTGGATGTGTAATTCAATAGAAGCCTTTAACAAGTTCAGCTGTGTTGTTTTTGGGTTTGTTTGTTTGTTTGTTTTTTAAATTAGTCTCATAGTTTTACTTGACAATGTGTTCCAGGGATCACTGTTATTTTACAGAACAAGGGCCCCCATCTGCAGTAAAAAGCTAAAGAAACTATTAAAAAAACCAAGAATGGTTTTCAAAATTGTGAATGCATTTAAAGAAACAGAATACAGGTAAAAGAAACAAAATAGAGTAAAAAGGAGCACCAGCAGACTAAAAAAAACCCCAACACAGCTTTGATGTGAAGGAGTGAAAACTGCTGAAAGCAGGACCTGGACAGTTATCTTTCTGAAAGGCAAATCTGAAGTAAAGCAGGTATGACTCTATACATAAAATACAGATTCAGTAACACTCACCTTTCTGAAAAATCTGACTCTATAATTTCTTGAGTCCGTTTTCGCTCCCTAAGACAAGACAATTCAAACTTAAGTTGAAAATAACATTTTATCTGTAGACCACTAAAATCACTATATATGGGGCCTAGCTGGTTCTAGTGCTTGCTGTTACATGTTTACTGAAAGGGAAAAATACAACATACAGAGCTTGACAAAATTTGAGGGAAGGTAGTTAGGACTTGTGGAGGAAGTTGTCAGAGCTCACTGCCAGACCAATTCTATTCCAACTTTTACCATGCTTTGCCCACAGGAATTGAGGGAAGTCACTTCACCTGGAACTAGAGGAAGTGCTGGAGTGAGCTAGATGTCCGAAGTCCATCAAAAAGGAGAAGCTGGGCTTCTTTGAAAATTCCTATTTAAAATTCCTCCATGTGGAAGAAAAATGTCTTTAAACAGTGCATAAGATATATCCTATACTTTCAAGCCAGTGAATGTTTAGGAATCTTTAAACAAAACCCCAAGGTAAAACAGTAACCATATTCCTGTTAGAGCTGAAGCATACAGAGCTGAAGACAGACTCTGAAGAAGCAGCTGGCATGAATTTTGAACAGCAGCAGCAGTCTGCAATCATTGGCCATTCCTTACCATCCAGTTTATTCCCCACAGCAAGCAGGAGCTGCTTTCCAGACCTGCCTTTTCCTGCTGCAGCCGACCCAAGGCGGTGCCCAGGGCCGTGCTGAGCTGGGGAACGTTGTCTCCCCACGCCTTCCAAAGCTGGGCTCCCAGCACAGACTTACAGAGCTCAACACCTGACACTGCTGGCAAGGCAGCTAAACAAAAGTGATGGGGTTGAAAACCTGGGCTTGAAAGCCAGCACACTTTAGTTGTGCGATCCAGAATGCACAACCAGGCCTCTCCCTCGGCAGCACCAAAGGGATTTCTGTCCATGGTGCTTAACGGGGGCTGAGCAGCTGGGGCTGCCCTGGGCAGGGCCTGGAAGGGCAGTGAGAGCTGTGCCCTGCTCTGCACACCAGGCTGCCAGAGCCTGTGCTGAGCCCTGCCAGTGAACGTGCTCCTCTCCTTCCGGAAATAATTTGGAGTCTGTGAAGTAAACAATGGGTAAAGCAAGCAGTCTTCTGAAGGGTCTTCAGCAACGGCTCGCTACCTCAGTTCAGGAATACCACAGACCCTTCCTTAGCTCTGTTCCTCAAATGAAAATATGGGCTATTGTATGGACTTCTGCATGGATCACTACTGCATGGATCACTACTGACTGGTCTCTCTGGAGTCATCTCGAGCCTTTTTATGGATGAAGCAAAAGATAAAGCTCATTGGAAATCCTGTGTCTCGACTTGGACAGCACACAAACAGAAGGATGGTGCTGCTTGGTGATGGTGGTTGATGCACTGCCAAAAGGTTGCTCTGGGAATCCCCACCACTGGATGACACTTTGGAAAGTGAGGTGTGTTGATTCTTTGGTTTAGCAAGCTGTGACCAGACAGCAGAGTTTGTCCCTCTTCTGGGTACTGAAAGAATGTCTGCCTGGCCTCCACATCTCACAAAATGTGCAGGAAAAGAGTAATCTTTGACAACTCCTTTCTCAAATAAAATCAGAACTAAGTGCATTCAAAAGGTATTTCAGAAAATGAACACTCAGAAAAAAAATTCAGCTTAAAAACTGCGTGGCTGGACCTGCAGTTTATTGACTCTCTGGGGTGGAATACAGTAATTGGGAAGTACAACCTATGATAGACCTTGCTTACAGAGTAAAATGGAGAAAGTCAAGGTACAAACATTGCGCTCTCATTTCTGCTCTTTCCTAGATGCTCCATTTCCCATTTCTGTTGTTGAAAAGGTAATACTGACATTCATCACTGATTAGAAAAATTAATCTAGATGCAGAAATATATTACTTTTTCAGAGGCAAAGCACTACATCTCTATTTTGAGACACATAAGCTCAGCAGTACTGATATTAAAACAAAATGCCAAGAAACACTCTAAAGACCAGATTTAATTAGAAGAGATAAAGAAAGTCATGTTTGACTAGAGCACCTCAGAATCCCATGAAACTTCTTGTTAAGGTAGAATAGTAATAAAAATACCACACTGATTATATTCAAAGTTTTCTATTAGAGTTTATTCTTAAATGCCTGTTGAAGCCTTTTTGACAGTCTCTCCCCCTGTAGGCACCTGCTGCTGTGCTCAATAGCAGTGCTACATGGATATACCATGAACTTCTGGAAAAAATAAAGGCTTCTTTTAACAGGAGTTGTTGTGACTCTCCATTTTCCCCAAGAAATACACTGTCATAAACCACAGTTAAAGCAGACAGTGAAGTGACTGGTGCTTATAATTTGTGTTCACATGCTCCAGACATCTGAAGTGCCTCTCAGTCTGAAAAGCACATGCCATACTCCATTTAGTTGTGCAAGAACTAGAAACTATAAGTCAGCGTAGATTCAACAGTATAAATAATGGAAAAGATCAGAACAGATCCTCAGACATCTTTAAATGAGACAAAAGCCTTACCCTGGGACCCAGCTGGAAGCTTCTGTTATGTGTGTCTGTGTGACCATGGCTGGAGCTGGGTTGTATGGACTCCCAATCAGAACACTCCCTGAACTGGTCAGTCTTTGTGGTGTGCTTATGATCTGTAAAATTTAGCAATAAAAACCACAGCTCTCTGAGGAAAACAGAGGTAACTACAGCCCAAAATTCATATTAAGCATTGCACTAAGAAAAACCAGAAGCAGTCATAATACACAGAAGAGGTGGCATCAGAAGATCTTCATACAGCAAAGCCATTACAGCGCTGCCAAGTTTCCTATTAATTGTACCATACTACTGTGTTATTCATATAGACAAGAACCAGAGAAATGATTCCAAGTCATTCCTAGGTATGGGAGATAGGATCTGTACCCATAGACACACAATTGTTTCTTCATGAGTACATCTAAGCAACTTCTTGATCAATGTAATCAATACAGCCTTCTTTCTTTCTAATGGATTTGTCTCTTGCAATTGTCTATACAAAAGACAATCTGAGCTGCAGGCAAAGCATTCCGTGCAGTTTCTAGCATTCACAAGATCCCAAGGCACTCTGGCAACTAATTGTACCTACAGAATTCAATGGGAAGTCTTTATGGCATAGATAGATATGAGAGATAAATAAATAGATAGATAAATTTACATTTATGCAAACCTGGTGAAATTGTAGGTACACTGGTTAACAGCAAGACACCCACTCTCAACTTTTAAATCACATCCAAGTTCATTTTTCAAAGTAGGTCACCAAAATAATTTAAATAATATTTAAAAATGAAACAGTATTGAGAAAACTAATCTCTAAAATAAACCAAATTTAATTATTTTGATTACATTATGGTAAGATTCATATCAAAGCTTCTTGGACAGTGCTTTTTACTCTTATACCTTATCTAATTTTTTAAAACTTTGTTTTACTTTACTCCATTTATTAGTGACATTTTGAGTACTGACTGTACTAAACTTTGTAGTTTCCTTTACTATTTAACTTATCCAACACCTGTGTAAGCATCCCAAGGCACTCTGACAACTAACTGTTGTAAGTATATGCTGTAAGTATACAGTTGATATATAGGTACTGCAAGTCTGTAAATATATACGCATATATATACAAACTACAGATAAGTATACAGCATTTGTTTGGTATCTATCACTATTGTTTAGAATATAGAAAAATGGTGTGTGAAGAATTCCCCATTTCCTTAGGTCATTGAGCATTACTTCACATCCCCCCGGTACCGCACTGTGACTACGTACATGGGTTTTTTTTGTCTTAAAGACATCAGTTTATCTCATTTATTGTTTGCAAATGTACAGCTTGACTGAACCACGGGAAAAGAGAATTTCAGAGAAACCAAAACACAGGTACAGGTTATGTATTTATTTCCTGGTTGATAGTGGAGAACCAAAGGTGCCTGGCTTTACCCATCGCAGGCAGGCACGGGAAAGGTGTCACTTCTGTCACCTGAGTGCTGCTTCGGCCTGAGGCAGAAAGGTGCCAAGGGCCGGTCCGTGTTTCGGAGCTCGGTGACACGAGCGCGGCTGTGCCCGGCAGGTGCCAATGGCCCCGGGGCGAGGGACGGCCCGGCCCGGCCCGCGCCGCCATCTAGCGGCACCCGGCCGCTCCTGCACCCGCGCCGGCCCCGCCGGGCACAGCCCCGGCCACGGCACCCCGGAGCCGCCGCGCTGCTCCGAAGGACCCGGAGCGGCCCAGGGCCTGGAACCCACAGCGGGAAATAAGGCCTAAATAAATTAATTAATCAAGCAGGGCGCTGCTGACACAGGCAGATGCTGAGGGAGCGCTAACATTGCCACTACTGAGAGCTCCTGAGCCTTGGCTTTTAAACATCCTGGCACAACACAGCTGCGTGCTGGGTATCTTAGAAAGCCTGCGTTAATGGCTATTTATCAAGAAAATATTTTCTGAATAGAGATCTATCCTTACAAAGCAGCAGAATAAAAGAATAAAAAATAAAAAAAGAATAAAAATTGCGTGTCTCACATCACGCAGTAGCTTTTGCAAGTTCTACCTGCTATAGGACCTAGACTGCAAGCAGGGCTCACTGAAACCAAAAGCAGGGCTTGAGAAGTCAGTCATAAGAGTAGGAACTGCGTTACGTGAGTGCTCTCCCTGTTGTGGGCTGTTTATTGCACTGCCAGGACACATCCTCAGCAGCAGAAGTGTTCCAGTGCAGTGCCACAGGGCACAGGCTGCAGTGAGACAGCAGCGCTGACGTACTGAGCTGTTCCTGGCAGGCAGCCCCTGACCAGTGCCGGGGGCAGAGCTCTGTGAGCAGCGTGTGCCATGGGGATGGCTGTGATGTGTGTCCCCTCTGCCCAGCTGGGACAAACCCCCCGAAGAACAGACACTGCTCAGGTGAGAAAGGCCCAACACAATTTTTATGAAACACATCAAATGGTTCTGTACTCAGGCTAAGTGCTAGGCAAGGAGGTATGAGGTTACTAGAAACTGTTCACAGTATTGCCTATTTAGCTCTCTGGCCACCAGAAAATCTAAATTTTTTTCTCAAAACTAGATCCAAAATCCCTGGAACATCAATATATATATACAGTTATCATGGACAGGACAAGAGAATTTTAAGAAGAGTAGTTTCAACAAGTTTATAATTTTTTACCAACATATCAAAGACACTCTCTGACAATGCTGGAGATCTACTGGTGAGAACATGACTTAAAACATTCAAAGAGTATCAATGATGAGGGGTTTTTCTTAACACATTTTTGACTAATAGTTAAAATGTCAGCTGGTAAAGCTGTTTCAATTTCCACTCAAAGCCTAGAAGATAGGTACCTGCTAAGGACACATACAAGAGCATTGCTGGGAGTGGCAGCTCTGGCATGCCAGGCCTGCTGTGCCCCCAGGTCACCACCCTCCCGTCCAGGTGGGGCACTTTGTGGCTGAGGCAGGAGGCAGCAAGTTCCTCCATGTTCCTGTCTTACACCACCAGGAAGTCACAGCCAGTTACACAAGCTGGCATTACTGCAGTTGCAAAACTTACCATCTGGGGTCCAACATTCACATTGATTGGTCCCAAGGTTTTTGGCAAAATCTTAGTCGGAGAGTTGGTGCTGGAAACTGGCAATGCGATTACTGAAATATTACCTAAAAAGAGTGGTAAAAGGAGAGTTTTAAATTACCTCCTTAGTAACCTGTGAAAAACACTTTGGCAAATTCTCACATCACTCTAACGCTTTGGAATCAGGTTGGCTTTGTTGTCTCATTCACTGTGAACACACCCTCACATAACCTCCAGACCTCTCAGCAGATGTCACAAGGACACCTCACAAAACTACACCTTCACTATTTTACAATTACATGTATTTTATTTTCAGAAACAATTTATCCTTGCTTAAGACAAAGAGCACACAGCCTGACATTCCTCAGCATTAGAAGTGAAAATTAATGTGAATACTTCTAAAAGAAGCCAACATACAAATCCTACTTGCAATCGTAATCACATGTACAAGATATGCATCCATAAACCTTCAAAGCCTTAACCATTCCTCATCTGACTGTGCCAGAATGTTCCACAGTCATTGCTGATGTAAGCCAACCACAGCCTACCACTGTACAGATGGAGTAAGTGATGCCTTTACAACTCACCTAAAGTCACAGAGCAGGCAGCTGGATGTCACAATAAAGTGTCCCATGCCATCTCCAACGCAGTGTGTTCTCATCCCAAGATGTTTATCATCTCTGTGATCCCAAACTGCTTATGGATGTAAACCATCCTGCCTTCCACAGAGAAGGGCAGCTCTGTGCTGACAGCCTCAAAACACTGCTGCTCCTCCTCTATCCCAAATTGCATCTTGTATGTCGATTATTTGGAATTAATGTTTAAATCAAAACTGTTGCAGCACCACTGCTACCCCCTGAGTGTTCAAACTTGTGCACAAGCCTCTCAAAGCCCTGAGCACATTGGCTTATCCACAGACTGCCACTGTGGTGGCAGCAGCTCCTTTCTTTGTGACAGCTTCAAAACAGGAGAGCTGGGAAGTGATCAACCAAACCTGTTCCTGCACACAGCCTGATCCAGCGTGGGGAGGGATGGGGTCTGAGGCACAACCAAATATAAGGAAGAGCTGCCACTGCCTGGTAATCCAGAGTCAGCCTGGGTCTAGCTGGGGTCATGAGGACAAGGATTGGTTCCTGGAGAGCTACTGATGTTCTCTGGCACTGCAGGCAGCAGCTGAAGGCATCTGAGGTGACAGGTCCCTTCAGAGCAGCACAGGCACCAGCCTGCCTCCCACAGGAGCCAGCCAACACTCAGCTTAGCCCACACGGCCCAGCTGACTCAGTGGTGTTACACATCCCTGTTCCCCTGTCTTTTCTCACATCACCTGTTCACCTCCACTGCCCAATTTTCTTTTCTCACTTGGTCCTGAATCGTGATCTCTTTTTTTACATTTTATTTTAGTATACCTATGTTTTCTATGAGGTTACTGAAAAATGATAAATTCAATGAAGTAACTTTGCTGCAACAGGAAGCAGACGCAACACAACTGAGAGGAAAAAGGATCTTATCCTCTGTAGTTACAGCACAAAAGTAGAAAGTATGTAGATTTATGTGAGGTCTCACCTTGCTAAGAAATATTCAACATATATATGAGAAATACAAACAAATTGAGACTGGGATGTTCTAATGTTCTGTGTAGATTCTTTTGGCATCTGGAGTAATACTACTACTTAATATTAATTTTCCAAAAGGCAAATCTATATCTAAAAACATCTTTAGAAGCAGCTTGCATCTCTACTCAATAAAATGAATAAACTATTCAGTCATGTAACTCACCTAGAAAAACAAATATAAACTTCTCACACTTGCAAACCCACCCCTCAGTAAATCTTTCCTCTATTATGAAACATCTTTTGTGAGGTAGTGCCAGAGAGCACAAGACAGTAATTCATGATTTACATACACTCTGTTCCCATGCTGAGCTCAAAATAGTTCCTTCACTTGTCAGTTTTACTTTTGCCAGAGGATTTTGCCTAGGATTTCCCAAGCTGTGCCAGCATATTCCATCAAAACCTAGTCTCTCCCCTCATTCCAGGTTGTTGCCATCAATGATGTGTCACTTCCCAGTACTGCTGTAGCAATTTTCCTCTTTTCTGCTGCAACTGAAACTTTTGATCCCATTACCACCAAGATCAGCTCTCACACTATTCTCCTTGTCCCTTTTCTTACCAGGGAAAAGAAATAAATTACTTTCTCTGGTGCTAACAGCATAAGGTCACATGGCCGAGAGCAGTAAAATTGTGAAATGTCAGTTTTGGCTCCCAGCTCTTTTACCACAGGGCTACACCACAGAGCTGTCTCCAGCTGCACTTCCCAGCCTGCAAGAGGCACTGGGCTGTCAGGTTTGTCTGTGCCAGAGTGGCCATGTGGGGCTCCCAGCACTGGGCAATGCACCTGGCCACCCACCACAGCCAGCACTGGGCACAGCTTGTTTCTTTCTCAGCATGCGCCACGCAGCCTGGGAGCCATGGGGTCCATGAGATCCAGCTGCACCTGGGATTGCTTTGAACATTTCCATGGATGTACTTCCCTCACACACACATGCAGACCCATGGCCAAAGCTACACAACCCCACCAGATTTACTGAGCAGCCTGGGAAAAACCACTAATAAACCACTAACTAGCAGCTACTGCTACACTGTGCCCTGACTTATAAGGCTCCCTGGATAAAGGAACATTGGCATCACTGGGATAACTTCAGTAAATACAAGGATCATTCAAATGACTTGATCTTGATTTTAAAAAGACATTTGCTTACGTATGATGTGTGTTTAAATGTCTTTTTGGCCAGAGTTACTGTCATTAAAAACTATTTTTATCTTCTAATACCTACACAAATCTTTCATTTGGCAGCAGTACTGTCAAAACAATCTTAAGAGTTGACCAAGTTTTCAAAGAAATGTTTCCCTGCCCTTGTTCTTACTTTTAATTTTGTTCATTGGCAAATATAAATATGTGAATGTGTCGATTTTTAAACATAGATAAGATGAAAAAGGCCAGTTTGTTTTTATAAGTGATGTGTTTCTTTTCCACAGTGGCCAGAAAGAAAGAACAACCAAATTCTTCACAGTAAGAGGTTGCTTTTTGTGTTTGCCAGCAGTTGAGAAAACAGTAAACAGAAAGTTTACTTTTCACAAATCAATCACAAATAAAATATTCCTCCCTACCATTTTTTCTTCCAAATAGCATCATGGTCCAAATACTCATGTAACCCCAATTGCTTCAAATATTATTATTATATCATGATATCTTATATTTAGGAGGAAGGAGATGTGACAAAACATTCAACAGATTTCGGTATTCAACTGAAAGCAGAAATATCATCGAAGTAACTATATATACTATCACAGAGCAACAGCAAAGGTTTTAAACACGACTAAATTCTAAGTAAATGCCAAGTCTTAATAACACCCATCATTTGGGGACAAAAAAGATTACACTGATTTATGTCCTGGGGCACAAGAGCAGTGAGTACAGTGATAAGCTGAACACAATGAGACCCATCAGCCTTGAGTCACGGTAATCTCACTGCATGGATGGAAAAGGTCAGCGCAGATGGATCAAACTGGAATGATTTGTATAATAATACTCAATTCTTATATAATGTTTCTCAGCAGTACTTTCAAGGCACAAAGGAGGTCAGTGTCATTATTCCCATTTACCTATGGAAAACCAAGTACATGGGAAAGAAACCCACTTAAAACTCTCATAGGGAGGCTTTAGCTGCAATACACAGAGAGCCATCCCAAACTGAGCCTCCTTAGCACTGAAGCAAATTCAGAATAATGCCACTGGATATATACATGTATGTTTCTCTCTGAACAAAAGCACTTTGCTTCCACATAAATTATTTTTCCATCCTTCAGTCACCACTATTGTTACTTCTCAGGGAGAGAAACCAGTGTTGCTATAATTTCATATTGTAAAAAAACCATCATTGCTACATCACTATTATTCTTCCTGGCGTTTGTGCGATAATTTTACTGGCGCACAAAAAGAAAAAATCAATTTAAATAATCTTCAACTTCAAGCAGTCACAGATAAAGTTATCCATGTTTATTGTACATATATGCTCACATGCACAGACTAAACAGTTCACCAAACTCAGTTTAAATCATTATGTGCCACCCTAAATAGCTTAATTTCACATAAACAACATGCACTTCTATAAAAATATGAAGCTAAAGATATTTTAGTGATTTTTTTTTCCTGTATAACTAAATCTGTTAGGTCTGCAGCTTAGTTGCAAAGATAATCAGAAACAATGTCAACTGGAGAATCTATAGAATCTGTCACAGCCCGTTTGAAGGAGACCATGGCTGACGGGGAGCACAGCCCAACCAGCTGGGGCTACACACAAAGCATACATCAACAAAAAAACCCCATTGAATTTTCAAACAAAACACCAGGGAAGTGTTGGTAATTTGGATTTCATATTCAGAGCTCTAAACAAATGTCCACTTTTTACAAGTGTCTCAATGAACAGCCATTTTTAATAATACAGCCTACAGCTCGACAATGATGCCAAAAACCCCAGCTCAGAGCGGTGAGATAGCAGCAGCCCATTAGAATATTTTGGAATAACATATGTGGTGTGTCCTCAGGGTCCTCTATTACACTAAGACATTTACTGATCTCCAAGGTCAGTATAATAAAAGCATATAGAAAAATGGAATTATTATTGCGTTATTAGCACATGAGCATTTTCTTGGTACGTTTCTTCATTTGTCCATTGCACAAAATTACTGGGCTACAAACCTAATTTTAAAAATTCCACAGAGATGAAATCAAAGAGATCTGTAGAAAAGAAAAATAAAATGGGGCAGACAGTTTTTCAATGTACTTCAGGCTTACACTGAGCAGTTCAATTTCAGTCTTTTACTGTTCAATTTGAGACAAATCTACAGGAGTTAACAGCTGTATGAATCTGAAAGTACCAGGCACAGGCCTGTGGATAACTGCTTCTGATGTCTTGGTCATTTTAGCAGATCTCTTCAAGCATACAATGAAGTACTTCTCTTACAGCAGCCCTGTGCACTAAGTTTTTAAAACACCAGCCCTCTCAGGACTTTGTAAAAGACAGGTACTGTGTAATAGAAAGATGCATTGAAATGAAGTTCATTGTGAAGTTGTATTAGAAGTGAAGATTGCCACCCAAAGCAAGCTCTCTACAATTATGATATGATTAATGGCTCCTCCCTCATGGAGCCTGTTGCAAGATTGGTGCTCTGTGGCTGGACTCCCTTTTCCCTCCACAGCAGTAAACAAAGAACAACAAGTGAACTCATAGGAACTGGGAATACAGTAACAAAGAAGTATTAACTAAGAACAGCAGGATTCCTCAAAACCCTTGTGTGAGTCACCATCACACATTTTAAGATAAGAATCCCACACCTATGGCCCCAGCAGCAGCAGATGTGCCCAGCCCCACGTTGCCCCATGGGCTGCCCCATGGCAGCCTCTCCTTCCCCCGTGCACGGCTGTGCCCTGGGTGTGCCCTGGCATCCACGCCGCTATCCCGGGATTTAACCGGGCTCTTCCGCCCGCCAGTCCCACTCTGCTAAACTGAAGGGGCTGATGACGACTCATTGACCACTAATGTGAGCTTTCAAGTGATATCTGATTGCAAATCTTGATTTTATCACAGGGTTTCACACCCAGGTAACTCCAAGAGGTCGGGGAGCCTCGGGACTCTAAGCTGGCACGGAGCCCTGGGCACGCACAGGGGCAGGGGGTGGCTTTGTGGGGCAAGGGGAGCACAGACACACCCTCTGCTTGGAGCCACCGGATAAACGGTTTGATTTGCCATCGTTGTAATAGATGTGAACAGGCTCATAGAACTTCAAGCATGGAACCTAGTGACTGGGAGTGTCTCCCAGACAGATTAAGTTTTAAATCCTCACTGTTACACCTGCAACTTTCTATCATGAACTCTACAGTA
This sequence comes from Leptocoma aspasia, assembly GCA_013399835.1. Lineage (NCBI taxonomy): Eukaryota > Metazoa > Chordata > Aves > Passeriformes > Nectariniidae > Leptocoma > Leptocoma aspasia. Next base: position 1,145,193 of record VXAX01002352.1, read on the forward strand.
CATCTGGTTGAATTCATCACAGCTTGCAACAATTACCCCAAACCAAAGGCAGAGCTGCCACTATTAACTCATTCACAAACATAATTACACCTATGTAAGGACTAACTTGAACTGTTCTATTGAATAATTTTAACAGAATGGGCCAACTTCACAAAGACATTTTGCTACTTAAACCAGGATTTTGCCTGAATGATGGATGCAGTTCCTTAGTTCCTGTCAGTCAGCCTTACTGGACATCAAAGTTCTGTTGACACCCAGGAGCACATCAGTGTTGTTAGCATGGATCCTCCCAGGAGTATCTCCCAAAAGGCACAGTTCATGATGGAAAGCTAGGAGAATACCTGACACATACATACAGATCTATCCCCAAGGCTACAAATAGTCATCTGTGTTCTCCAAAACTTGAGAGGAAGCATCTATTTTCCATTCAGCAACCCATGAATGTTAATTTACTAAACAATGAGAATCAGAGCCATTTTTTTCTGTCTGGGAAAATGAAAATGCAGGTCTCCTACAGGAATAATTTCAATCACTAGTAATTTCAGGTAAGGAAATGAAGCACGGCCAGCCCAGCCCATCCTGTCACAGCTGAACAATTTTGACTGCAACAATAAGAATCTACTATGTCAAAGACCAAGTGAAAAGGACTTTCAGAGAGGAGATATCCTGACTGTGCTGCATGGGCTACTGTAATATTTTACCCAATGGTGGTCCTAAGCAGCCCCTGGCATTAGGTGAGTACCATGGCTATCAGTCAAAAGCCATCTGCATGTGGCATTCCCTCTCAGATCCAATGAGTGTTCATTTCAAGCAGAAGAAACAAGCTCCAAATGTAGGGGCTTTTAGCCTAAAAAGCCTGTGAACTACGAGACAAAGGCAACACATGTAGGGAAGTGAACTGTCTGTTGAACTAGAACTGTTCACTAAACAAAGTGAACAACATTTGAGTTAATGTTTTGCTGAGCACTGCAAAATTTCTTCTAGGCACATGTAGGAAAAACATCTGGTTCCCTTTGGAATTCGGCAGCAAGTCTTTTTTTTGAAGATTACAAATTTGGATGTATATGCTTTGATTCTGCAATAATCACATTTAAAACATCAAATTCCTTAGTCAATTTGCATTGCATTTAGATACACTGGGTATTAGAAATGTTTTTTCCCCTAGACATCATCTACTCAAGGAATAAAAACATAAACACTGAAAAAAAGCTGCAGCAAGAAGATGACAATATTCACTAGCAAACACAGGAAACAAGTTAGAATAAGAAAACTGAACTGTCAAATAAACGAAACAAACCAAACCAAACTGTCAACCTAGTTAGAAACATTAATTCAGATTTAAAAATCAGCAAAAGTGACACAGCAGTACTCTATGACTTCCAGATCAGATTGCAATACCTAAGAAGTCTGTGAGCATTAACTTCTCCTGTAGCAAAATACATCAGGAAAACACCCAGAGGATGTGCATGGACCCTAAAGGTAAAGGACACTAAAGTAATGGTGGGAAAGATAAATGGAGCCTGATCAAACAAACACTGCAATGGCAACCACAGAGTAACTCCCCCAGGTGGTTCAGGGCAAAAACTAGCAGGGAAAGGAGATTTTGAAAACCGAGCCTATGAACGGAAGAAAAGCAGAGAAATCCATTTTGAAGTGCAAGGGTCACATGATCAGCTATTTTGATTGGGCATTTTAGTGAGACAAAGACAGGAAGTTTCCCCAACACAATGATTATCTCGTGGTGGTAAAGCTGTGGAAGGAGACTGCAGTATCTGAGCACAGAAACAACAACAGCTGACTTGGTGTCTCAAGACATCCTTGTGCAGTGTGAAACAGCATCCCCAAAGAGCCAGGCTGCTGTTACCAGGCAAAGGGACAGGGCGGTGGCTCACCTAGAGCAGAAGAGCATTTTTCAAAATTAGACCCATTAAACCTAGAATTTCACAACAGATTTCATAGAAAAATAAAAGATTAGGGTTCATCAATAAAAAGGAAGACATTTTGCAAGGAATTTTCTATGTGTTCAAGGTTCAGCACGGGAATCTGAAGTGCCTCATTAACACAATACTGTTTGTGCTAGAGGCAAATAACAAACACACCACAATTATATTTTTGGAAAGAAAAGAAAAATGCAACTTTTTAAAAGCAAAAATTTCTAGCCCTTGAAATCTGATGCTTTCAAGAAAGTCTTCATTAGAGCAAATGGTCTCTCTCCTTTGTTTTTGAACATATCATAAATCCATCATGCTTCAGTCTAAAAATACTATGAAGGCACATCATAAATAGGCCCAGATGTGTAGCAATAAATTGCATTTATTTTTATTACAGCAAATGATTTAATTTAAATAATGTATATTAAGAAAAAAACAACAAAAAAAACCCCACTAAAAAACCCCAAAACACCAAACTGTCCTCACTAGGAAGCTCACAAAGCCCTGTTAAGAGATAGTGGATCAGAATGCCTGTTTGGAGTTTTTCCCCCCTCTATAATTTCCAGAGTCCAACAGTGGACATGCCTAAAGAAGTAAAGGATACTTTAAACTGAAAGCAAGAGAGCTTAGATACTGGCTGTATCTGTACAAGTTTCCCCAGCTTTTATGGAATATTTGATGTTCTAAGAAGAGTAATCCACTGTGAACAAGATGTTTTATTTCAACAGAGATGGCAACAATTTCTAATTATACCTCAAGGTTAAAAAGAAATCTTTAGATCATAACATTTTATAAAATATACAAAAATAGAGGTAATAATGCATCCATCATCCCAGAAGCAAAATCTGATGAAGAGTGGGATACGGGTCACTGAGATATTTCTAACAGTAATGACCCATACTTTATAAAGTTATTCAGTTATTTTCTGGACAAATAAATTGCTTCAATCAATCAATTTCAAATCAATTTTGGAAATTATTTGAAAATGTTGCACTTAGTCTTTTTCCCTAGCATCACAGCAATAATCACAAGAAAAATGAAGCACAATGTGCAGTAAATAATTCTCAAAGGCCTCCACCAGTCTGTCATGTTCTGCAAAATTTAGAAAACTAGGAAGATACTGTAGCTCCAGACATTTTTTGTTTAGCTGTCTCATTTTTTCAGTCTCTTAGGTTTGATGGCATCAGCCAAAAATCAACCTTCCTGCTACTACATGCATTGGCTTATTGCAGTGGATAACATCAAACCAGTATTTACTTAGAAAGGTTGATTGAAATGTTTCCTGAACTGCAAATCCTTGAGTTTTCTAATATAGATAAGGGGTTTATTTTACTGGAAAACCATAGCTGTTATGACTGATCATAAATTGGTTTTGATTCAAAAGTGATTAATCTAGAAGTGCTAAGATAAAACAGAACAGGACAGAACATAATTATTATTGTAAATTGTGCAGAACATTTAGAAAGAAGTATGACATCATGCTTAGCCTTCTCTGTCATTTTTGACTGCAACAGAATCAGGGAACTTTAAGGGTGGGCTAGAAATCAGGAAATTCAGCATATTATTCACCATCAAGGAATGAAAAAAAGGGCTTATTTTATCCTCTTCTTATTTTAACTACACCTTCTTTTCCCCTCTGAAATTCTGAAGACTTTCCCATCTTTGCTACTGACACTTACATGTCAGTATTAAACAATTGCCAGTGGGGATGTATGAAATATATTTTGAACATTTAAATTCTGAGTATCCCAAATGTGAATCAATCATATGCAGTGAAATAAGTCTTAATATATGTATCAAATAGAATTCTCTTACCTTTTGTTGGACTCTGGTTCTGATCTATAAATCCTTTCAAGTCTCCATTTGTGGAAGTCACACCAACCTGAACAAAACATTTTTGAAGTCTTAAAATATGATAAACCTTTCTATGTTTTCTAATATGCAACTAATAATATTATGAAAGCAACTTTTTGCATTATGAAACATCATAATCCTATGGACAGTAGAGTCTAACAAGAGCATGAGACTCAAGGCAAGGACAAACTCTACTTTTAACTAAGTCTAAAAAACACCCTGAATATTCTGACTGTGTACTACATAAGACCCAAGCAACCCATTCTGGCTATTATGGTGTAAGGCACCGTCCCCTCCAAGTCAAAGGGAGCAGCTGCCACCAATAACAGAGCAGAAATCTGCCCATGTCCAATTGCCTCAGTACTAAGCTGCACAGTCTACAGGTATGAGCTGTGACTATTGATGCATTCTCAATACATTCCCTAGTCTTCAGAGATACACTGATTTACTGAGAATAAGTTACTGGAGACATGGAGAACTTAAATCTTATACAGAATAGTGCAACTCAGACTTTGGCATGCACACAAAGCATAGGATGGTGTAGTTTGTACAGAAAAATACAAGATCACAGCTCCTGGATGAGGAAGGGAAGAGATGGGAAGTTCCTCATACCCCAACCTCTTTTTAAAATATTATGAAATTTGAGTACTTCTGTAAATCATTGGGACAAAGTTTCTATCCAAGTTAAAAGAAGGCAATCATATGATGAAGGATCAAATCTTTTGCTTTATTTTACAGATGTATGTAGCAATAATGGAATCTATGCTAGGGCCACTTGAAGAATTTTAACACACTCAAGTTGGAGCATCATTTAATTTTAAGTAAATTACACTTAACTAAAACTACACAAGACAAAAGAATACCTACTATAAGCATTCAGTCTCTCAATTCTGATTTGAGACCTGGTATTCATGAAATAATTTTTGTAGTGGAAAATCTGCATACAGCATTGTGACAGACTTTTAAAAATACTTCTACTGAGATTTTTTCCCCATCAGGAGACACGTAAGAAGAACAACTGTTTCTGCACTGCTCTGATTGTAAAGCACTGCCCCAGTGGGCTCAGGTATGTGCTTCTAGAAACAAACCCTTCGAGATCCTCAGTACAGCTCCTCAGTTTATCTCCGACAGTGGCAGTACCGGACTGGCCCTTTCCTGCCCTTCCCGGCACACCCGGCTAGACCCTCCTACACTCCCAGGCGCTTGGGCTGCTGTGGTGTCCCCTGAGGCTGTGTCGAAAGAGGGTGTCCCATTTTCCCTCCCATTCCCGGGCTGGCTCCCAGCAGGTGGCAGCGGTGCAGCAGCGGTGCAGCAGCGGTGCAGCAGGGCTGGGGAGGGCCTGGGCAGGAACACGGGGACTGGAGAAGGGCAAAGGGAGGAAGACACAAAACCAAACCAAAACGTCTCCTTAGCACGGTTTGGTAGCAGATCCGTACGGAAAAGGGCAGCGCTCCAGGATCTCGTGTGCTCGGGCACAAGGAATGCTCATGGGGCTCCTTACACCGAGGAGGTGTCCTTGAGGAGGTGTTTAACCAGAGCTTGGCACGGGTGCAAACTGCACCTGCAGAGCAGAGCAAGGCCATTCCAGGGCCCAGCCAAGGGCAAGAGCCTGCACTGCTGGCTCACACCTCTGCTGCCTTCACACAAACAGCGCTGTCAGCTTCGCCCAGGGCCCCATGCCTGCCTCTGCAGCAACTAGAACACCACAAATGGGAGAAATTTTAAATTCAGGGAAAGAATAGGGGTCCATAGGGATAAACATCATGTCAGATTATGGGCCCCAACTCATTCCAAGAGAAGGGATTACAAGAACATCTTCAAAGAAAGCACTGAAATTTGTTCACAATTGAAAGTTCAGCTCTAGATCTACAACTGTACATTTCCCTATTCACTTAGATCAGTGTTTTAATCAAACAGTGAAGATTATGTACATACACAGTATCAGAATGAAAATTCTAACTTCTACATTTAATTCTCTGAAAGATTTAGAAGGAAATGCAACAAAGTACTTGAGAAGGTTTTTTTTGTGTGTATGTTGTACTTCAGTGATCCAAATGACACAAAATTACAGAACTTCAGTTTGCACAGAAATGTGTTGTTTTCATTACAATGATCCTAGTAGCACATTTATAAAGAGCAGCACTTTTCTCAATTTTATAATCCTTGTATCTAAGTTCAGAAGAGCTTGAAAACAAACTTGAATTTCATGAGAACTGAAGTGAGAAATGTGGCAGATCTAAAGGAATTTGTTTCTCTTGCAGAAGAATGATACTAAGTCCTCAGAAGAAGCAATGTGTGATGCAACATTACAATACTGCTGCACAGCAAGACCTTTATAGGATTCCATCTCAGTGTTCAAGAGGTCCCAGGCCACGTTGTTATCTGAGACAGACCACACGCTGCTTTTGGCAATCTTGTACTGTAACAACTCCTAAACTGAAACCAGTAAACAATCCAAAGCTTAACGGGTATCATTTGTTACTTTCTGTACTGCTCCCCTGATATTTCTACTTTATAGCACTGGCCCAGAGTGTCTGGATTACTGGCCATGGCAGGAGCTGGACTCCTGCTTCTGTTCATCTGCAGCACAAGGAATCCAGCCACGATGGAAGATGAAGAGAGGACTTGGCAGGCCTTTGCATACTACTAAATAACTTTGAGGTTTGTTTGCCTTTCCTGTTAGGTGACTAAGTTTCCAAACAGGGTGAGGGGAAAGAAAGAGTCACAAGCAGAGTCTTGGATGGGGCCAACTGCCATGAGCAGCTCTTGTAGCTTGCCTTGTAGCCCAGCTCTCTCTACTGCTTGGCTGGGCAAGTCTCCATGATCAGCCTCAGCAGTTAAACTTTCTGCCATGCTGACATGTGAAAGGAGAATATCACAGCCATTTAACTGACCTTATCTATGGCAAGACAGCCACCCTGTGAGAAGCACTGACAAATTACTTCACAATCAAAACTAACAGTCTTATTCAGAAAACTTGCTGAAGTTATATCACTCATTTGTTTGAATAAACTAAACTAAAAATAAATTTACCATGAGTATTTGCTCTTTTTTTCTCCATTTGTTAATACTGTTCTGGTGTCTTTTTACCTGAAGGACTAATGGGAAAGGAGATACAAAACAGGCAAGAAAAAACACATTTTCTCATATAAATAAAGAATGAAATAACCCAGTTGGACAGGGTGATTTGAATTACATCTGGGTACAATGTATATGGTAAGCACATAAATATCTCTTTTCCAAGAGAACCTGTAACTTTTATTCAACATTTTATTATTCATAACTTCTTTGGTCAGATTAGTTTTCTAAGGAAGGTCAAATTACCCACAAACAGATACCAGAAAGGGTCCTGTGTTTAAAGAAAATGAGCAGTGAGCCCAGCCTGGATAATTTTCCCACCACACTCTCAGAGTTAGGAAGGAAAAAACAGCATCGGGGAAGGTTATTCCTCCTGCATACACATTCAGTCTATGGGAACATTCTGGCACATGCCTGAAGCACAAGCTGCCCTGGACAGAAGTTGTTCACACAGCTTCTTGCAAGGTGGGAAGCCATTCCAGCCACAGCTCACTGCTCGGGGCTCTGATGCAGCAGGAGCACAGACATGCCCAGCTGAGGGCAGTGATTGCAGAGTGGTGGCAGCTTCTTGCTGTGCACATTTGACAGAAGACACATGCCCTTCAAGAGTTTCCTGGAAGATGCCCAAATTCCAGTACTTTAAAATTTCCTTTCCTTGATGCTTCAACATATAGGATAATGATGGAAGTAATCTCACAAGTAGGCTCCCTCAACTCACTCTGCAGATCACTAAACCATTTCTGACACTACATCAAATACTAACCTTACATTTGAAACAGGTTTCGAGCTGCAGAAACCCCAGGCAAATATAGAATCTAAACCCTGCAACTCTGCCAGTTCAGAAGCATTATGGCCTTCTAACAGCATCAGGAAACACCAGGGCTGACACTGTTGCCCTGAGTGTGCAATTCTGAGTAACCAAGGTTGGGAAAACCCTAAGAAGTGCTACCAATAAGGACACAAAGTATATGACCACCATATGAACAGGTAAACATGAAAACTGAGTCCTACATTCATCTGCACCACAGTAGCTGATTTAAAAAAAAAATAAACCCATAAATATTAGGTGTTTGATATGCAAAATTTCAAAGCATGCATAACAAAATATTTATTTTCTAAAGTAACCATAGCATTGTGCTGAAGTAAATAATAAAATTATATTTCTATATTCAGGACAAGAGTAGGTTACCCAGAGTGAATGTCACGTCTGTCCTCAGAGATTTTCAAAAGCCCTGGACAAAGCACCAAGCAACTGGGTTCCAGTGTTAAAGAGCTTTACACAGAACACCAGAGTAGATGGCCTCCTGAAACCCCTTCCAACCCAGGCCACTCTGTGACTATTACACAGCACTCCATGGATTTTATTGGGATTGATATTTATCCTTTGACTGCATTAAACAAAAGGTCAAAGCCACAAATGACCTGGATTTGTGCAGCTGTCCCACATACATCAGTAGAATTACTTATTTGTACTAGAGTTGAATATGACCTATGAAATAACAAGCAAAGGGCTTTGAATATTCACATCAGTTTATTACTTGTCTTGGTAAGCTTGAATCAAAAAGTGAGATATAAGACACCTCAAAGCCTGGAATTACACACCAAATGAAGCTATTAATAAAGTCAACAGAAATTTCCAACACTTGAGAATTAATTTAACCAAACTATATCATTGGCACCAATCTAACCCAATATGCACAAAAGCTTTTGCAGTTACTGAACAGAGCACAATCCTAGGCTACCTGCACTTTCATTGTGGGGCACTTCTTTGGTGGTGCTGATTCCCAAACCCACTCAGATTTAACTAGAATGCAGGATGCCTTGTCTAAGGCAGTGAACAGGCAAATTGCCCAGGGCCCAAAGTCATACTCATAATCACCAGGATTAATCAGAACTGTTCTCTATACAAGCTGTGTACCTCAGGAAGCACAGCTAATTAGGCAGAAAATTAAGGTCAGGATGTTAAGACATTTCATAAGCTTCCTCAGAACTCAGGATAGAGGAGTCAAATATAGAGCCTTGAGACACCACTACAGGCTGGTTACAGCAAGCAGAGAAACAAGAAGGCCTTCAGTCTTCTAGAAACCAAGAGTGTACCAACAGCAGCAAAATAATAGGCAGTCTTTCTATTCTTTCTTGAGATCTGAGACTCAGACTCAGTAGAAGGATTTTACAGAGGTGCAAATGTGGGAAGATTCAACAAAATGTGCAGCTTTCACATAAATTTGAAGAAATGTTAGCGAAATCACAGACTCACAGAATATCTCAAGTTGGAAGGGACCTGAATGGATCAATATGAAAACAGCATAAAGCATTCCCTCAGTTATGAATCTGACCCACAGCTGAGTAAACTCCACATGCTTTAAGAGCTTCTAACCAGTTTAAATTTATCAAAATACCGCAGAAGATGATGGGGTACATATTTGTGGTATACAAAAATAAGACAAGATTTCTGAATTTGGAGGTCTTTGTGACTGATTTCTTATATTTGTCCACACAATTCTGAAAGTCAGAAGTGACTGGCAGAATGCCAATATGAAAAGTAACACATGTTGAAGAGTTATACTTACATTTTTTGCCGTCATGTCAGACGTATTGCTTTATATTTCATAAAGCCATAAGATATCACTTTTCATCTTCACAGAATCTTTAAAATGAACATCCTGTAAGACAGTTAATGAAATATCTTAGTTGAAACCCAAGCTTCCGATAAAATAATCACCACAATGGTCAGGTTTTGCAGAGATACTAAAAATGTTCATTGCTTGGAACAGGCAGAGATGAAATCCTATATATAAAGGCCCAACTTACATAAAGGCCTGACTAAATTAATGTGCTAGCAAACCATGTTATATCATTACGAAAGTTTTGTAATTAAAACCATGCAATATTTTGCATTTAATGCAGACTGGCTTTAAAAATGGAAGTGAATTACTTCTCTCTACCGTCTCTTTAACCAACAACAGAGAAGGCTTTTAATGAAGTGCATATATAAAGAAAACATTCAGAATTTTTAGAAAACATGCAAGAAAAAACCAATTCAGGTCTAACTCATCTTTTAAATATTTTCATGGTTTTTTATTAAACCTATGTAGTTAGAATAATAATATTAGAATTCCAGGAAAAAACAAAAATCTTGGTATACCAAAAAATAGTTTAAAGTGACTTATTTTTTAAATGAGAGCTTCCAGAAGCCTTACAGACAACAGAAGGAAAGTTACAAATCAATGCTGCCAGCACAAACCATTTTAAAGATAGAATTAACTTGACAAAGTGTATAGGTACCTTGAAAGTACTTCATAAGTACTTTCTTGCAGTTTAAAAATGGACTACAAAAGACATTTGAATTGCATTTGGATGAATAAGAGAGAGAGAACTGTTCACACTTTGAAGTGTGGAATCAATTCAGCAAAATTAGGAAGATACCTAAACTACTTATCAAAGAAGAGTCACGACCATTTATAGCAGAAGTCACCAGCTACAAAAGTAGGGTGCAATTGATGCCATTTCCTCTGTAATTTAAACTGTGAAGTTTGAGAAGGGCCAGTGTCTTCACCTCCCTTCAGGAGAGTGCCAGGGGTTGTTTCAGTAGTGTGTGCAACTAATGAGGAACTCTACCATCACATCCCATCACTGCTTTAGTAGTTTTGGATAATCCAGGAGAATTTTTAATTCTAGGCTGTTTCTATACATTTCTTGGTTTATTCAGACATCATATCAATTAAACTGTTAGTGGAAAACCATTTTATTTAACTTAGAGGTGTCCTCCACTTCCTGTTGACTGAGTTGCACTTATCTTCCTTAGTGCCTCCCTTTACTGCAGCCATAATTAAGCAGTTACTCCAGCATGTGAACACCACACAATTCTACTAAGACACTGTCCTGTGAAAACTTGGACATGTTAGTTTCACCACAAAACATCCAAGATAATAATAGAAACTTTTCTCTGGCTGCAGAGAAGATACTACAAAGAGGTATCTATTCCCACCCTGGGGAAAGGAGCTACTGGATCTGGCAGTAATCCTGAAACCTGAAGCCATAGAGCTACAGAGGTCATGGCAAGGAGCAAATACTGAATCCTTGCAACGCATCTGAAAATCATGATCTTTGGTGCCTTTTCTTTTTTGACATATCTGACCCTTGCAGATGAACTCTCCAAATCCATCATATGGAGCTCTAGCCAAAATTCATATTGCAGTCTGACCTCCCTCTCTTTCTTTAAGAGGCTTTACAAGTAATTCACTCAAATAAAATGTAGTTAAGAACATAATTGCTGAGCAGTTTTAACTCATTTACAGATAAGCAAACTAGGTTCATCTTTGACAAGTTATTTGCTGTCAAGCTTAATGACCCAGGTAGGTCACTGTCCATAAACTATTACAGTCCTTTGCCACAGTGCTCTTCAGCCAGTATGAACAGTTGGTATTCTTCCAGCTTTATGAACACATTTTGTCAAGCCCAAGAAGCCAGACTTTGTGACCTCACCATCTGCCATGACCTCTTGTCAGGTTCAGACAAAAGAACCGACACAGATGGCCTCAAAATGGAGATTTTCTTCATTCCCAGTTGCTGCATGTGCTTGCACCACACAGACAGAAAAACATAAAACTCAACCTTTTTTCTTGTTTGGCTGGTTTCTACTGAAATGAAGCTGCATAAAGACAGAGCCCAGAGCACATGAGACACAAAAACTGCTTTTTTTTTAAACTATATTTGTCCCTTCATAAGCTAAGCCTTGGTTTATAATCCACTCCCACAAATTTCCCTTTTGGTCATATATTGTACAGTACAAGGAGCCAAACAAACTGTCTGACTTTGTAAACTCTGAGTTGTAGCTTCTTCTAGAATGTATTTTCTAATCACTTATGCCACTGATATTAAAAAGCCAGTTTGAGCATTAAATTTACAAAAGCCCAGGTAATCAAGCTCTAATTACAGCAAAACAATACAGAAGTTTTATCTGTACCTATTCTAACTACAAGTTAAAAGCCAGATCTATTCTGAAGTTTTGGTGATTCTGAAGCTGAAGCCCAGTGCAACAAACAATGCAAAACAGAAAACAGTTATCTGCAGAAAAACATTGCATTCCTTCTTATGTTTACTTTCTATCTATTGTCTGAAGTCTTATTTTTAAATCACCCCTATAAGACAACATAACAGTCTGTTCTCTGCTTTACCAAACTTACCCTGGTTTCTCTTCTAAAATTTTATCAGTACTTCAAGTCACACCCTCACCTAGACCAGCACCAAGCAAAGATCCTCCTCGGTGCCAGAGGCCAGTTCCCAACAGAAAGTGCCATTTATGTAGTATTACATCAGTACTAACCATCTGCAAATGAAGAAAACTATTGAACAATCACCTGAATTGCTATGATGAAAAGTCTTTACAGAACACATGAAAGATTAAAAAAGAGATATTTTAGTATACTAGAACGATTTTTATCACCACTAAGGAGTGCTTTTTAAATTTACTTGATAAATAGTATTGCAAAGTGAAAATTATTCCAGGTAACTGGGTCAGCTAAGAGGAAAGTTTGATAAGTTTCAAGAAAAATAAACCTCTATAGCACCAGCCTTTCCACAAGAAAGTAATTTATACTCTTCATATCCCTCTCCATAGTACTAACTTTCAAATATTACAAGACTGATTTCAGAAGACAGCAGTAACAAAAAGACTCCTTATTAATCAGTACAAGCTCAGTTTTAAACCACTAATTTATGCACAGCATCTACATGGCTTAGACCACCTGTTACACATATGCTGCTTCAGTGTGTCTCAAGTTTTCAGATCAGCATTTTTAAGTACTTATCAGAAATCCACCTGCTCCCAGGAAGTGTTTCTCCAGCTCGTTCCTAAAAAACGTTTCAATATCTAACTCCTTTTTGAAAAAAAATTAAAAAAAAAAAAACAAGACAGGAAGGCCATATAACATCCAGCTTGTCATTCAGTGAAGCTCTTCTAAAAAGCCAACCAAGGTATTTGTTCAACAAGTCACATACACAGGATGGGAAATAAGTCACCACCTTCAGCTGTCACACAGTAATTTTTATTTTGAAAATAAAATTAGAAAGTAGCTCTAAGGAAGCCTTTGAAAGGAACTCCCACCATGACATGTATGATAAAGATCTGGCAAGTATCACAACTTATTTTTCCAGCTTTTACTGTGAGCAACTGTATGCCTCCAAAAAAGTCCTAGTAGATAATAGACAAGGTGATTAAGAAAGACTGAACAAGGAAATCTAAGTGACTTGACCACTGAATGATATTACAAATTTTTAACAAAATAAAATAATTTGAGAAGAGTATTCAGTTTAAAAGTGTCATTGTTTAATCACCTTTACTTGACTTAAAAGGCTGCAGCCTGTGAATCCAAAGTACAGAAGTAGTCCCAACTTTCCGACACAAAAAGGAAATGAGGGTTACCTCTTTAAACCGAGATCCAAACGAAGACAGAACTACTTGAACCTAAATTGAAAGTGAAGATCTCATCACGTAGTTAAGATTGAGCAAAATGCCAATGTATCATCAGAAAAAATTAACTGACACCTCCTGGCAACAGCACTAATTATGACTCTAGTTTACACAGCACAAAGAACCTGGAAAAACAGAGGCGGCATTGGTGCAAGTTCAACGAGGATAAACTGTAGCACTTCAGCTCCATGAGGGAGCACCACCACCAACCTCTGTGGTTTGCTAAAAGCAAATGTCCCCTCAAGGACTTAATGTAGCAAATACTGAGGCAACAAATGAATTTGATCTCATTCAGGACTCTGGGAGTGGATCCCAAATGCTACATCCCAATTACTCCCACTATTTGTTGTATTTACTCACTGTTGTACCTATTATATTACTACCAATGTACATGTTATATGACTGTAGATGTATACATGACTAGAAAAAGCACTATTTGATGGAGGCTACTGAATATACTGAATCCCAGGGATGAACACAGGTCTGAGTGAGAAGAACACGTAACACAGGAAGAAAATCCAAAGCTGGATTCAAATTCTCTCCTAGATGAAAGTGCTCAAAGTCTCCGTTCATTTAACTGCACTGCTGACCCTCGAGTTCTGCTGCTTGTCCAGTCCTGACAGTGCTGAGTCCCCAATTCCAGCAGCCTGGAACTCAGTGCTCCTTGCCTCAAGGGACTGGGTTCCTTAGGCATGTCCTTAGACACGCTCAATGCCAGTACCAGCAGTAAACTGCATGTCTAACAACAGAGGCAGCACTCATGGCTTCTTCCAGAATCAATGAGGTGAAGCATGTCTCTTATTGTCCAAATAAGGAGAACTTTACATTAAACATGTGGAATAATTCCCAAGCACTTGAACCTTTGAAGGCTCTTTTAATTCCCCAAACCAGCTTACTGTCATTCAAGACAGAGTACATAGGGCCTGACATCAGAGCAGTGGGTAACATTCATGCAGCACTTAAAACATGATCCAAAATGTCTTTTTGAGATTTATAGACAACTTTTATCACTACCAAGATAAATTTGGAATAACAGAAATTTAGATGTAGGGTTTTTTTTAAGCAGACAACCTACTCTATAAGCTAATTTTTTGTTCTCTCACTGGGTTTCTAGCCCATAGCTGATGACTATACAGGCACAACATTTGGGAGTCTGCTGCTTCCGTGGTAAGAAGCAGGTACAACTCCCTTTCAGAGTAAACAGCACACTGTATTTTCACAAACATATTTTTGCCTGAAGAAATTTCATTTTCACAATGGACTGACATTTGAAAAAAACTTAGTGATCTATGTGATGACTGTAAAATACCTCAGTAAGACGGTCTTTGTGCATTGCCAAGAATACATTGACTCCGCTTTTAATCAAGCTCAGCTGAAAACACCATATTTTGTCTACTGAGACTTCACACCAGCTTCTTGCTAACACCAGCTCATACACTGTATGATACATCAGAGAATGCTCTAGTTATTAATCTGGTTTTTTAAGTTTTAATTTTGAGATTTTAAAATTTCCAGAATTATCAGTGATATATATTATTGACAAATATATTGAAATGTTTAGCCACACTGTTGAGATATATTTTTGGCTACACTTCACAGCTGGAAGGATCTTAACATCCACTGAGCTGAATGTATGAATTTAAGTAAAGATCACCAAGCTATATGGCAACAAAAAACTTGATTATGAAGACTTGGTAGCTATTTCTTCCATTTTCCTTATAGTTTGCTAGAAGCTTTGCTCTGGTTTAATGCCATTATTTAACTCCGCCCTTGCATGGGTTGAAGATTATGACAGTATTCACCAAAGGGTAAAGGTTACAAAAAATTTAATAGTTCTTTAATTGTGATTTGGTACAAAAGCAAAAAGGGATTTTTCTGGTGATGCACAAGCTCACGAATACTGATTACAGCACACAAAATTACCTGAAGGGCACAGTTCCATGAAATATATTGCACTGCTCTGAGATCCCACCCCTGCTAAGATTGCTGCAAGGGATCTCCCACTTTTACCCACTTCTTCCACTTCCCACTCCTTCCCAACGCTGCACACTCTTAACAACAGCTCCCATTCCTACCTGATCCCCTCAGTGAGCCACTTCAGTTCTAGTATTGTCAGAATTCCAACAGTGGGGCTGAAAGGGGGAGAAGAAAGTATTCCACACACTGCAACCCCTGAGAGCTCCAAGGGCCACCCGGCCTGTGCACAGGACAGGACCAACCTCAGACCTGACACTGACTGACCAGGTCAGTCTGGTTTTCAGAACCACACCATGACTCCATTTCTGAAAAAAAGCATTCATGATCCCTCAAAATTTACTTATGGATTGAAATGTGACAAAAGGTTGGATGTGGTTTGTTCATATGAAGACTACTGCATGCTTTTGAAGAATTCACTGGGGTGTGTGCACGCTTCAAAATCCATTAGGAAAGGGGATATTTTTGTCTCCAGATCACAGCTTCCTCAATTTCTTATACAGCAAGAAGCAGGATGAATAATTTCCTTCTGACAGAGAGCAGAAGTCTGCTGTTATACCAAATCAATACACAGCTTGAAATTGTATCAGTTGTATGTATGAAGCTATTGATCTAAAAAAATGCTTGAATGTATTTGCAATTGTAAGTTAAATTTTAAATAAAGTGAAGTTTACAATAACCTGATTGCACCTTTAAGAGAACAGAAATATATTTCTCACATTTCTCAAATCTCAAGGTCAAGTTTTTAACAAAAGGAAGTTACCTAACTCCTTCCTTCCAAGAAATGGAGACCCCATGCAGACACAGGTTTCTTATTTCACTCTGAGGACATAAACTCACTTTCACTTGCAGTTTCTAATCTCATCCATAATTACTGGCCATGTTACCACCATATATTCTTGGATGACCATTACAGTTCACAAGTGACTTCTAGTATGTCAATGCATTGGCATTCACAAGCCTTAATGAGCAACTACGGATATATTTGCTTTAATTCCCACAAATAGCATTATCATAGCTGCTACCAAGTATTCCTCTATACAACTAAAAGTTCACAGCCCTAAAGACAGTGGGTACCTATTGCAACCTGCTTATTTCTTTCAGACCTTATTTTTCTTTTTTTTCACCCTGAAATTGGCAATAAGAAAACAGTAAATGAAAATGTTCCCTTATTCCCACAGAACAAATTTGCTTACACCACCCATGGGTAAATGGATTATGAATTCCTGTCAAATTAACCTTCCCATACACCCATCCTGATGTTATAGTCACCCAACTATAGGTCAGTGAGGGACTCTGTTGAACAAAAGTGCTAAAGAGGTTATAAGCCACAACTGAATCATTTGCTACTCCCACCCAAACCAACACAAATCTGGCAGCAACAGGAACCTGATGGAACAGGAGAAACCTGCCTTGCCAAACAGAGGAGTATACTCTAAGCTCCACAGCAAAAAATAAATTGAGCTGCAAGACCAGAATTACATTCACAAATGGATTTTGGTCATTAGGTGTTAACAAAAATTCCATGGTTTGGACACAGGCACTCCATTCACTGCTAGCAAAGAATCGAGGAACAGAAGTAGAGTCTCAGCTACCACCACTGCCTTCTCTGAGCCCTCTTTGTGTAACACCTGGTGGCCAGGGCACATCCCATTGACTGAAATAACACGAAACAGGTCAAAATAACATCACTTCTATAAAGTGGATAATTTCTACAGGTCATGTTAACTAACAGCAGGTTTAGAAGTTTTGTGAAAAACCTGGCTGTTCACGTCAGCCAAATATCCTAGGGACTGTAAACCAGGAACATCCCAGCTCCGTGACAATTCTGGACTATGCCTTCAAAGATACCTCTAAAGAAATCCCTTCTAGAATTCATGCTTAAATGATTTGGGAAGTTACCAAAATCAAGTTGTCTTCTCTTTTAAACATTATCAAGTCAGAAAGAATGAAACTGTACCAACACCTGAATTGCTGCAGTTCACAACCAAGCACACTAATAAAACCAAACACTCATCTTTTTCCAGCTTGGTTCCAGGCTCCATAGTGACAGCCAATACTGGATGTGAGCTGGCTAAAGCATTATTTTTCACCAAGTCAGCGCTACAAAACTCTAGAAGTTGCTTCAGGTTTCAGTAAAGACAAATATCCTTAAAAATGGCTTCACAGGAGGTTGTGGAGTTTGCAAACTGTTTTCTGAAAGGCAAAGAGTCCCTTCAACAGTACTAACCGAACAGCTGGACCTTGACTTACTTTCAAACATCATCCTTTTTCATTTAATTACTGTTCTGTATTTCACTAGAAGTATGATATTCTACAAAGCTGTGCTTTTGTTCCAGTTCCATTAATGTATATGACAATATATTAACATATATAATGGTCTTGCAAACTGAACCATATATAATGGTCTTGCAAACTGAATAGTAGGCCTGCAGTTTGACTTGCTTAGATTGATTTTTATGCTATAAATATTGAAAAGCATGAAAGTAAATTTTAATAGTCTGTAAAGCCCTTTATTGGAAACTATCACTGCACACAGGACATCAGACCAAGGAGCAAAGGAGTTCCTTTAAGGAAACTATGAAAGTAAGATCACTTACTGCCGCCTCAGATTCTTACAGAAGAGTCCTAGTCTACAAATCAAATAATGGGGGCAAAAATAATTCATTTCATTCTAATACTGGATGTTATACATGAATAATCAATCCAGGAAGTAGTTACAAAACTCTCACTCCCTAGCACACCTGCACCTTTTACAATATTTCCTTGCATATCCCTGGTTTCTCCGGTCCTGCCACAGGCATTTGTGCCCTCAGCTCCACCATGGTATGTGCACTATTACCACACCAAGACATTGGGATTGTTTTTCACCTAACACCTACAGTTCTGTGATAAACCATCTGATTCCAGTGGTTTCCTGGCTTTATGCACAAAAAAAAATCTGAAAATGTATTTCCTTGCAGCAGAACAGACAGCTTATTTTCCCTATTTTAAGATTCACTGTTGGCTCATTAAGAGTCACGTATAGTGAACGTAATTGGAAAGGTAGTGGAGACAGTCTTATACCATTACACTCAAAAAATGAAAAAAGCCAACAATTTAAGAAATTATCACTTATTAGAGACAGCCCTAAGAACATTATTTTAAGGTAGCACACCAGAAGAAATGCAGTTCCAAGAACTGAATTAGACCGGTTATAACTAGAACTCATTCTGCTCCACATTAGGACACAGAAATGTAAATATTTCTGTCTACATAGAATGGGCTGTGGCAGCTTCCCCCATACCATGCAAATCACTATAGGGCATTTAGAGTTTCACATTTAGCTTTCAAAGGCACAGTGACACGGTCTGCACATCTAAACCAAGTAACATCATACACCCTTGAAGAGGATGTAATGCTGGAATTTTGGTCCCTGTTTCTTCACTAAACCTACAACAATTTTCACCAAAACTCCTGAAATATCTTCACTGGGAGGGTGCTCACAACTGCTCAGGAAGTGTGTCCAGATGCACCAGAGGTCTCTACAGTGCTGTCCAACACAGACAAGAGTAGACAGAGATAAGGAATTCTCTTGTACTGCTGACATCTCCTGCAAAACAGCACTGCTGCTGCCCAGTTGGATTGCTTGTCCTGTGCCTTTTACACTGGAGAGCTGCTGCCAAGATGCTGTTCTGAAAACTGTACCTTCCCACTTTGTACAGTGAGGCCATCACTCAGAACCCTCTGCAGCAATTAAGAGCATTCCTCTCACTCGTATGTTTTCTGTAAAATTAATTATATTGAGATAGTACAAGTCAGTAGTGATTTTTGTTCAAAGAGGAAGTGGTTAAAAGAAGGCCAAATAATTTGACAGTAATATAAGATCACTCTTAAATTCACCCATGAGACAACCTTATTAATATTTAATAATTTTCTTTTTTTCCCCTAGTAGAGAACTAAATCATTTGACCTGTTACTCTGTCCTCTTCTAGAGGCACTAGACTCACTTCACAGTAAGAAACTTTTCAAAGGAGAAGAACTTGACTTTTTTTTCCTCTTGACCACCTCTCCTGCCAAATCTTTTCTTTTCTATAACGCAAACTTCTCCTAAGTCCTCCATGTTTTTTTCAAAGTGCTATATTTACTACATGTTGCTTTGAACAGAAGTTCCTGAAATTCAATACTTCATTGCGTAAAAAACACCGGTGAGTATACACAGCATTGGCATAAATATGGGCTGTGAAACACAGTTCTGCATTTGCCCTGTAACACTGGTCCTCTCAGTCTTTGCACCACTTATACAGATCCTTTTTTGTGTATGACAGGATATAGCATAATCAAAGGAACTGAAGTTAATTTGGGAAGGGTAAAGGAATAGAGAAAATTTATTAATTTATTTTTTAACAGCATCCATTTTTACTAGCATAACATTATTTTTGGATCAAAGATTGTATCAAGTTGCAATTTGTTACAGCACCACACAACCTCCAATATTTTACTATCTTGTCAACGTAATTAAGCTACATCAGTGATAGTAGCTGAAAAAAAGTCACTTGAGCCACAGTAGTAGTAGTAGTGAAGAGTCAAAAAGAAAAACTGAACTGCTTTCAGAATTATGAAAACTGACCAAGAAATAATTTGTAAAAAATGTATACCCAGCATACTATATAATATCAATTAAAACGATTCATTTTCTCTGACAAATCAAGAATTTACAGAGAAAATGAAACCCAAAGTCCTTTCTCCAGAGGAGACCAGCATAAGCTGTGATACACAGCTCGGCATCCCCCCTTTAGTCAAGGAGGGAGCACGCTCTCATTTGCGGTTTTCTTCCACATTTCAAGGAAGTTTGCTTATTCCGTATTTTCCTCCTATTGTTTGTATTCTCAGCTCCAACAGACGGTGTTTACACTGGGTTCACCTCTGCCGCTGAGCCCTTTACAGCTGGCAGCCCGGGCAGGCCTGTAACTCCCAGGAAGAGGCAGGCAGGGAAGTTTTGTTGTTGTTGTTGTGCCGGACTGACCCTCTCCCGGTAAGAGCCGCGGGTGAGAACCGCCCCGACATGAAGTTCAAGCACCACTGAGCGGGGCCGGGAGCTCGGCCGGTGCCTTCCCGCTCCGGGGCTCGGGCCGGGCCGCCGCTCGCTCCGCAGCCCGCACAGCCCCGCCGCGGCCCAGCCCCGCCGCGCCAGCGCTCCCCACAATGGAGGAGGCGCCCCGGCTGTCACCGCCGCCCGGGCCCG